>JAVSCE010004187.1:0-248988 GCA_032199065.1 Smutsia gigantea | reverse complement strand
CAAGAACGGACTAATAGTTACCAAGGGGAAAGGGACTGGGGAAAATGGGTGGGAAGGGAGGGATAAGAGGGAAAAGAGGGCATTACGATTAGCAGATGTAATGTTGGGGGGGCACGGGGAGGGCAGTACAACTCAGAGAAGACAAGTAGTGATTCTATAGCATCTCACTACGCTGATGGACAGTGACTGTAATGGGGTTGGTGGGGGGGACCTGATGAAGGGAGTAGTTTAATAATCGTAATATTGCACATGTAATTGTAAATTAATGATAATAAAATAAATTATATTAAAAAAAAAAAAAAAGATAGCGTGATAAATTTGGCATATCAAGGCACATACATGATAGAAGTGGGCCAAGTCAGGATAGATTAAATGGCAAAAAATCAGTCAAATGAAGTGATTAATGCTGAGGCAGTGTATGGTAATACATGCTTTAGGCCAGAGGAGGACTTTTTCTTTCTACAGTGAATTTTTATTTCAAAACAGCAAAGTAGGCCAAGGACACCTGTAAGTTTTCTGGTTTGTGAAGTTGGCATGCAAGTCAGATTTTGTGTATTACGGATATTCCTCTTTGGTGATCGTAGAAACTAGTAGGTAGGCCTAAAAAAAAGGTCTGAGGGGAAAAACGTAGTCTAACAACATACTTAAGCAAAAACTGTTTTAATTAAAAAGAACTATATAGTACAAGTATTAAGGATTTACACCATATGCTGAGATTAAGATTAGCTTGGAAGAATACAATTCCTGTCTTCAAAGTTAGGCTTAGATTCTGCTGGACACTGAAACTGCGGCACCTCTCAAAATAAATATATGGCAAGTTGTCTTTTCTTTGTTACTTTCCCAAATTTTTCCACATTCTACTGACTGTATTAATTTCAGTCCCTTTAAGAACCAGACCAACACTATTCCAGAGGTACACTTTTTGAGAAGGCATATTCTATTAAGAAATCCACTTTTGGCAAATACACATATGTAAGTATGATGCTACCTCAGGTATTTGCAAGTGGAACTTTAAACATTCCTCTCCGAAGCTTATGATTTCCATGCTTTTGATACTCAGTCCCTTGGAAAGCAAAAATGAAGAAAAAATGTCTTTGATGTGCATTATGAGGTTGGGGAGAGATGGGGTGTTGCACATGTGTTAGCTCTTGCTCCAGTGGAGGACACAGTGGATTCTGCTCTTGTTCCTGGTGACACCTGCTAGACTCCAGATGCCATTCTCACTGTGCACCACTCTGCAGTCTGATGATACACAAAACACTCTCCTGATGTGAAGAGCCAGTGCTGTCCTCTCTCCCTTCACTTGTACTTTACTCTTAGAGTAAAGAGATATTTGCCGCAAGTTTTATGCACAGAACTACTCAAGCTGAATTACATTAAAATATAAAAAACAGTTATTCAAATATCTTAAAGGAGCAGACTTTAATTTTCCTGTGTACTTTTTTAGAAAGCAAGTATTTTAATTTGAAATGAAAGCCGTGATTGAGTCTAACACTATGGGGGTGTTACAGCTCCAAATAACCCACTTTCTTCTATGCAGCCCTTTGGCAAGCCACTTATTTTCTTGAAAATAACTTTAGTGCTGTGTAGGTACTCCATGCCAGAGGCATTTTAGATTTTAAGTAATTACGGTTTTTAGCATTAGTGAATTTTTATGTGCTGGAATACACCAAGGCTTATTTTCCACTAGTGCCTTTCCTTACAGAAGCTAATGAAACTGTCTGGGGATTGGCATTGTTGATGAAACCCTGATGCAGTGCACTACTGAGCAGGACAGTTATCTTTCCTTGGAGCATTTTTAAGAATTACCCTCTGACAATGATTCACTCATGATCTGTAAAATTCTACAAAGATCTGCAATGTCTATGTGTAGTATGAGAGTATTAATTCTTCAAAGTGAACATGAGATGTTTGGATGGACCAAATCCTTTGAGGATGGAATTATAAAAGTAACCTCTCTGGAAGCATTTCCTTCACTAATTGGTTGGTGCTGTCTTTTATTTTCAGTCATTCAGCAAATTTATTGAGCACCTACCATGTACCAGACATTGTTCTGGAATGTAGATTAATAGAAGAAAAAACATGCAAACATTTTTTTCCCCATGCAGCTTATGAAACTCAAACACTCAGGCCTGGTTGAACCTTTAGAGGGAAATGCAGATTTTCCTTGCAGTCATCACTTAAAATTTTCCAGTCATGTAAAGTGCGTTACCAAAACATGACCATATGCATCTGACAACATACTGCATTGGTATTCCTGAAACAGAGATCAAAACAGTACCTACTTATAATGAGAAGACACATTATTAGTGTTATTGGCAACTAGCAATATAAAATCAAATAAATCTGTTTTATTAGATTGTGAGTTCAAAATTAAAAGCACAGTATAGGAAAGTATTTCAGTTATAAATATATTTTAGAAGTATTCAACTACAAACTAGCAATGTGTTTTTAAAAATTTTTGTACTCAATATAAATATGAACATAAGATATGAATAATCAAGTGAATTCAGACCAGTGTTACTGAAATCCAAAAACATTTAGTACAGTGAACATTAAGGGGCCCATTTAAATAGCTGATGCTATCGAAAAAGAACTGAAGATTAAAGTTCTGCCTCCTGTTAGGTAATGATATCGATGCTAGGTAGGCAGTTTATTCACGTAATAACTAACGGGCATATCGCATTGCAGAACATATTTTTGCATTCTGTGGAAGCTGAATTAAACAGCACTGTGAATATTGCTCCCTCCTGGAATAAGCAGTTCCTATTGCGGATCTTTCATGAGATGGCTATCTTCTAGAAAAACATAAAAAGATTTATGAGAATTATTTAATACATAAAGATGCTAAATAAAGCATTGAAGCTGGAAAGAAAATTAGGATAAATAAATTTGTTCTATTTTTTTGTTGTGCTTTTGCATGTGTCGCTAAACAATTCACTTGCTCTCTTTGCATCCTAGTGGGTTTGGATACAAGAAGAGTAGGGGTTTTTCAGGAGTGGTTTTGAGGCACAGGTAGCTGCATTCATATGACCAGAGTAACGTGAATAATAGGTTGGAATTGGAACAGACTGGATGAAGGTAGTGATGAATGCCAACAGTATTTTAAACAATACAAAACCGGGAATGTGATGAGGGTCAACATTTAGTCAATATAGTAGCAAGAGGATATGGAAAAGAAACAAATGGGAAAATGGGAGATAAATTATTGAGAGATCGATGACTGAATGATGTGGTGCAAGCTCTGAAAATCAAGCAAATGTGATCTGGGTTTTGTGATCTACAAAGTGCCTATCGTGATCTTCCAAGGATATTTTTGTTACTAAGCATCAGAAATTTGATTAACATTTACTATTTTGGTTTCATAAAGGTTTAGTTCTTTAAAAAAATCTTTGATTAGATTCCCAGGCAAACTAGTGAACTGTTTCCTCATTTGCTCCACCTTCCATGACATTTAACAGTATGCATATTTGTGTCCCTAACTCTTCAGCAGCGTGGGCTCCTCTTTGACTTTGGTGAAGTTGCTCAGAGTCTAGCACACTCTCCCCTTCATAACAAGGCTCACATTTCCTCTTTATATGTGCACTGAAAGTAACAATCCTCACCACACACTCACAAAAATAAAGGGCCCACGAAATTAAGAGGCTGGTGTTCTGATGGGGTGCTATACAGAACAATATGCTCTGATTTTGCCAGCTCAAAATGTGTTATTTTCATTTTAACATTTGTGTTTAACAGTTTTACCATTTCTGGAGAACTAAAAGTCTTCCAATCAAAATATAAGATAATTAATTGGCTAGAACTTGTTCAAAGGCAGACCCAGGATTTGTGTTGCCTGAAGCTTATACAATCTGGGCAATAATGTTTTTAAAATGCATACAGCATTACTAAACCTAAATTAGGTACAAGGCCCTGGAAAGAGCCCATGTAGTTGGAAGGCCCTGAAGCTTAATCTTCATTAGCTTCACTGTAAATTTGCCTGTGTATATAACATAATTTCTCCTCACTTATTAGAAAGCATGGAAGGAAGGGTGAAATTAGCAATTGGCTGGCCTAGGAGCAACAGGGAAAGTTGAGGACTGGCTTACCATCAGCTCAATGATTGCTTTCACAGTCTGAGGCTGAGGACATTATCACTAAAATATCATCCAAAGAGCAAAAGAGGTCTTGGGAGCAACAAATCTCAACTCTTTACTTTTCAACTTAACATTCCTTACTGTCTTTGGCATTGTGTGTTTTACTTGAAAGGTCCACTCTTACTGACATACACCACAGGTGAGCTCTGTCTTTTTGTAGTTCAAAATGGAGGTGGCAATTTTTTTGTCTGTATTTGTTATGTTAAATATTATAAACAGACCCTTATAGACTACTATATCATTTATCCAATTGTTAATTATTTAAGCATCTATTATGACTTTAATTGTATCCTCCCAAAAGATATGTTGAAGTCAAATCCCCAGAATCTCAGAATGTGACCTTGTTTGGAAACAAGGTCTTTGCAGAGATGATTAGTTAAATTAGGATGAGGTCATACCTGACTAGGGTGGACCCTTAATTCAATATGACAGGTGTCCTTATAAGAAGAGGCAAGACAAAGACCCATGAGTGGAGAATGCCATGTGAACACAGAAGCAGAGATTGGAAAGCTGAAGCTGAGAGTCAAGAACTCCAAGGACTGCTAAAAAAACACCAGGAGCTGGGAGGAGGCAAGGAGGAATTCTCCCCCACAGGTTTCAGAGACAGTGTGACCACTTGACTTGAGACTTCTAGTTTCCAGAACTGTGAAAGAATCAATGTATTTTTTAAAATTAAAGTATCATTGATATACAATCTTATGAAGGTTTCACATGAACAACATTGTGGTTTCAACATTTACCCATATTATCAAGTCCTCACCCCACCTATTGCAGTTACTATCTGTGTAGTAAGATGCTATAGAGTTCAATGTATGTTCTTTTAAACTGTTAAGTTTGTCATCTTTTGTTACAGACAGCTGAGCATGTAACAAAGAACAGATAACATGCTCACTGCCCTCAGGGAGTTAATCTACTGAGGAATATTGATTCTCAACAATATCTGTTTATGTATGTATCCATCCATACCTCTCTATCATGTAACTAACAAATGCAATTAAAGGGGGGGAACAGATTTCAGTTTCTTCCTCGCTAATTTGGGGAGCACATCTAAAATGCAGGTATTTCTATGATTATTAAGTAAAATAATGTAGATATAAGTTCTCAATAAAAAAAATATATAAAACATCTTGTAAATTAGCATACAACATGAGTTGAAGTATTGTGTTAGACCACATGTTTTTGGCCGCAATGACAGAAACCCAGCTGATATTCATGAGGGTTAAAAAAAAAATGGAAGGCTTGAGTGACTCCATGAAGGACAACTGGTTCAGAAAACCATTGGTGGCCTGTTGATAAAGACTGCATATGAGCTGGTGCTGCACAGCTGAATTTTATGGCTAAAGCAATGGAAGAGTATTTCACAGGATGAGCAAGAAATGTTGGGCATAAAAACTCACTAAAGTGGTACAACTTGGAATTCTCACTTGCATTTGAGTCATGGTTCTCCCACTTACTATTAGATTGTAGGCACGTTTGCACTGTAAACCTGGGTGCATTATTTTCAAACCTGAAATGAGAACTAGCTTCAAGAGTTATTTGTGAATATTAATTTAGATAATATATGTAAAACACATTACTTCATCAGAGTAGGTAACCAAATTGTTATTGTTTATTACACCAAGAGAAATAACTCTCCTTCCCACCCACCATGGCACTTCTGTACACACACACACACACACACAATGTCACACACACATCCTCATATCAGGAACCTGTGACTATGTTAGGTTTTGTGATGAAAGGGAATTAAGGCAGCAAATTGGATTAACTTGTTAATTATTTGACTTTAGAACAAGGAGATTTTCCTGAATCACCCAAGTGGACCCATTACTATACCAAGGGTCCTTAAGTGTGAAAGAGGGGAGAAGAGTTAGCATCAGCTAATTTGGTGTGAGAAAGACTTGACCCTCTGTTGCTGGCTTTGAAGATGGAGAGAGGTGGCCATACAGCAAGAATAAGGGACTCTGGGAAGGCAGGAAAACAGATTCCCCCCTACAGCTAACAGGAAGAAGCCCATCCTGGCTGCTACAATGATTTAATTTAGGGAGATGCATTTTGGTCTCTAATCCACTAAATGTATAGTAACTTGATACAGCAGCATTTGGGAGCTAATCCAGTTATAATCTCACTGAGAAATATAGAACACTTACTAAGACAAAGTAATGAGAGTATAATAAGAGGAAATACATGATTCTTACATCATGAAGCTTAAACAAAACTAAGGAAAATGTGGGCGTACTGTAGGCAATTATGATTCCCTGTGATCCCATGCTTTGTAGAGAGAAGTAGTTTTCTCAACTAGAATGTTAATTTAGGTTTAGGGAGGTCCTGGAAGGCTGTAGGTGTTGGGGAGTGTTTCATGCTTCTGGAATTGCCTGATTCATAATGTTGGGAAAGAAGAAGTATGAGAAGGTAGGAAAAATGGAGAAACAGAAAGGAGTTCAGGGTACTGAATTTAGTTAAAGATTAAGGAAGAAGGAAATGATAAAAGACTAAAGCAGATAGATGAGTACTACTCTACATGTATTCTGTACCGCACTCTTTTACCCTCTCTTCTCCTATCTTATCCTTCACTATATTACTCATCTACCACTTATGCTATTTCATACCATACCACACCATATCAGCAGCTGTACAGTGGTATAGAAAACCAATATATTTAATCAACCCTGAATCCCATTAAATTAGGTTCAATAACTAGTCATTTGTTTTATTTTTAGTAAGTGAGGTAATTTATGAAAACCTGTTTTTTCCTTAACTGATAAAACAGGGATTTAAAAATCTTCTCTGGAATTCAGATCTGATTTTCTTTTCTCCCTCTCTCTCTCTTTTTGTACCCATTAACTTGGGTCCTCATGCAGTCTTGTGACTTTACATAAAATTTATATTCTTAAACTCCTCAAGGTGCCCCTATGTCACATTCCTTATACTTGGTTGACTGTTCCACCAGATGTCAGCACACTCACTTTCACTTAATTTATCTCTTTCAAATATACTTTTAGAATTATATCTTTGTTCACCCTACCTAAGGAACCTCTCATACAACTTTCTACCATTTTATCCAGGTACTTTTTTTCTTCATAATGCTGACCTTCTATCATCCCGATGAGAATGTGATTCCATGAAGGCAATAAATTAATCTGTCTTATATCACTTGCACTACAGGAACACTCTTAACATACTAAGTAAATTAGTTTTATTAAAAAGAAGGGAGGATAGCTATTGGGCAGATAACACTGTCTGACAAAGTGACTAATTACAATACTTGTAACGGCAAATTGAACTTTTCTCTCTTTAAAGATCAGTGAAAGGATCCTCAGTAAGATTTTCAAACTTGATTTCAAGGTTATGCTAAGATAAAGACTGATGTTGAAGAATAAAACAAGTTTATTTTTGTAATACGTAATGGATAGATTTTATAGATTTGAACATGAATAAAACATTTACATATTGGAATAGAGAAGTAAAAGATTAACACAAAATGCAGAACAGATAAATCAGAGGTTGAAGATATTTAACAAGTTGAGATATGAGAGACAGAATGTTTTCAATCAACATTCCTGACATATTGCAAATAAATTGTGATTCAAATAAATGCCAATATTCTTGGTAACTCTCGTATCCCTCCTCCAGGTCCACTTCCTACATGTAATAGACCTCCAAAAATGCAGTAAATATTTGCACAGTATATAAGCATAGAAACATACATGAAATGTCCTATTCATAAATGAGTTATTCTTTAAAAAAATTTTTGTCTATTTTTATTCCAATAAGAAAGAAGGACATGAAGACATGTTCCTGCAGATAATGGCTGAGTATGTTCCTAAAAAGTGATGAAAATTGTGAATCCTTAGATTAAAAAGCACTAAAACATTTCAGCCAGAATAGTTAAAAAAGAAATAACTTACCTAATTTATAGTAATAAAAATACAGAAACATGAGAGACAGAATCAGTTTTGTAAAAGTAAAAGAAAAACAGTAAAAACAGCAAGGAAGAAAAAGTTTATTACAATTGTTCCTAACACTTAATGTTATATATACAGATGATTTCTAGTAGACCATAATGAAAATCATAAGATAATGGGATACTGTTTTCAAAGTATTACAAAAAAAAATGTGTACTTTGGCTTAGGATTCTGTAGACAAGAAAATTATATTTTTTAACAGGAAGGGTAAAAAATGCATTTTCAATCAAACATGAATTAAGGACATTGCTTTTACTAGGTTGACGTTGCCAGTTGGCCACAGTAAATAATTCCTTCCTCAGAACTCCCATATATCACATCTGTTATCACTATTATCAAAGCAAATTATGGCTTTTTTATTTATAATACTGGACACTGAGTTTCTTGAAGTAGGATATCATTCAATAATATTTTTTCATTCTATTTTAATTTATTTATAAATTAGGACATAAAAAGGGGTCTTCTTTTTATCCTCCATGTTCAAAACATAGGCGGTTTGACGCTTGCTTCCTCCTGAAATTCACTCAGAATTGCAGTTCACAACATTGGTTTGAAATCTATTTGAAGCACAACCACTTAGCCTGCATGGGTGAAATACGAAGCAGGATAGGGTTAACTGGTGGTGGAGTCACCTGTTTGAGCAAAATATCAAGGTCGGAGGCAGCAAGGTTCCAAACATGAGCGCTGTGACGCCTCCTTACCTCCAGAGCTGTGCCGTTTGCATCCGCTGGATATGAGCTCCGAAGTCTGTAGTCACTGAATGTGGAGTTGGCAAGAAGCAGTATGTCAGGTAACGTAGGGGTACAAATATGAGGATATACTTCAGGTCAAGGATGAGGAGCCTGAAAGATCTAAAAGCAACTCTGAGAGTCTGAAAATGGTAAATTTCCCTGGAGCCACCTGGAGCCTTCTGACCTTGGACATGGGGTTCTTTTATGCCCTGACATCCTCTGAGATTTGGGACACACCATTGCCTTTCATCCTGTGAATCCTGCAGGGTTGTCATGATGTTTTTATATCGGAGAGAAATGAGAAATTATAATTAATACACTGATTAAAACAGCTTGCTGTAAATTCTCCAAGTTACGCAAATCTTTTGCAAAGAGCAAATATACATGAAATATATCAATTCAGGTAGATGTTAATGATAGTTTTATGTTTATTTTTAAATTTCACTTATAGTTATTTTTAATACAGTTACTATATGTGTTTTGCTTTTTTCTCCTTAAATTGAAGAGAGCACATTCCATATATAATTGAAAAATGACCACATTCATGTAAAAATACCTCCTTCTTTTAAAGATAGAAGCTGATTGGCTGTTAACTTGGTGGACCAAGTGAGGTGCATTTTATTAGACATTTGATCTTCAGAATGCCAAAAAACAAAAGGTTTTATTACTTATTAAACTTATGGTTAAACACATATTTCCTCCTAATTCCACTATATTTAAACTAATATTTACAAATTAAATATGCTCAGCGTGTAAAGGTTTAAAGTCCAGTATTTAGTCCATTTAGCATAAGTTATTAAAAAAACATGTCTTTAGCTTTAAGTCTTGTCACATCCTCATCTCTGTTATTCACTCCCATCAAACTATGTTTATCTTTATGATAATGAGCTAGCAAGAGCTGAATATGATAGAAATGGAAAGGGAATAGATACATTCAAGAGTAAATTATCGTCTAGAATATCAGTAGTAGTATTCCATTTATATCATGAAAGTGGACATTTTGTATTTACTGCAACTTTCCTACTTTGATAAAGAGGCAATTTTAACCTACTTATCAAAATATGACTTGAGTAGCAATTCTTGCTCTTTGCCATGGTCATACAAGGGCTTTTCTTTCCTCCTCTACAACATTACATTGCGTTGAGGGATAGGCCAACGAGATTGAAATGACAAGTTGATTGATGATGGTCAAGGAAGAATAGAATCACACCTGCTCTCTTATGGCTGCATGGATGCTTCTTTAAGAATACAAGCCAAATTTGGTTGTGTCAAAAAAATCATCAAAGAGGATTTGAAACTAAAGCAAAGAGAAGGAGGATGGATAAGGAAGGCCATATTTGCTCTGGCATCCTGGGGACACTAGCTTGGTAAGCTTATCCATGCTCAGTTACCATGATATAGAGCAAGAAGTGAATTCTCTTGCCAGGGACTAACTCATTCAGGTTCTAGAAGACATGGCAGTAGCTGATGAAAGGTACAACTTCTGAAATCTACAATTTAGCAAGTGATACTCAGACAGTAAGATGCCATGTGTAATAGGAGAGAATAGCTTGTCTATCCCTGGAACCTTAGGGGAAGTTACAGGGGAAAAAATACCCACTATTAGTTTAATGTGCTAATGTTTCACTTGAGCCCCCATTGGTAAATACAATTTAATAAAAATTACTCTATTTCACGTGAATTGACTCCTTGCAGAGATGGAACATTTAGCTGTTTAGTATATCAGTAAATTATTTTCAAGTTGTCAGATAAAAAATATCAAGCCGTCCTCACAAAAAGAACAGAACCACATTGTGATGCCAAGAATGTACAAAAATTTCTAAAATAGGAGTTTACTATGTTGTCGACTTTAATTACCTTAACAATTTCCCTAGAGTAAAAAATCAATTTTTATGTTATACTCCAATCTTTTCAAAGATAAATTTCAAATATGTATCTAATTAAAATAACCATTTTCACAAAATAATATTAAAACCTTAAGTAATATAGCTATTATCTGATAGCTCTATTGAAAACCTTAATAATTGGCAGTGACCTATTTATAAGTGTTTTTATTGAATCACAAAATGTATAGATATTATGAGTTACAAAACTTAGTTTACATGTGAAATAATGTTTTATAAAGAAAAATTTTGATCTTGTCAATATAATTCCTGCTATAATTAATAAAATAAACTAGAATTATATATGAGTAAGTTGAAATACAACCTGTATCTTAATCCTCAGCACACACACACACACACACACACACAATTAAGCACAAAGAAAGGGAAGTAAAACCAATCGTAATTCCTCCACATGAAGATGGACACTAGTAACACACTGATTTAAATAATACAGTTAGATGAGTAAGTAGATAACTATATATATTTGACTTTATTTTTAATAATGTTTCATATTATATATACTATTTTAATGGCACAAATGGATTTTCTAGTATTTTGAATATTTTATAGGTTATGAAATATGGTACATTAAAATGCCTATTTTTATGTTTAGATTATAAATATACATTTTAAACATATTTTGTGGTTTTAGACATTGATGTCGTCAGTATGCTTTCAGCATATCAATGAGTAAATGTTACCCTTATTGCAAATTTGTATTCATTAAAAATTAGTTTTACAGAAAGGATTTCCTCCTGAGAGAAAGAAGATTCCCTTCTGGGAGATAGAAATAGAGTAGCAGAAACAGAAGTAGTCTGGTAATTGATAAAGTATGTCAGTAACTTAACTAGATTCTCTAAAAACAGTAAACATTGCTTAGCTTGAATAACAAAGGAAAAAATTTCTAGAAAACTTTTCACAATAAAGATGGGGTAGTATATAAAGTTATTTAAAACATGCTCAGGTATTTTTTTTCACTTGGAAAAAGTTTAGCGATGTTAAATGACTTCAGACTTAATTAAAAAAACATTGTAATAGTTACATCTGGAAAGAAAAGTAGAAATGGAAATTGAGCTTTCATATTGTTTAATCTATATATACCTACATACAAAGCAGATGACGTGATCCTTAAAATATGGGTGGTGGGTACATGTTTTAACTGATTTCTGTAACTTTTGTGTAAACTTGATAAAATTTTTAAAAAGTATCAGAAACAGTGAATAACATGTTCTCAGAAGTTGTATTTTTATAATACTTTTCCTATCTCAAGTTTACATTTTTTTCTAAGAAAAGATTATCTAGCTGTTAAAATGAAAGGATGGAGCAGAAGCTGTGAAATCAGATGATGGCTGATTTGCACACCAACCCTGGACCTCTGGAAGTCCACTGGGACTTGGTCACAGCAGGCTCTTCATTACCAGGGATTTTCCAGAAGGCTGCTTTAGTAGCTATTGCTTTTTCTTCATTGCTGTTCACCTAATCCAAATTTTACCACTGGAGGTATAAACCTAGACAGAAATTTTATGAAGACTTACAGAATCATCTTCAAAGAGTCAGGAGCTGAGAAACCTGCCCTTACTCTAGACTTTAATTGAAATGTAACCTGTGAGCTAAAAAAGTTTTTCATTTCCTTTTTTATGTATAATTGCGCCCCAAGATACATAGAAAGTTACCTGACACTTTGCTATTCCTGTTTTAACAGTTACAAGCTTCTATATATGAAATTCATAACAATCTTCTGAAATAATTATTACTGAACAATAAGAAGGCATCTGTTTATGTATAGGGGTATGTGGGAAATATTAAAACCATATCAGGGAAATAAATGTGAGACCATAAACATATTTCTTTCATTTTTACATTCATTTATGTTTCTAAAGCTTTTATGTATTACACTATTTTGTCATTTTGAAAAGACTTTCTCGGTTGTGGACAGATGAATAAGTTGATGGAAAAATCTGTGAGTTAAGTAATCATTAAGACAGTAGCTGTATTTTGTATATAATGGACAAGACATAACAGCATATATTTTGTGAATTGTCTCAGGAAAATGTTTGTTGAGGGCAGTGCCTGAGATAAATTATATTCTTTGGATTATCACACCTTTATCCCACCCTGTGGTAAACTCTTAAAAATTATCTGTTGTCTTGCTAAGATGTTTTAAATTAGATTTTAAATTAAACCTAATTAGATGTGCTAGATAGACATTTAGAAGAAGAGTTTTAGTCCTATCAATATTTTATATATTCCTGTTGATCATTTGACCTTTTAACAATATTACAAAAATAAGGTATGAGGGAAAAAGCACTTTTAATTTTGTTCTTGATTCAGAAAGTTTTTATATTTTAATGATATATGCCTAATTATCTTAAGATATTTAACCATGCTAGAAAATGAGACTGCAAGTGGATAGCAGCTTTAAAGTCACAGGAAAATTTTTAATATTCCTCCTGGTTCTCAAGGAATGATTATGAGGCCTTTGGAATATGTGTATTTACATCAAACAGGTGAAAAGCCAGCATTATTTTGTAAGCTGTTTTTTATCACCCATGATATAAAATACCACACAGTTCATCACTGCCTTTCTAGAAAGACAGTCCTTCTCTTTCAAGTCCTGCATCAGAAAAGTAATCAAGGAAGTCTAGAGTGAACTGAGATCCAGGGTTCCACTGGCAGAAAAGATGCAGAGTTTATTATTGGGTTCAGGGTTTTAATTATCATTCTTGGAAGCAGGAATAGATGAAGTAAAATCAGAAGTGCAGTACTCCTTTTGCGTGTGCAGGTATCACCTGAGGTCAAGCATGCATCTTGCAGACTACACAACCGAGAGGCTCAGGAAGGATACTAAGGTTTCTTCACAAAATACAAGTCATGCAAGCAGAATGCTTCAAGGCCTTTTTAGTAAAACAGCATTTGATTTCTCACAAGAATTTGAATGCCAACAGAGAACCAGCTCTTAATTAAGAATATTAATAATAACATCCCTCAGGAGGGCTATGAAAATAATTGGCAGTGTCAGAATATTACCATTTTACTATTTTTTTCTTCTCCAAACTGTCCCTTACATCTTAGTTTTTACATTCTAAGCCAAATGACTCATGAAACTTTACATGCTTTGTGGATCTGGTGATGTTCAAAATTAAACCGAACATTTACTTCCCAGAATCTTCAACATCTGTGATTCCATTAAAGTAGAGAGACCATTTTATCTTCTGTAAAACCCCCAGTTTTATTTCATCATGGAAAATAGTTTTGAAACTCTTTTTTTTTTAAATGCTGAATCCTGTTGGCCATTCATAAGAAGGGACTCTAGCGGCTGCTGTCCTAATGATTTATATCGCATCACATCTCTTCCCTCATCTGCATCCTGATGTAAATAGGTGAGGAGTGAGACAGTGGCATGGGACCAGGAGACCTCAGCCCTGGTCTGACAGACCTGCTCTGCAGCCACGGGGTGGCGTGTAGGTGCAATTCTGGCATCCGATCGGCCAACTGAGAAAATCTCAATCACCAGTCCAAAGCTTTGTGGCTCTCACTGTGATAAGATATGGGACTGATATTAATTGGTGTGCCTATATCTATAGTTGTTTGCCAGGGGTGCCCAAACAAAATGCCACAGAGTCAGTGGCTTAAGTCACAGAAAATTGTTTTCTCCCAGTTGAAGGTTGATGGGCCCGAGACTGAGGTGTTGGCAGTGTTGGTTCCTTCTGAAACCAGGGCCTCTCCTTGGCCTGTCGGAGCGGGTCTTCTCCTTCCCACGGTCTTCCTTCCATGCCTGTCTGTGTCCTAATTTCCTCATCTTCTAATGACACCAGTTGTATTGGGTTGGAGCCCCCCTTGATAAGTTCCTTTTAACTTAACTACCCCTTTATAGATCCTGTCTCCAAATCACTTTCTGTGGTCTTGGCACGTGAGTGTTTGAGGATACCATTCAGCCCATGACTCTGACTAAAGAATTCTGCTCCAGTTAGCCTCATCGTCCAATCGGAATGGCCTCTGTCAAACTCCAAACTGCTCTTGTTACTGCCAATTAAGTGCTAAATAAAAGAAAAAAAGAATTAGTACACTGGCAATATCCCTGAAAGTTTTAGAACATGTGAAACCTGATTTGGAGAAGTAAAAGATGACACAAGGGTTGCAGAGGATGAAATGAAATTCAATAATGTGCACTTTCAGTGTGAGTGGGTACAGTTCTTCAGAGTATTTCAAAATAAGCAAGATGAATATGAATTGAAAAGAAAGCAAAATACAATCCCCTATTCTGAATGTTTTCTTTGAAATGCTGCAGCCTTCTTACATAAATGAACTAAAATACCCATAAAGAGGAAGCAATTTATTAAAGTTTAACCACAGAGTAAACTTGTTTGTTTTTTTTAAAGTAGGTAAATGTAAATATGTTCAACTGTACCTTAATAAAACATGAACTCTCAGACTGAGAGTTTTAATATAGGATGTTGTGATTTTGAGGTGTGGTGGACACAGGTTAAGGTGACCCCTGACTCCCAATGCATCACACTCTCCTACAATCCCCTTTCCTCAAGTGTGGGAGGGACCAGTAACTTCATTTAGCCAACAGAACATGACAAAGGTGGCAGGAAAGTTGCTCCTGTGATTGTTATATTATGTAAGACTCCACCTTAGCAGAGCAGAGCAAGTTCTCCTGGCCTTGAGGAAGCAAATAGCCATGTTGTAAATGACTTATGGTTGTGCTGCATGGCAAAGAACTCCAGGTGGTCCCAGCCAACAGTCATCAAGTGAACCGGGTCTTCTGCCCTATGGCCTCTGGTAAAGGAATCCTGCCAACATCCTGGGTGAGTCTGGAAGTGGATCTCACTTGAAACTCACAAGGAGACTGCAGCCAAGCCAACACACTGATTATGGCCCATGAGACCCCGAGCAGAAATCCAAGTGAAGCTTTGCTAGGACTCCTTTCCCACGGAAGCTGTGAGATAACACATGTCTATTTTTAGAAACTCTTAAAGTCGGTAGTAATTTTTTACATGGAAATAATAGAAAACTAATACATTCAAAATGTAAAAAAATATATATACATGTATTGCCAGGCTGTATATATCCCAAAACAAGGAAAATTTAAACTGTGTCCCTGCCTTTGTATAGGGTTTTTTTATTTCCTTGAAAATGGTTGAGTCTTTTGATTTTAGAGTTAATAGCATTTCAAAAACTATTATCTTTCACTACAAAAGCCCCATTACCAACTTAAAATATTTAGTGTACCCCTGTTGCCTATGCTTTTCACTAAATTAGTGTTGATTTCATTTTTTTCCAAGCACCAGACTTGGGCGTGTTATCGAACGCACTCCTGTCTCCTGTTCCTCTATCCCTCTTAGGGCTCCCTCTTTCTCTCTCCACATGCTCAGTCTTCTCTCTGATGCCTCTGTCCTCTTGTGTGCTCTCTCCTCATTCTCCTTCCTGTCTCATTATCTGACTCTCAATTATGTAAAGCCTTACATGGAGGTAATAGAAAGAAATGGCTATTTGAGCTAAATAGGGTATAACTAATAGCCTCAGACTGAAATGGCGTAAATAATGCACAATTACAGCAACCAGAAGTATAACAAAAGCACTGATTTATTAGCACATTTTCCTCTGTTAAGTTATAGAATCAATAGTAACCATATTGATAATAATAATTAGAAATGTACTTAATAATTGAGATAAAATAACTGGTGAATTTGGGGGGTGAGGCAATCTTAGACAAAGTTATGCATAAATGGCAGTAATGTGTATTTTTCTGTATTATTTACCTCTTCTTTTAAACATTTATTCAACTAAAGATTTAGGAGGATGTGTATTTAGATTTGTAAAAATGTAGAGTGGGACAAGGTCATTCTCATGTCTGCCTCTAGTTCGAACCAGATGGATAGCCCTCCAGTGTAAAGTTAAAGAGGGATAGGCTGCCTGTCAGGAACTGTGAGCAAGAGATCCGACTGAGATGATTAATCAGGATAAAATAAACCAGTTTTATAGCCTTGAATTTAAGGATTTATGAGGCAGTGGCGGCTTTAAGAAAATGCACAGATAGTTTGTTTAAAGTAGGATGAGAGGAAGGAAAAATAAACCCAAACACCCTGAAAAAAGAAAACATAATATTACAATAAAAATAATATCTATGAGGTGCAGAAGTCATGAGAGTTTGAAATAATGTTGCCTGGAAATAGTTAATATTGTCTTTAATTGACAAGGTATATTTTCTTAAAATATGTAGCTATACTACTTCCAACCATAAAAACATAAAAACATGTAAAAGTCTACAGTATATATAAAGAAATGGCATGTAATCTTCACTGAAACTTCTGAGAAATAAGGAATACATTTTCATTAAAAAATGGTCATTAAAATTTCATGACCATTGCATTCTTTTGTATCTGGCAAGTGACATATACTTGCAAACCTCCCCAGAGGTAATTGTCATATATCTTAAAATACCTGTTTATAGTCAAAAGCCTATTCTTAAAAAAAAACTTTATTACAAAATTACATTCACGTAAGAGTTGTAGAGATGGCACAGAGAGTTCGTATATATCCATCCCTCACCTTCCATTAGCGCTGTCATTTTAAATAACTGTCATACAAACATCAAAATGAGGAATTTAATACTGGTGCAACATTATTAACTAAGCCACAGACTTTATTTGTATCCCATCAGCATTTCCACAAATGTTCTACCAATCTAAGATTCAGGTAGGATTTAACATTGCATTTTCTTCATCACAAGTCCTTAGTCTTCTCTAATATATGATGGTTTCATGGTCTTTCCTTGTGTTTCTTGACTTTGTTACTTTTGAGTACTGATCTAGAACTTTGTGGTAATTGTCCTTCAACAGAGGTTTATGTGATGTTTCCTCATGATTATGCTTTGGTTTTGAATTTTTTGGAAAAATACCAGAGGTCAGTGTTCTTTGTATGATACTCTATTAGGAAGAACAAGGCACCAACTTTACTTGTTATGTTATACTTATCATTTCACAGGGTTAAGGTAGTATCTACCAAGTTTCTCCACTTTGAAGTGACTTTGTCCTTTCCCATACTCTCTTTGTTAAGTCAGTTGCTAATTCAGGACACTCTGAAGAGGATAGGAATTAACTACCTCCTAGAGAGAGAAGTATCATGGAATTTGTGGACATATGTACCACCGTAATTAATACATATTTGGGGGAGATCTCTTGAGGACATAAAAATATGCTCTTAATTTTGTTTACTAATTTGATGTTTTTCCTATTAATCCATGGAGGCTGCCTGCAGAAATTATTACTGCATAAAATGGAGATTTTCTATTTCTGTCATTTCCTTTTACATTTATTATTTAGAAATCTTCTGTAGGGAAGATTTGTTCCTTAGCTCCCAATTATGTATTAATTCATTACTTATTTATACTAGTGTAGACTCTTGGACATTTATTCTTAGGTTATAATCCTATACAATCATTATTTATTTTGTTCAAATTATTTTAGTTTGGGCTGTTGGGAAATTTTTCAGTTTCAACCCTGGGAAAGAATTGGCTTTCATTTAATACATTATAATAGAAAATGAAGTTGATCTAGAGATAGAGTCAATGAGTATAATATAATTTCACCCTCTTAACCAGGAATAATGTTTGACCCAACTAATTTCTACACGGGCTCAAACTGAGGTGCTGATTTTAACTCTTAACAGCATGAACGTATATTTTCTTCAAGTGAAGCTTCTTTGCAAAAAAAAAAATCATGTATTAGTTCATTTTAGTTTTACTGATGAAATATCTCAACGTAGAACAAAGGATCAGTGCCTAAGAGGTGAAGTCCTGCACCCATGCTTACTTGAATAGCCATGATTTATACATAGGCTTTTTGGTGACAATTGTGTCAATAACAGCAGTGATGATTAAGGAAAATCTGTAATAACAGGATGTACCTACTGAAATATATCTATTAAAATGCTTTATATGTACAATGATAGCAACTTTTTTTTATTCATGCATGAAACCAATTTCTTAAAAACAAAAAACATACAATCTAGTGATAAATGTATTCTTGATATTTTTCTTAGAATAATTCAAAAGTAATCTCTGTAAGCCCTATGCTTAAATTTTAAGTTAAAAGAGCTTAGTGGATCACTGATTTAGCACAGAATATATCTGACCCTTTTTAAAAAACAACCAGAAAACATAGCAGTTTTTTTAAGGTTAATATTTAGGTGTATTTGCAAGGTTGACTGCCAGTATTCAGAGGCTCCCTTTCTTATCATATTGTTTAGGTTTTCAATTTCAGAGCACTACCCAGTTTTCAGTTTTTAACTTAGTCTTTAAAACCTTCTTAGAAACAGAAGATATGTACTTAATTACTTAATTATATTGTGAATTTAAAAATACTATTCTTTATTCCAGGAAACAGATATGTAATATTTAGCTTCTTTTAACTACAGAAAATTTAATGTTGAACATATTATAGGCCAAATACAGGTTTTTGATTACATGTATATAGTTTCAAGGAATAAAATACATATTTTAAAACACAAAGATAAAAATGTATATCAAGTTATGATACAGTAGGATATCAGAATCCATAAGTTTTAATATATTTAGTACACCCAAGAACTCTGGAGAAATATATCTCACTTCCTCTTTATTTTTGTTCTAGTACTAGTGTTGACTGTTCTGAATTTGAATTAAGGCATATTTGGAATTTTAAGTATATATTAGGGTTAATCAATGGCAGATTATGAGAAAAAGTAAAACGCTTTTTAATTAGGAATGTTTTTTCTTTGGCATTTAAAGGAATTTCAAGTTTATCTTATTTTTATTTATTATTAGTTTTTTATTATCAAATGTACAGCACAGTGGATCAAAAGTCCCCTTCTCTCCACCCCACCCTCCTCTCCCTCTTGGTAACCACTAGTCACTTCTCAATATCTATGAGTCTAATACTCTTTTGGTACTTCTGCTTTGCTTTGTTTTTATATTCCACAAATAAGTGAACTCATATGGTGTTTGTCTTTCTCCACCAGATTTATTTCACTGAGCATAATACCCTCTAGATGCGTCCATGTTGTTGCAAATGGCAGGATTTCTTTTATTTTTTATGGCTGAATAATATTCCATTGTGTATATGTACTACATTTCTTTATTCATATATTAATGGACACTTAGGTTGCTTCCATATCTTGGATATTGCAAACAGTGCAGCAATAAACATAGGGGTGCATATATCTTTCTGAATCAGGGATTTGTATTCTTTGGTTAAATTCCTAGGAGTGGAATTACTGGGTCAATGGTACTTCCATTTTTAATTTTTTGAGGAACCTCCATACTGCTTTCCACAGCAGTTGCACCAATTTACATTCCCACCAACAGTGTACAAGGGTTCCCGTATCTCACATCCTCACCAACACTTGTTATTTCTTGTCTTTTGGATAGTGGCCATTCTGACTGGTGTGAGGGTGGTATCAAAGTAGCTTTGATTTGCAGTTCCTTGATGATTAGTGATGTGGAGCATTTTTTCATGTGCCTGTTGGCCATCTGCATTTCTTCTTTGGAGAGGTGTCTGTTCAGGTCCTCCAGCCACTTTTTGATTAGGTTATTTGTTTTTTTGGGTGTGGAGGTACATTCATTCTTTATATATTTTGGATGTTAAAACCTTATCAGATGAGTTGTTTACAAATATATTCTCCCATATTGTATGATGCCATAAAACTCTTGGAAGAAAACATAGGCAAAAATCTCTTGAATATAAGCATAAGCAATTTTTTCCTGGACACATCTCCTCGGACAGGTGGAACAAAATAAAAAATGAACAAGTGGGACTACATCAAACCAAAAAGCTTCCAACAGCAAAGGACACCATCAGCAGAACAAACAGGCATCCTATTCTATGTTGTTTTTCAAAAGCCATGGCAGTTGTTTTGCTGTCTTCAGGACAGCATCATTACAACCTAGACATCAGTATTTTTAAAGATACTTTACATGATATTGTAAATTAAAAGTTTAAAATTCTTAATGTCATTTATTTATATTGAAGTATGATTGACATACACTGTATTAATTTCAGTGTACAACATGATCCAACATACTTTTTGAACCGATCCCTACAGTGAGTCCAGTTGCCATCTGTCACTACAAAGCTGTAGAATTTTTGTCCTTGTGATGAGAACTTTTAACATTTATAACTATCAAATTTGCAATACACTGTTCTTGACTGTAGTCACCATGCTCTATGTTACACCCCCATGAATTATTTATTTTATAACCGGAAGTTTGTACCTCTTGATCCCCTTAACTTATTTTGCCCATCTCCCTAACCCCATCCTGTTTGGCAACCACCAAACTATTTTCTGTTTCTTTGAGTTCTGTTTGTTCTTTTGCTTTCTAGAGTCTACATATAAGTAAAACCATATGACACTTAGTCTGTCTTTGACTTATTTCACTTAGCATAATAATTTCAAGGTCTGCCCATGTTGTCACAAATGGCAAGACTTCATTTTTTATGGCTGAGTAGTATTCCACTATGTATGTATGTATATGTATATATGTGTGTATGAATATACACACACACACACAAATATATAACCTATGTGTGTATATGTATATGCACACATATATATATATATATATATATATATTATATACCCTCTATCCATTCATCTATCGATGGACACAGATTGTATCCATTTCTCAGCTGTTGTAAATAATGCTACAGTGAACATAGAGGTGCATCTATCTTTTATAATTAGTGTTTTCACATTCTTTGGGTAAATACCCAGAATTGGAATTGCTGGATCATATGGTAGTTCCATTTTTAATTTTTTGAAAAATCTTCATGCTGTTTTCCATAATGGCTGCACCAATTTACATTTCCACCAACAGTTCATGAGGGTTTGCTTTTTTCTCGACATCCTTACCAACACTTATTGCCTGTCCTTTTGATAATAGCCATTCTAAGAATTATGAGGTGATATCTTGTGGTTTTAATTTGCTTCACCGGATGATTAATGATGTTGAGCATATTTTCATGGGCCTGTGGGTCATCTGTGTGTTTCCTTTGGAAAATGTCTATTCATATCTTCTGCCCATTTTTTAATTGGATTTTTTTGTTAGTGAGCTATGTGAGGCCCTATTTTGGATGCTAACCCCTTATCAGATATATTATTTTTAAATATCTTTTCCCATTCAGTAGGTGGCCTTTTTATTTTGTGGATGGTTTCCTTTGCTGTGTAGAAGCTGTTTAGTTTGGTACATTTGTTTGTTTTTGCTTTTGTTGCCCTTTCATTTGGAGTCAGATCCAACAAAATGTTGCTAAGAGTGATGTCAAAGGGTTCACTGCCTCTGTTTTCTTTTAGGAGTTTTATGGTTTATAGTCATAGGTTCAAGTCTTTAATCTATTTTAATTAAAAATTTTAATGAAATGTTTTCAATAAGTTTTGTGTATGGTATAATGGTCCAGATCTCATTCTTTTGCATGTGGCTACCCTGTTTTTCCAACACCAGTACCATTTATTGAAGAAATTTTTCTTTCCCCAGTATATATTTTTGCCTCCTTTGTTGTAAATTAATTGTCCATATATGCTTGGGTTTATTTCTGGGCTCTCTATTCTGTTTAATATATTATCTGTTTTTATGCCAGTTACATACTCTTTTGACCACTATAACTTTATAATATAGTTTTAAAGCATGGTATCTCCAGCTTTGCTCTTCTGTCTCAAGATTGCTTTGACTATTTTGGATCTTTTGTGGTTCCATGAAATTTTAGGATTATTTACTCTATTTCTGTGAAAGATGCTATTGGGATTTTGGTAAGGAATGCATTGAATCTGTAGATTGCTTTAAATAACATGGGCATTTTTGCACTATTAATTCTTCCAATCCATCAGCATGGAATATTTTTCCATTTATTATATCTTCCTGAATTTTTTTCATCAGTGTCTTACAGTTTTTAGCATGCAAGTCTTTCACCTCCTTGGCTAAATTTATTCCTAGGCATATTATTATTTTTGATGCAATTATAAATGGAATTGTTATTAGAAAGTCATGTAATGGTTATACCATTTGCTGTATGTGTTTAATCCTTAGATTACGTAGTCCTACATTATTTGCTCAATTATTAAAAAGGTCCAGGTATACATCATTTAAAAAATTTATAAAATCTTTTATATTAATTTTTAGAACATCACAGCATATATGTTAATTCCTCTCATCACACTGCAGACCTCCAAAGTTCAAGAATCCTGTCTTTGGTATCAATGTATTTGTAGGCACCCACACCACTCTTGTGACATTTTTTTCATTTATTGAGGCAGCCTATTCATGGAACAATAACCAGTGAAAATTTCTGCATTGTTAAACATTTTTCAAGATAATTAATCGCCATCCACTGTATTTACTTCAGATTGTACTATCAAAGATACACTCTGCTGACTTTTGCAAATATTAGAAAAATGGGAGTTGTTTTCTCTCCAAAGAAAGATGCTCTTTCTCTCTCCTGACATTTCAGCCTCCTCAAATATGATGGTGAGACAATCTCTAATGAAAGACTGAACTGGACTTTGCAAACAATTTTGGAGTGCTAGCTGAGGCAGGGACTCGGGTTATCTCTATTAAACTTCACATTTTATTGCCCTGAAGATAATCTGGAGCCAAAGTAACGATCTCCCCTGTCTGAATATTTGAATAGCTGGAGACACAAGTACCAGCCAACAACTTAATTATGGATTTAAAAAATTGGCATTAATATTTTCTCTTACCTGTATATATTCTCTTATAATGCCACAAGTCACAGTAAATTGCTCATTAAACTTCAAGCAATGCTATGGAATGCTTGCTACCATTTATAGGCAACACTCTCCAAAGTATAATTAGAGGGAGTATTATGACACAGAACAATGGAGACAATTATTTCTGAAGTTTATTAATGCTAATTAGCATATGGCATCTAAGACAGCTGCTGATACTTCACTGCTAAATACTGAGGGACTAATTAGTGTTTGATGTTAATTAGCTTCTTCTGCATGCGTTTTGCCCTCAGATGCATCTGCACTGTCACCATCAGGCTATTAAAAGTCTGGCCCTGTGCTCCACAAGAACATGATGTGGCATTTATAAGTTCTCTTAGAGTATATGGAATTCTTTTCTATTATATATGCCCTTAATACAGTCCACAGAAGCTTGAATAATTAGCTAATTATTCCACTTTTCATTTAAAACATACTAATGAATCATAGATTTTTTGAATGCTAGAGTGAAGAAGATCCTGTGATTTATAATTTTTCATGTCCTTTGATAAAGGAATTACTTCAAATACTAGGATCACTGGTATTTGGGTTTAATTTACTTAATAAAGTAATTTTGCTTGCACCTGTCAATTTACACTTACTAATTTTCTATTTATGATTTAATTTAATTATTAAGCAAATATATCAAATATGTACACTTTCCCTGTTAACCAATTCAGTAACTTTTTTTTTGTTTCTGATTCTTTCCCTGCTTTAATTGAAGCAAAATAAATTTTCTTTCTTTTAGAACCTGAGATAAAAAATTACCCATAAAGACTCATCTTTTGAAGATACCCAAGTTAAAGTTAAGCCAGTGATCTAGAAGAGTTTTCATGTTAGTCTTAAAGACTTTCATGGGCACTGTTAGTTGGCTTGTTTTTCTCGGGATTTGTTGGGTGTATGTTGTGTTGATTGATAACAGTTTGCTCAAAAATTCCTGTGAGACTCAGCTTTATTTGTACACTCGTGGAATAACTTCTTTCAGGCAGAAATTTCTTTATAATTAGCAAAGGTACTTAAGAATTTGGTTTAGGGTATGAAGCTCTCTGAATAACCACAAATATATATCATGGTTTAAAATTCCAAAGACACTATCTGGTTTTAATTTTATGTGAGGACAATTAATTGCTTTTATAATGCCTTAGATGTACATTTTGAGTAATTTAGAAGATTTAAAGTTAGTAATAATCACCTAATAATTTCTACCCATTTTATACCTTTTAGGTGTTTTGTTGCTTATGTAATTAGTTGGTATGACTATACTATGGTTCATGGCATTAAAAAGGAATGTCTGATAAAGCTATCTACAGTGGAAACTGTGCACTTATCAAAGTCATAAACTACAATATATTCGGCATACAGTTGGCGAGGTAACATGCAAAAGGACAAAATGAACAAATACTGAAGAAAAAAGCATATATTCAGTAATTAAAAATACCCATTTTATTTTTTCTATGTTGATTCCTCATTAGGATGTTTGAGCCTCGGAAATTAAAATTGGGGTTAAAAAAGGGCTCATACGAAGCTTTATTCTCACAGCAGAAGGCTGAGTGTTAGACTCCCGTATGCCCCTCTCGGCCTCTGGCTACAGCCTCTGCCCCACAGAAGCCACCTCCATTCACGGCTCAGCCTCCGCCGCAGGCTCCCGCATCTGTGGACTCCAGGCTCTGTGCTTCCCACTTCTTTCCACTCTCTTCTCATCGCCACCGTCTCTTCCTCTCCTGCTCGCCAGGCTCTCTGCTTCCTAGCCCCAGGGGGAACTCTGTGGGCGGGCCTCTTTGGTGAGTGGCAGAGGCCATGGCCTATAACATCCAGGCACTTGTTTTGTTTCCTTTCCACCCCACCGCCTGGCCGGTATTTCCGAGACTGACAGTTCACTCTGGGCAGCTCTTCTTAAAGCAATCTAGGCCAGTGGGTATGCAAGCAGGCAAAGTATTACCTCATTGCACGTATGTAACGGGCGATATTAGGTCACATGAGAATCCTGGCCATAAAATTTACATTTTCTCTACACCCATAAAAGAAAATGTGTGTTTATTCTCTGTCTCCTTTTCCTCCTCTTTCAAGGCATTCTTCACCGTTTTCAGTTTTTGTATTCCTTACCAGAAAGTGAGTAAAAGTTTCAAGAAAGCAGATTTTAGGATGTGAATAATGACAGATACAAAACTTAAAAATAGTTAGCTGTTAAGAACTCTGAATACTGAAATATCAACATGCAAATATATAATTGACATAGTATAGTTTAGTGGAAACAATACCAAACTTGACTCTTTGTATGTTTGTGGGATTGGACCTCAAGTCTCTTATCTGTAAAATGAGAATTATTCTGTTCACATCGCAGAGTATTTAAGAGTATGTTCTCTGACTGCCTTGCTTCAAGGGGCTTTGACTAAGGATCTCTGTGTCTCGGCTTTCTCATCTGTAAAATTGCAGTAATAATTTTGCCTGCCTGTCTTGCACCAGGGACTCTAGGAAACAAAAGCTAGGAGCAAGTATTAAAGTGTAAATACTTCACTTGGGACATGCAATAGCAGTAATTTACCCATAACTCTGATACTGTCTCTCCCCACATTGAGTGTTTAAAGTCTTTCAACATCTTAAATTTCTTAGAAGTTGAATTTCATAAAAGATGAAATTCAGTGGACTCATATATGGGTGCTGAAGTTATTTACAAGACTTAATACTCTTACATTCAGTTTGTTTTAAATTGTTATCATTTGGGATGGAGGGATAACAAAAAATATCTTAAAACAGTCTTCATGTGAAAGACCTACAGTAAACAAATTCTGTTCAAGTTTATATTCCGATATAAACAATGATAGAAAATAACTGCCCTTGATGCCATTGACTGATTTTTGAATAATTTACTTGCAAGTCGTTTGTCTTTACCAAGATGGCCTTTGTTCTCTTTAACATGACTAACCAGTAGATCATTTGCTCCAGACAAGTCTTAAATGTAAATTATCTGTTCCTTTGAAATGTAAATCTTCTGCCCTGTTCTGAGTTTTGTAATCCAGGACTGTCTGTCACACCAGCTAGCTGTGCCTGTGAAATACAACCTAGAAAGATAGTGTCCCACCCCCTACCTGGTGCTAGGGGTCCAACTTCCCACTTGTTATAATCATCACCAATTAGCAAACACAGAGGGTCCAAAGACATTAACACCCCTCCTGGGTACCTTTCTACTCGCTCACTCTGGTGCTTAAATCTTTCTTTTCCTGGAGTTGAGTTTAATCTGTCTATTCAATAGATTAATTGATTATTTTACCCCAAATTAATTTTACCAAAAATTAATAATCTGCCAAAATTTCCAGTAGTATTGAATAAAGCCTTCCTTGCCTATTTAACTCTATCCGGGTCAACTTTTCCTTGATAACCTTAAGAATTGAACTTATATTAATAACCTCGAGACTTCCGGGAAGATGGCAGTGTGAGCAGGGCGGCAGAAATCTCCTACCAACACTATATTTATCTATGAAAACACAGCAAATACATCTATTCCTAAAAGAGAGGCGAGAATACACAGGAAAGCACACAGCATGCAGCTACACCCGAGAGGACTCGGCACCCCATGAGGCGGGTAAGATACGGAGCCGCGACCCGGAGGGACCCGAGCACTCTCCCACCCCAGCGTACCGGCGGGAGGAGAGGATTCAGAGCCGGGAAGGAGTGGAAGTACACCCCGCAAAGTAGCCAGCCCCAGTGATCTGCACGGGGAGCGCTGACCCACATTGCACAGTGCAGTGGAGATTGGAGAGACAGGGGCAGGATCTGAGTGGGGAACACGGCAGGGTGCTTGCAGCCGGCTCCCGGGAAGGAAAAAAAAAAAACGGGCGCTTTATTCAGTGGTCTTAAAGAGACAGGAGCCCAGCGGAGGAGCCGGATCGCCCCAGCACACTCAGCCCAGCAGGCTGGGAGATCTGGGGAGTTTCAGACGCCTTAGCTGGTGACTGAGGAAGCGTAGCTATACTTACTTCTGACTGAGATCAACAGCCTCCTATTCGTTCCCACCCCTGCCAGAGTGATAAAGGGCCCTGCAGAGCGGCGCAGCCACGGCTGTGGAATAGTGGGGCAATAACACCACCTACAGCATTCCCACAGAATCTACGTCGGGTGGGCGTTTTTTTGTTTTGTTTTGTTTTTGTTTTTTCTTTCTTTCTTTCTGTTTTTTTTCTTTTTTTCTCTCTTTTTAAAGTTTTAAAGAGCCCAGATGACATACGTGGCAACTACCAGTGACCAATTCTAAAGCCATGAAAAGACAGAGGAATATTGTTCAGAACAAAATCAACCAGGGAAACCCAGAGAGGGAGTCTGAAGGGATGGAAATGCACAGTCTTCTTGAAAAAGAATTCAGAATAAAAGTCATAACCATGCTGATGGACCTACAGAGAAATGTGCAAGAGCTGAGGGAGGAAGTGAGGAAAGGGAGGAAAGACAATGCAGAAATCAGAAAAGCGATTGACGGGCTTAACAGCACAATGGATGAGATGAAAGAGACTGTTAATGGAATACAAATCAGAGAACAGGAATACAGAGCAGCTGAGGCAGAGAGAGATAAAAGGATTTCTAGAAATGAAAGAATATTAAGAGAACTGTGTGACCAATCCAAATGGAACAATATTCACATTATAGGAGAACCAGGGGAAGAAGAGAGAGAAAAAGGGATAGAAAGTGTCTTTGAAGAAATAATTGCTGAAAACTTTCCCTCGCTGGGAAGGAAATAGTCTCGCAGTCCACGGAAGCCCACAGATCTTCCAACACAAGGGACCAAGGAAGACAACACCAAGACACATAATAATTAAGATGGCAAAGATCAAAGATAAAGACAGGGTATTAAAGGCAGCTAGAGAGAGAAAAAAGATCACCTACGAAGGAAATCCCATCAGACTATCATCAAACTTCTCAACAGAAACTTTACAAGCCAGAAGAGAATGGCATGATATATTTAACATTATGAAACAGAAGGGCCTCGAACCAAGAATATTGTATCCAGCACGATTATCATTTAAATATGATGGAGGGATTAAACAATTTCAAGACAAACGAAAGTGGAGAGAGTTTGCCTCTCATAAACCACCACTACAGGATACCTTAAATGAACTGCTCTAGATGGAAGCACACCTCAGGCTAAAAAGATGTCACCAGAGAAAATAAAATCATAGCAAAGAAAGCAGACCGTCCAAATAATAACTAAAGGTAAAGAATAAAACACCTAGTATAGAAAGAATGAGGAGGAGGAATAAGAAGGGAGAGAAATAAAGAAACATCAGACAGTGTTTACAATAACTTAACAAGAAAGTTAAGTTAGATTGTTAGATAGTAAAGAAGCAACCCTTGAACCCTTGGTAACCACGAATCTAAAGCCAGCAATGGCAATAAGTACATACCTATCAATAATCACCCTAAATGTATATGGACTGAATGCACCAATCAAAAGACACAGAGTAACAGAATGGATAAAAAAGCAAGACCCATCTATATGCTGCCTACAAGAAACTCACCTCAAATCCACAGATATACACAGACTAAAAGTGAAGGGATGGAAAAAGATATTTCATGCAAACAACAAAGAGAAAAAAGCAGGTGTTGCAGTACTTGTATCAGACAAAATAGACTTCAAAACGAAGAAAGTAGCAAGAGATAAAGAAGGACATTACATAATGATAAAGGGGTCAGTCCAACAAGACAATATAACCATTATAAATATATATGCACCCAACACAGGAGCGCCAGCATATGTGAGACAAATACTAACAGAATTAAAGGAGGAAATAGACAGCAATGCATTCATCTTAGGAGACTTCAACACACCACTCACTCCAGAGGACAGATCAACCAGACAGAAAATAAGTAAAGACACAGAGGCACTGAACAACACACTAGAACAGATGGACCTAACAGACATCTACAGAACTCTACACCCAAAAGCAACAGGATACACATTCTTCTCAAGTGCACATGGAACATTTTCCAGAAGAGACCACATACTAGGCCACAAAAAGAACCTCAGTAATTTCAAAAATATTGAAATCCTACCAACCAACTCTCAGATCACCAAGGTATAAAACTAGAAATAAATTTTAGAAAGAAATCAAAAAGGCTCACAAATACATGGAGACTTAACAACACTCTCCTAATTAATCAATGGGTTAACGACCAAATCAAAACAGAAATCAAAGAATATATGGAGACTAATGACAACAACAACACAAAGCCACAACTTCTGTGGGACGCAGCAAAGGCAGTTCTAAGAGGAAAGTATATTGCAATCCAGGCCTATTTAAAGAAGGAAGAACATTCCCAAATGAATAGTCTAAAGACACAATTACTGAAATTGGAAAAAGAAGAACAAATGAGGCCCAAAGTCACCAGAAGGAGGGACATAATAAAGATTAGAGAAGAAATAAATAAAACTGAGAAGTACAAAACAATAGAAAAAATCAATGAAACCAAGAGCTGGTTCTTCGAAAAGATAAACAAAATAGATAAACCCCTAGCCAGACTCATTAAGAGAAAAATAGAATCTACACACATAAACACAATCAGAAATGAGAAAGGAAAAATCATGACGGACCCCACAGAAATACAAAGAATATAAGAGAATATTATGAGAATCTATATGCTAACAAGCTGGAAAACATAGAAGAAATGGACAACTTAGAAAAATACAACCTTCCAAGACTGACCGAGCAAGAAACAGAAAAGCTAAACAGACCAATGACCAGTGACGAAATCAAATTGGTAATCAAAAAATTACCCAAGAACAAAACTCCCAGGCCTGATGGATTCACTTCTGAATTCTACCAGACATATAGAGAAGAAATAACACCGATTCTCCTTAAAGTTTTCCAAAAAATAGAAGAGGAGGGAACACTTCCAAACTCATTCTATGAAGCCAGCATCACTCTAATACCAAAACCTGGCAAACACCTCACCAAAAAAGAAAATTACAGACCAATATCCCTGATGAACGTAGATGCAAAAATACTCAAAATATTAGCAAACCGAATTCAAAAATACATCAAGAGGATCATACACCATGATCAAGTGGGATTCATCCTAGGGATGCAAGGATGGTACAACATTCGAAAATCCATCAACATCATCCACCACATCAACAAAAAGAACAAAAACCACACGAACATCTCCATAGATCCTGAGAAAGCATTTGACAAAATTCAGCATCCATTCCTGATTAAAACTCTCAACAAAATGCGTATAGACGGGAAGTACCTCAACATCATAAAGGCTATATATGACAAACCCACAGCTAACATCATCCTTAACGGCGAGACGCTGAAAGCTTTTCATCTAAGACAGGGAACAAGACAGGGATGCCCACTCTCTCCACTGTTATTCAACATAGTACGGGAGGTCCTAGCCACAGCAATCAGACAAAACAAAGACATACAAGGCATCCAGATTGGTAAAGAAGAAGTCAAATTGTCACTATTTGCAGATGACATGATACTGTACATAAAAAACCCTAAAGACTCCACTCCAGAACTACTAGAACTAATATCTGAATTAAGCAAAGTTGCAGGATACAAAATTAACACACAGAAATCTGTTGCTTTCCTATACAATAACGATGAACTAACAGAAAGAGAAATCAGAAAAACAATTCCATTCACAATTGCATCAAAAAGAATAAAATACCTAGGAATAAACCTAACGAAGGAAGTGAAAGACCTGTACTCTGAAAACTACAAGACACTCCTAAGAGAAATTAAAGAGGACACTAACAAATGGAAATGCATCCCATGCTCTTGGCTAGGAAGAATAAATATTGTCAAAATGGCTATACTACCTAAAGCAATCTACAGATTCAATGCAATCCCTATCAAACTACCAACAGCTTTCTTCAATGAACTGGAACAAATAATTCTAAAATTCATATGGAACCACAAAAGACCCCGAATAGCCAAAGCAATCCTGAGAAGGAGGAATAAAACAGGGGGAATTACACTCCCTGACTTCAAGCTCTACTACAAAGCCACAGTAATCAAGACAATTTGGTATTGGCACAAAAACAGACTCACAGAGCAGTGGACCAGAATAGAAAATCCAAACATTAACCCAAACATATACAGTCAATTAATATTTAATAAAGGAGCCTTGGATATACAATGGGGAGATGACAGCCTCTTCGGCAGCTGGTGTTGGAAAAACTGGACAGCTACATGTAAGAGAATGAAACTGGACTACTGTCTATCCCCATACACAAAGGTAAACTCAAGGTGGATCAAAGACCTGAATGTAAGTCATGAAACCATAAAACTCTTAGAAAAAAACATAGGCAAAAATCTCTTGGACATAAACATGAGCAACTTCTTCATGAACATATCTCCCGGGCAAGGGAAACAAAAGCAAAAATGAACAAGTGGGACTATATCAAGCTGAAAAGCTTCTGTACAGCAAAGGACACCATCAGTAGAACAAAAAGACATCCTACAGTATGGGAGAATATATTCATAAAAAACGTATCTGATAAAGGGTTGACATCCAAAATATATAAAGAACTCATGCACCTTAACAAACAAAAAGCAAATAATCCAATTAAGAAATGGGCAGAGGACATGAACAGACACTTCTCTAAAGAAGAAATTCAGATGGCCAACAGGCACATGAAAAGGTGCTCCACATCGCTAATCATCAGAGAAATGCAGATTAAAACCACAATGAGATATCACCTCACACCAGTGAGAATGGCCAACATCCAAAACAAACAACAACAAATATTGGCGAGGATGTGGAGAAAAGGGAACCCTCCTACACTGCTGGTGGGATTGCAAATTAGTTCAACCATTGTGGAAAGCAGTATGGAGGTTCCTCAAAAAACTCAAAATAGAAATACCATTTGACCCAGGAATTCCACTCCCAGTAATTTACCCTAAGACTGCAGCAGCCCAATTTGAAAAGGACAGATGCACCCCTATGTTTATTGCAGCACTATTTACAATAGCCAAGAAATGGAAGCAACCTAAGTGTCCATCAGTAGATGAATGGATAAAGAAGATGTGGTCCATATACACAATGGAATATTATTCAGCCATAAGAAGAGAACAAATCTTACCATTTGCAACAACATGGATGGAGCTCGAGGGTATTATGCTCAGTGAAATAAGCCAAGCCGAAAAAGACAAGTATCAAATGATTTCACTCATCTGTGGAGTATAAGAACAAAGAAAAAAACTGAAGGAACAAAACAGTAGCAGACTCACAGACCCCAAGAACGGACTAATAGTTACTAAAGGGAAAGGGACTGGGGAAAATGGGCAGGAAGGGAGAGATAAGAGGGAAAAAGGGGCATTACGATTAGCAGATGTAAAGTTGGGGGGGCACGGGGAGGGCAGTACAACTCAGAGAAGGCAAGTAGTGATTCTATAGCATCTCACTACGCTGATGGACAGTGACTGTAATGGGCTTGGTGGGTGGGACCTGATGAAGGGGTAGTTTAATAACCATAATATTGCACATGTAATTGTAGATTAATGATAATAAAATTAATTGTATTAAAAAAAATAACCTTGAAATTTTGATGAAAAATTTTAGAAATGTCTGTATATTGTTTTTGAAAAATTGTATTAGTTGAAAAATATAGAAAATAGGTCTATACATTAAATATCTTTAGCTTTGTGAAAAAAATAAAAGTAATAAAAGAAAAAGATTTCACATGGATTTAAGTGTACGAAGCTACTATGCTGTGCCCGTAAGACTTGAGTAATGAGTTTTCTAAGACTGCTGTCTCCAGTAATACAGTATTAAAGAAGAATGCTTTTAAGATTAATTATTAGTTTAAATCCAATTTTTTTTGCTTTGCTTACCTGCCTTTATTTTGTTAGAAAAAAAATAGGTGATTTATTTTACATTAGGTTGCGTTTTCTTGTGCCCCGTAGTTACATTCAGTTAAACTGCTCCTCCCTAAAATCTGTTCTAACCTTTGTAAGGCACTGATATCCTTCTGATGCTCCCCAAAGGTTATAGCAGTTAGAACGCAGTCTGTCTTTGCAACTAAAATTCAAAAGGTCTATTTTAATCATTATAATTTAACGGAGATCAATAGCCCCTATTAAAATGATTCATTTTTTTCTTTCTACTGACCCTACTTTGACTATGTTTGCAGGGAGTCAACACGTAGCTAATTATTGTCTTACTCTAAAACATCTAATTTAGCTAGGGGAAAAATAAAGAACCTCACACATTTATTTTTAAGATAAATGGTTTATATATATAATATATATATTATATATACAATGATTTAACGAGCCAGCATGGCCAGGCAGGCTCGGTGTGAACAGAAGCAGTAGCAAGCAGTGACCAGGATGCTGGGTCTCCTTGCCATAAGTGGAAAGGTAGACCTGCACTTTTAAATGACCAGATGAGTCTTTTCCCTCTACTACTCCATTGCTAGTGAGGCTTTTACTTTGTGTCCTTTCTCCATACAGAAATGTATCTGTATAGCTATATAAGAAGGGCCGATAAAATCTTCTTGTGAATTTGGAGGGGAAGTCATTGGTGCCTCTGTGAGGGTGTCTAAAGAGGCTATTTAAGTAACTGCTGAGCCATGAGTGGTATCACCTTACCTTGGCAGTCATGGGGTATTTTAAACAGGTCCAGGTTTTTAACCATTACATATAATGTAATTGTTCTCACTGAAATTTCTTAGAGCAGATCAGTTCTGGAAAAATTACAAATGAAACCAGTAAAGAGAGGCAAACAAAGGTGAGTGTAATATATCTGCAAAACAAAAATTAACTTTAACACTAACATTTCTATCCTATTTCTATATGAAATGATATTCCATGATGACCTGTCTCAAAATGACATTAATAATATTTTGTTAAAATTTTCTCATGAAACACTTGGTACAGTGAAAATCTCAATCTTTGGAATATGACAGCCTGGGTCCTGGTTCAGACCTTTCTTCTTAAGTGTCCTATTTTAATGTATTTAAATTGTCTATATTTTATATTCTTCAGTCATCTATCATCTGCTTATCTCTCTTCAATGATCAATAGATCTACCTACCTGTCATCTATCTACCTATCTTTCTATCCATCTATGCATCTATTATCAATCTCTTCCCTATGGTGTTGTGATTTATATCCTATTTGCTTGAGGAGAATGGTCTCATTTAAGCACCCTGGGCAAGTCTTTCCTTGAAACATACAGCATCTTTTCAAAAGAGTATTATATTCAAATTTTTATTCCAACACAAAAACTGAACATGAGGAGGAAACTTTTAACACTTATTTGTCAAATTTGAAAATAACTCATTTTTAATTTAAGTTTTTAAAGAACTTATATGTTTCACTTCTACCTATGACAGAAACCTCACACCGTATTGTAACCATTTTCACTTTAAACATTAGTAGTCTCTGTGTGGATGCCACAGAATGTCCTGAATAAAATTTAGACATATGAGGCACAAGAAGCAGAAAATTATTTATCATATAACTGACACAAATGCACACATCTTTTGAATATGTGTCATGTCTTTCTACTGCTCTCGTGTTTCATGTGTCTTAATTTGATTCAGGACATTGTGTGTGAAAGAGCATTATAGACTAATGTAAATATTATTTACCCTAGAAAAGAAAACAGGCCCTTTGTGCTTTGAAGGATTAGTGTGGGCTGTGTGTTGATATAATATGTAATTGAGTCGGTTCATGGCTTTATTGCATTCATCACTAGCTTCAGACATTCTCTGATGAGGGTTCTGTTTCATCAGAGCTTGGGATCTGAGCACAGGTAACACCCAAGATTTCACTCTGCTTTATATGCACACAGAACAGGCCATGTGCCTGGGGTAGTGGATGAGGATTTCTCTTGGCCCCTCTGCCCTGCCCCAGCCTTTGGAGAGGTGTGTGTTCTTTCTGTTGAGGATACATGGGAATAATGGTGGGTTGTGCAGATTCAGCCTGTGACTGTAGCCCCTCAGGAATCTAACCCATCATGTCAACCTATACCTGGCTAGCATGAATTTGTTAAAATTTAGGATACTTTGGCCTTACCTCTGTGTAAGATTACCTTTCAATCACACCATTCAGCAGAAAAGAAAGCAGGTATAGCTTCTTCTTTCCTAGTGAAGCCTTCACACCTGGAATTTAGTTTTGTTTCTTTTTATCCTAAGTTCTAGGATGGTTAGAAAAAATTTCTGTGATTTTTAAGTTATCCATCTTATTCTTATTCTTTGGGATGGTGGGGCAACATCCTGTGACTTCTACATTTTACCTGAAAATAGGTGATTGTATTTTGTTTTCTCTTAAAAATCAGTATCTGATAGATGCAGAGTTAGCACTAGCAATTTTTTTTCTGTATTGCATCATACAATGTTAGATACACACTGCAGACTTATGTTTCCCATTTGTAAGTCTTTTGCCATTCTTAAAAATCTCTGCATGAGTCTGAGTGACAATTTTCAACACTATGATTTTATGCAATTGTCAGTTAGTTATTGTTCATCACCTGTGCCTGCCAGAATGTCTCTGAAATGGTGAGATGATGGGCTAAGCACTGTGGAAATGTGGAGACAGCCAGGGGTGTTCTCTGTAGTTCGCTCTGCCTTCACTAGAACCTGAAACTGTCAGCATTCTCTTTACATCCCTGTTGCTGGACCCATAAACTATTGAAATGATAGAGTTAAAATGTATAAACAGGGAGAGGGATTAAAGATGGTGGCATGAGAGGTGAGACAGAGGCTTCCTCCTAAAACCGCATATAGTATGAAAACATAATTAATACAACTAATCCTGAAAGAGCAACAGGAAATAGGACTGCGCCAAAGAGACCTCAAGGAACAGGGTAATGTACCAAAGCTGGGACCTGGTGGGACCCAAGCCCTTCCCCAACACCAGCTCACCTGTGAGAGGAAGAGAAATGGAGCAGGGAGGGAGTGGAGGCCTGGGACTGCTGAATACCTAACTCCATAGATCTGCTCTGGGAGCACAAACCTACATTTCACTGTGCTTGCATGGTACTCTTATGAGTAGGGGGTTGGAAAGCTAAGACAGGAGAGACTGAGATTCCAGCTGCTTGTGGAAAGCAGGGATCCAAATCCGGCTGCTCTGGGACAAAAGAAAGGCGGGCAGTCTGAGAGACTTCCTAACAAGGAAGCTCTTAGCAAAAGGGCTGTTAAAGGGGCAAGGATTGCACAGAGCTTGCTGCTCAGGAGAAAAGACAGGTAGACAAAATTGTCTGGGTGCACTCAACCCAGCAGGTTGGGAGCTTTCACGATCTTCAGGTGCTCCAGCTCCCTGGCTGCCTACACAGCTCCAAGAACCCCGTCCATGATAGGCAGTCTACTGCAACTTTCTCCCAGCCAGCCCCACGTGACTTGCAAAACAGCAAACCCTACCCTGGCATTAGGCCAGCCAGAGGGAAGATCTGTCTACAGCAACTACAAACGCAAAGCATCGAGGCTTATACCTGTGTGCTCGGCCCATTGATTCAGGCAATTGAGACACGCACAGCAGTCGGGAAGCAGGAAACAGCTCGCTCTTCCCTCCAGGCACCAATACCACTCCCCTGCGACCCCCGACGTTTCTTCAGGGGCTGAGCAGCTACAGAGAGTAGAGCTTCTGGGCACTAGAGGGCACCATATAAAAATATAAAATGCCAAAGAAACCTGGTTCAGAGTAAAATTATTAATACAACTCCTGAGAAAGATTTAAATGACATTGACCTCATGAATCTTCCTGAAAGGGAATTCAAATAAAAATCATTAACATACTCATGGAGGTACAGAAAGATATTCAAGAACTTAGGAATGAATTCCAGTCAGACATCCAATCATTGAAGAGCACAATGGATGGTACTAAAAGCAGATTAGATATGGTGGAGGAGATGATAAATGAAATATAAACTAGAGAAGAGGAATACACAGAAGCTGAGGCACAGAGAGGAAAAAGGATCTCTAAGAATGAAAGAATATTGAGAGAACTGTATGACCAATCCAAACAGAACAATATTTGCATTATAGAGGTATCAGAAAAAGAAGAGAGAGAAAAAGGGATAGAAATTGTCTTTCAGGAGGTAATTGCTGAAAACTTCCCCAATCTGGGGAAGGAAATAGTCTCTCATGCCATAGGGATGCACAGATCTCCCAACACAAGGGACCTAAGGAAGATAACACCAAGACATATAGTAATTAAAACAGCAAGGATTAAGGATAAGAACAGATTATTAAAAGCAGCCAGAGAGAGAAATAAGATCACATACAAAGGAAAGCCCATGAGGTTATCATCAGACTTCTCAGCAGACACTTTACAGGCCAGAAGGGAGTGGAATGATGTATTTAATGCAATGAAGCAGAAGGGCCTCAAACCAAGATTACTTTATCCAGCAAGATTATCATTTATATTTGAAGGAGGGATTAAACAATTTTCAGATAAGGAAAAGTTGAAAGAATTTACTGCCCACAAACCATCTTTACAGTATATTCTGGAGGGACTGCTATAGATGGAAGTGTTCCTAATGTTTAATAGATGTCACCAGAGATAACAAAACCACAGTAAAGAAAGTAGAACAGCTAATTACTAAGCAAATGCAAATTAAAATTAACTATCCCCAAAGTCAATCAAGGGATAGAAAAAGAATACAGAATATGATACCTAATATATGAAGAATGGAGGAGGAAGAAAAATGAGAAGAAAAAGTGAACCTTTAGATTGTGTTTGTAATAGCATATTAAGTAAGACTCTTAGATAGTAAGGAAGTTAACCTTGAACCTTTGGTAACCACGAACGTAAAGCCTGCAATGCCAATAAGTACATTCCTATCAATGATCACCCTAAATGTAAATGGACTGAATGCACCAATCAAAAGACATAGAGTCACTGAATGGATAAAAAAGCAAGACCTATCTATATACTGCCTAGAAAAGATTCACTTTAAACTCAAAGACATACACAGACAAAAAGTGAAGGGATGGAAAAGATATTTCATGCAAACAATACGGAGAAAAAAGCAGGATTTGCAGTACTTGTATCAGACAAAATAGACTTCAAAACAAAGAAAGTCACAAGAGAAAAAGAAGGATATTACATAATGATAAAGGGGTCAATCCAACAAGAGGATATAACCATTATAAATATCTATGCACCCAACACAGGAGCACCTACCTATGTGAAACAAATACTAACAGAATTAAAAGGGGAAATAGAATGCAATGTATTCATTCTAGGAGAGTTCAACACTCCACTCAGTCTGACGGACAGATCAACCAGACAGAAAATAAGTAAGGAGACAGAGGCACTGAGCAACACATTAGAACAGATGGAGCTAACATACATCTACAGAACTCTACACTGAAAAGCAGCAGAATACACATGCTTCTCAAGTTAACATGGAACATTTTCAAGAATAGATCATACACTAGGCCACAAAAAGAGTCTCGGTAAATTCAAAAAGATTGAAATTATACCAACCAGTTTCTCAGACCACAAAGGAATGAAACTAGAAATGAATTATGCAAAGAAAATGAAAAATCCCACAAACACATGGAGGCTTCACAACATGCTCCTAAAAAACCAATGGATCAATGACCAAATAAAAACAGAGATCAAGAAATATATGGAGACAAATGACAATAATAATTCAATACCGCAAAATCTGTGGGATGCAGTGAAGTCCCTGCTAAGACAAAAGTATATTGCAATACAGGCCTACCTCAGGAAAGAAGAACAATCCCATATGAACAGTCTAAGCTCACAATTAACAAAACTAGAAAAGAAGAATAAATGAGGCCCAAAGTCAGTAGAAGGAGGGACATAATAAAGGCTAGGGCAGAAATAAATAAAATTGAGAAGAATAAAACAATAGAAAGAATCAATGAAGCAAGAGTTGTTTCTTTGAGAAAATAAACAAAATAGATAAACTCCTAGCCAGACTTACCAGCAAAAAAAGACCGTCTACTCAAATAAACAGAATCAGAAATGAGAAAGGAAAAATCACTACGGATACCACAGAAATACAAAGAATTATTAGAGAATACTATGAAAAATTATATGCTAACAAACTGGATAACCTAGAAGAAATGGACAACTTTCTAGAAAAATACAAGCTTCCATGGCTGACCCAGAAAGAAACAGAAAATCTGAACATATGAATTACCAGCAACAAAATTGAACTGGTAATCAAAAACCTACCTAAGAACAGAACTTCTGTCCAGATGGCTTCACTGCTGAATTTTATCAAACATTTGGTGAAGACCGAATACCCATCCTCCTTAAAGTTTTCCAAGGAGTAGAAGAAGAAGGAATACTTCCAAACTCATTTTATGAAGCCAGCATCACTCTAATGCCAAAACCAGGCAAAGACACCCCAAAAAAAGAATATTACAGACCAATATCCCTGATGAACATAGATGCAAAAATACTCAGTAAAATATTTGTAAACCAAATTCAAAAATACATCAAAAAGATCATCCATCATGATGAAGTAGGATTTATTCCAGGGATGCAAGGATGGCACATTTCAAAATCCATCAACATCATCCACCACATCAACAAAAAGAAGGACAAAAACCACATGATCATCTCCATAGATGCGGAAAAAACATTTGACTAAATTCCACAGCCATTCATGATAAAAACTCTCAGCAAAATAGGTATAGAGGGCAAGTACCTCAACAAAATAAAGGCCATATATGACAAACCCACAGCCAACATCATACTTAACAGGGAGAACTTGAAAGATTTTCCTTTAAGATCAGGAAGAAGACCAGGATGCCCTTTCTCCCCACTTCTATTCAACATAGTACTGGAGGTCCTTGCCATGGCAATCAGACAACACAAAGAAATAAAAGGCATCCAGATTGGCAAGGAACAAGTTAAACTGTCCCTGTTTGCAGATGACATGATATTGTACATAAAAAACCCTAAAGAATTCACTCCAAAACAGCTAGATCTAGTATCTGAATTCCGCAATGTTGTGGTATATAAAATTAATACACAGAAATCTGTGGGATTCCTATACACTAACAATGAACTAGCAGAGAGAGAAATCAGGAAAACAATTCCATTCACGACTGCTCAAAAAGAATAAAATACCTAGGAATAAACCTAACCAAGAAAGTGAAAGACCTGTACTCTGAAAACTACAAGACACTCATTAGAGAAATTAAAGAAGATACCAATAAATGGAAACACATCTCGTGCTCATGGACAGGATGAATTAATATTGTCAAAATGGCCATCCTGCCTAAAGCAATCTACAGATTCAATGCAATTCCTATCAAAATACCTACAGCATTCTTCAACAAACTAGAAAAAATTGTTCTAAAATTCATATGGAACCATAAAAGACCCTGAATAGCCAAAGCAATCCTGAGAAGGAAGAATAAAGCTGGGGGGATTATGCTCCCCAACTTCAAGCTCTACTACAAAGCCACAGTAATCAAGAGAATTTGGTACTGGCACAAGAACAGACCCATAGACCAATGGAACAGACTAGACAGCCCTGATGTAAACCCAACCATATATGGTCAATTAATATATGATAAAGGAGCCATGGACATTCAATGGGGAAATGACAGCCCCTTCAACAGCTGGTGTTGGCAAAACTGGACAGCTACATTCAAGAGAATGAAACTGGATTATTGTTTAACCCCATACACAAAAGTAAACTCGAAATGGAACAATGACCTGAATGTTAGTCATGAAACCATAAAGCTCTTAGAAGAGAACATAGGCAAAAATCTCCTGCGTATAAGCATGAGCAACTTCTTCCTGAACACATCTCCTCGACCAAGGGAAACAAAAGTAAAAATGAACTCATGGGACTACATCAAACTAAAAAGTTTCTGTACAGCAAAGGACACCATCAATAGAACAAAAAGGCATCCTACAGTATGGGAGAATATAGTTGTAAATGACATATCTGATAAGGGGTTAACATCCAAAATATATAAAGAACTTAACACATCTCAACACCTAAAAAACAACCCGATTAAAAAATGGGCAGAGGATAGGAGGCGACAGTTCTCCAAAGAAGAGAAACAGATGACCAACAGACACCTGAAAAGGTGCTCCACATCACTAATCATCAGGAAAATGCAAATTAAAACTACAATGAGATATCACCTCACACCAGTAAGGATGGCCACCATCCAAAAGACTAAGAACAACAAATGCTGGCGAGGATGCAGAGAAAGGGGAACCCTTCTATGCTGCTGGTGGGAAAATTAGCTAGTTCCACCATTGTGGAAAGCAATATGGAGGTTCCTCAAAAAACTAAAAATAGAAATACATTTGACCCTAGAATCCCACTCCTTGGAATTTACCCAAAGGATACAACTCAGATTCTTAAAGACATATGCACCCTTTGTTTATTGCGGCACTTTTTACAATAGCCAAGATATGGAAGCAACCTAAATGTCCATCAGTTGATGAATGGATAAAGAAGAAGTGGCACATATTCCCAGTGGAATACTATTCAGCCATAAGAACGAAACAAATCCTACCATTTATAACAACATGGACGGAGCTGGAGGATATTATGCTCAGTAAAATAAGCCAGGCGGAAGAAAGACAAGTGCCAAATGATTTCCCTCATTTGTGGAGTATAATAATGAAGGAAAACTGAAGGAAAAAAATAGCAGCAGACTCACTCCAAGAAGGAACTAGTGGTTACCAAAGGGGATGGGTGTAGGAGGGCGGGTGGGGAGGGTGAGAGAAGGGGATGGAGGGGTATTATGTTTAGTATATATGGTGTGGGGATCACGGGGAAAACAATGTAGCACAGAGAAGGCAAACAGTGAATCTGTGGCATCTTACTACACTGATGGACAGTGACTGAATTGGGGTATGAGTGGGGACTTGATAATATGGGTAAATGTAGTAACCACATTGTTTTTTCCTGGGAAACCTTCATAAGAGTATATATCAATAATACCTTAATAAAAAAATTTATGAACCATAAGTAGTTCAAATCTAACCTGTTTTCTAAATAAACATTGTTTTCTTTCAATGAAAAGCCAGTATATTGAAAATATTTAGACAGAGTCTGTATCTTATACTTCCTTAGAAATAGAGCTTTACTTTTGTTTTGTTTTCATGAAAACCTTAAATGGAACTTCTTTGACAGCTTATTCACTGAAATGTTTCGACATGATTGTCTAAACGGTTGCTGCAATTAGTGTCCTCTCTGTTTATTTTGCAATTTGTGGGTAAGTCTGCTGCCTCATAGAATCTGGTATTTTGGACTTTTAGCCAAACAAACATCAACATAATTATATTTTATGGGTTTTTTATTGGCTTTGGAAAAGTCACCTTACTCAAATAATACCTTCGTTAAAAGTATATGCTTTTCACATTTATCCTTTCATTATTTGACCTTGGTCGCTTTACCTTCTCTTTCATTCTTATAACAATTACAGTTAACTATCGAATTTGTTGAATTTCAGCATATAACCATATAATTATAAGATATTTTCCAAAGAAGAATCTCAATTATTGGCATCAGAATGGAATGAGTTATTTTTGCCTATGCAAAATTCATATCATTAGGTCTACATGAATAACTTAATATTCTTATATTAAATATAAGTGCTTAAATACTATATTAGCCAGAGCCCTTAATACTAATTTCTGTAACAATAAAAAAAAATCTCAGTGACATAGCAAAACAAGGACTTATTTCTTGCTCACAACTCACACTGCAGTCATTGCAGAGTGTGAGTCTCTGCTTTACACAGTAAGTCTAGGAAAGACATTACTTCAGTCGCCGTTCTGTACCTTACAGCACCACGGTTATTAGCCTGTGGGGAACAAAATGGCCTTTAACGCTGCTGGCTGCCTCATTAGAAGAGAGCAGAGATTTCTCCTTCATATTCTATTGAACAAATCTAGTGTCATGATCCTAATTGTAATGTAAGGTGGGGAATTGAAGAGGAGGACATGGATATGGCTGAGTTTCTATAATCCCTGACACAAGGTAGTAGCTAAGGCCAAAGTGAAGCCTGATAAGTTGCAGGAGGTGGAGGCCATCCTAGGACAACTGTATTCTGTTTCATTAGAATTCATGTGAAAACAGCATCGAGTTTGTTCAGCACCTGAAGTGCCAAGCTTTATTTCATTTTCTCATTTAATCATTACACGAACCCTCAGTTTGGTATTGTTTTTGTATTTGTAGATCAGGATGCTTTCTGTCTGATATAATAAGAGTCTTATGTGCCATAAAGTGAATAAATAGTAGACAACAGAGGAACCCACATTTTAGTTTATGTTTTGATTATTGTATGCTGCTTCAAAAAATTAATGTTGCCTCTAGTGTTCATAATAGATCCTTGTCAGATCAGTACATGTTGCTTTTTTTGCTCTTTTATTATAGTTGTTTAAAAAATTTTAGCAAGGGGTTAACATAAATCCAGCACTCATAATGAAATATACACCTTTACTTCTACTATACTCATATATCATAGAGACCTACTGCCATAATTCATTGTGTTTTAACATTACCTGTGAGTGAGAAAAATTACAATACAGGAAATACTTTAAAGGTTGATATGAACTGTTATTCATATTGGAGATTTTCCTTTGTTTTCTGAATATTAAATAGCACAATAAGTAGCTATTAAAATGTTTTGCTAATGATATGAATTTGCCAATAATATTAGAGAAGGGTATATGTAATATTTTGCATAAATTTATTAGCAACATCCTGTTGGTGATTTTTGTTTTAAAATTAGGTTGGCATTAACAAATCAAAGGTACTATGAATGAAAGGTGGGAAACTTGTATTTCATATATAATCATTCTATTTAAATTATAAGAGTAGATGAGATAGCACATAGGAGAAAATTTACTACCTCTTCCTTTGTTCCATGAAATAAAGAAAATTATTTATTGCTGTATATGTCAGTTTGCATCCTTGAGAAAGAGAGTTATGTAATATTTGTCTTTTCTGTGTTATGCATTCATCAGTGCCTGATATAGATTATTTCCTACTTTATAGAAGTGCCTGAGCATGTGCTTTTGAATCAATGCATAGATATTAAAATATATAATGATAGTTTATAATAAATACATTGTCCTAAGTAGTTGCTTTAGGAAGGGTAGAAAAAAAGATGGACTCTGTCTTCTCGCTTTATCTCTAAATAAAAACCTCTGCTTTGCTCTCCTAAAAAGAAAAAATGGAAAGGGAATTATCTGCTGTGCAAATATCCACTGAAATTCTGTAGGAAATATCGAAAATTATGAAAGTTAGAAGACTATTCAGATTTTATTAAGGGAAAGGGAGAAGTACTTATGAAGCAGATTAAGAATGGGTGAGAAATAGGAAGACAGGTATCAACAAGCAAGAAGGCAGAGAAGAGGACGGTTTAGTGTGTCTTTTATGCAAAAGGAAAAATCAGAAGTAAAAGCATCTACTATTCATCCAGTAAGATGAAAAACATCCTGGAATTTAAGCCTTGTCTAGATGAACAGTATGAGATCAAAGTGGGAAGCCAAATTAGAATTATTTCATGGAGGTTCTGAAATGAAATATTTATCTGTCAAATATTTATAGAGTACCTTACATTATGCTAAGCGCTGGGGATACTGCAGTTAACTCAAAGGATGAAATTTCTTTCTGTGGAAGGCATATGCTAGAGGTTAAGGGAAATGAGGAAGAAAGGTTGAAAGAAAATAGCTAAATGAGGAAAACGTATGCTTCTCACGATAAAATGCTGTGCTAATACATGAGGAAATAGGAATGGGGTGAGTCTAGTGGCGAGACATTGGTAATTTAATGGTGGGTGTGGTGGGTTTAGGATTGGGAAAGGTTTTACTGCACACGTTGTGTTTGAGAAGAGACTCAGGGAAATGAGGGCGAGAGCCATGCGGCCATGCGTGAGAAGAGTGCTGTAGGCCCAATGGGCGCATTGAAAGGCCTTGGGTGGGAGTGGGCCCCACGTGGCCCAGGTGCAACCGTGGCCGGCATGGCTGCAGCAGAGGTTAGGGGGGCCTTTGGGCCAACATTGTAAGAAGTTGATCTTTTACTTTACATGAAGTGAGAAGATACTGATGTGTTTATATAAAGGAGTGTTGTGATCTACTTTACATTTTTAAAGACTCCTCTGGCTGATGTGCACAGAATGAACTTGGTGGGGATGGGTCGGGAGAAGAGGCAGGCAAGAAGGGCAAGGGGACTGTGTAGGAGGAGACTGAAATCCAGGTGAAAAACATCAATTATGTACAGAAGGTACGAAATGGTGAAGTTTTGTGATATTATGAAAATATAACTTCACCTGGATGAGGAGGTGTGGATTGTAATAGACAGAGGGGACTCTAAAAACCTCTGCAGTTTTTTCACCTGAGCAATTAGCAAGGTGGAGTTTCTCTTGAGTGAAATGAGAAGATTCAAAAAGCCAAAAAATTGGTGCAGCAGATGGAGAATTTGGTAAGTTTTATGTATCTGTTACATAACCAAGAGTTAGTGTTCAGTAGAGTCAATACAAAATACGGAGTTCAGGCAGGTCCAAGTTGTAATGGAGTTCATTTGAAAACCTTTATCATCTTTAAACTGATAGTAATATATGAGCTCACCAAGGGAATGAGTGTATAGAAATTAAAGATGAGCATGCCCTGACCTACTTATCTCATTGTTAAAGCTTGCAGAGCTGAGGTAGCAATATCAAAGGAAGCTGAGAAACCCACACACAAAGAGAACAGAGTTTGGAAATCCAGCAACTTGGAAGGCAAGGGAAGAAAGTATTTTTAGAAAAAATACAATTGTTTAACTGGTTCAGATTCTGCTGAGGATGTATAGAAGTCCTAGAACTGACCATTGTATTCAACGGTTTTGTTACTGGGACTCTGAGGAAACCAACTCCAGTAGAATAAGCATGGAAACCTGGCTGAAGAAGGTTCTAGAGAGAGAAGGAGGAAAGGGAATGTAGGTCAGGGGCCAGACATCCTCCTTGATTGGCATTGCTGTTTTATGTATGAGTGGAGAGGAGATGATTAATGCTATCAGGGTTTGTGACGACAATTCTTAGAGGAAGTCCCCTGCCTTTGAATTCTTGAGTGAAGAGAAGGTAAGAAATATTCTCCTATGAAAGGACAATGAGAGGGCTGGACAAAGAGGGTAGGATTGCCAAGGTAGGACAAAGAGCCCAATACCAGAAGTTGGAACTCATGGATTTAATGTGAACTTTACTTTTCTGAGTATTTTTCTCTAAACACATTTAGCTGTGCCGTTCTAATGATACAGTTGGGGAAAAATTAGTGTTAGGTAGAGTTACTGTTTTGTTAGTAGGGTGACCAAAAGGGCCAGCTCGAGAGTAAGGGGGTGAACCTGGTGATTAAGTTGGTGGCTTGTGCCTCTGTTCTGGGTTACAGGGAAGTGTGGTCCCAGGGCTGGAGGAGCGCTGTGGAAAGGTGATAGAATCCCGGGAGTGCTGGTCTGACCAGGATTGAAAGTGTGCTGAAGTGAAGGTAGGACAGAGGTAGTCACCTGGAAAAGTGGGACGTGCTGGTCATGGAATGGGGCACACGGAATTGTAATTATAGAGGTGCTGTGGCTTTTAGAAATGACCACAGTCTAGAGAATGCCAGTGGTGGAGCAGAGAGCAACATGGGAGAGACTATAATATCGGAATAGTGACTATCAGGTATTGATATAGATAAGCGTTAAGGAGGAGTGCTGGAGAGAAAGAAATGGAGCCAGAACAGAATCCATGTTGATGCTAGGGTGGGGGTGAAAGGTTAACATGTCTTGTGTCTGAAAAGAAGGAGAAAACCCCAAATGGGATGAGCTCCAGTGGTCTAAATGCCTGTGATGGTAGGGTCTGAGCACTGGCTTGGGGGATGACAGTGAGAGGTGGCCCTCGAATTAAAAAAAGAAAGTGAAACCATCACTTCATGTTTCCCTTATACAGTAGAATCTGATGACAAAAGATGCAAACATGAAGCTGCAGGTGGTCCGCCTTCCTCCTTCCACCTTCCTTCTCCCCCAGGTCCTCCAGGGCTTAATCAACAGAACTTTAGGTTTCATTTGAGGAGACGTGTGAACATAATTAGATGGCGATTTAAATTGCCTCGTGTTTTACGAGATGTAAAGATTCTTGCTGTGCTGGGACACAGCCCACTGACTGTCGGAGATGGAAGCTGGAACTCTTCCTTCCAGCTCCGAGAGAGAGAAGGAATCCTGACGGGCACCATGGCATGTTGTAGTGGGAACAAATAACAGCGAGCTGTAGCCGTGGGGGGCCATTTAGGAATGCAAGCAGGGCTGAGTTGGCTACATTTTACAAGCTCCCTGTGGAATCAATAATTTGAATAGTTTTGAAGACTCCAAGGGCATAGAGACTGTCCCTAGTTGTCTGTTACCTGGCCCCAGGGTGACTAGGGCTGGACAGTGGACCAGGACTGCACAGTGGACCTGATGGTGGGAGCCCCATAAGGAGGTGCTTGGATTATGGACTCAGTCAGCTGTTCAAGAAGAGGAACTGACCAGCGTCTAGTCAAGACCTCAAAAAACAGGACACTATAGTATTAAAACACACACGCACACATGCACATATGCTTGCACACATACATGCACACACAAACACCATTACAACCAGTAAAGGCATTTACCAGTCAAAGGGTTGGCACTTTCATCTTTAACCTTGAAAACTGACCTAATTAAGACTGAGTTTTGACACTAAACTTAGAGGGCATTATTACCTCTTTTTATTATATGGTCATGCATTTCCATTTAGGTAAGAACTTATAAAACAATTATGATTTTGCAAGTTTTTCTCAAGCTACATTTCCCCCATATAAATGACATGGCACATATTTGTAGTAGATTAAAATGCTCTGCTCTCCTCTAAGATTTCAGTTTAAATACTAAAGCATTCCAATATTAAAGTTAAATATTTTTTTAAACACCGTTTTTTCAAATTCTCATGCATCAGATTTCTAGAGCAGAAAACCAACATGCATGGTTTACTTAGGGCATATTTCAGTACCACTCATGTTATCAGCAGCCATCATGAGTCACTCTTTCTACAAAGCGAGTGTCAAAAACTGACATGTCTTTAGCTTACTATGAAAAGTTCTTATATTCAATTGTTGTGAATTATGATACATCAGAAATCATGCTTACAAGTTAAAATGTTCAAATAGTATTTCAACTGCAATGTCTAACAGGTGTTCTTCAAAGTGACGCTTGAGTACTGCTTTTTACAAGGCTCCTTAGATTATAGCATCTGGCAATATATTATTCCTAATTTTAATTTCTCAGTGGCACACTTGAAAAGTACCTGAAAGACTGTCTTCAGATGAACATGGCCCTTGTGTCAAAATAAAAGTTCAGGCTGTAGAAAATTACAAAATTATGAAGCTCTTTATATAAAACTGTTATCTGAGTGTTTTTTGCAATGCAAATAAAGCAATCATGGTATAATTCATTTGTGTTTGAAATCTCCTTGCATTGCAGTGAAGCATTCTTTATTTGACTGGTAAATCATTCTATGATCAGTTTAGCAAATTGTTCTCTTTTTTTCTGTGCTGACTTTGGGGAGCATTGGGCTATTTTATGGTAACTGTTGTTTTATTCTTTTCAACTAAACTCTCATAACCTCTACATCAGATAAATATGTTCAAAAGGAGAAGTAATGAGTCTGTATGTGAGAATTCAGATGCTCCTGGAATTAAGTAAATACAAGCTCCCAACAATAGTATTATTGAATTTGAGACTTCTTATTAGCTATGGAGAAACTGAAGCTTTCAAAAAGCCTGACTCACTCCAGAGAAATTTGAAAACAGAATGTTTGCAAATAACTAGGTCTAGTTTTATAGTAATTCCTCAGACCAGTGGCTACACTGTGAAGCCAGTTAATATTTGAAAAAAAATAGTTACAGTTAAGAAAATATACTTGAAGCTTTTCAAAATGTTACTGTGTCATTTGGTAGTTACAGTCATAGGGGATGTTATTCTAAACATCTAAATTCAGGTATAAGCATGACATTTATCTTTGATTAACTTCTCTGTGCATTTTCACTTTCTTCTGCCTTTGTTGATACTTTTACTAATTACCCATTTTAGAGTGACTTTGCTTTTAACTTTGCATGAATTGATTTATTTTATACCATAAGTTATGGTTTAGTCTCTTGGAGATCACAGAAATTCCCAAAAGTTTTCAGGCCCAAAGGAATTTATTTTAGGGTAAACCCTTCAGATTTACATTTGGGCAGAGAAATCACATTATTTAAACGACTTATTTGTGTTCTGTTGAAAGCATGACTCAAATCTTTTGTTTGTGCTGTTTATCTTTTTTTCTTTCCTCTTTGTTACCATGAACACAGCTGTTTCAAAATCCTTGAAAATTCATTTTTTCAAGGCTATGTTTGATACACTGTAATTTTGCCAGAGGAATCAGATCTGGCACACCTTATTGCTCAATATGTCCAGCCCTTCCCATCTTTTATAGGCTACTTCCCCAGATTCATTCTCTTTATTAATTTTATACTCATCATTTGAAGAACTGCTGGGATGTGGGAGCTATTGGTATGAATGAAGCATTATAAAGTTTTATTGTATTTTATTATTGCATAACTGTTATGCCAGTAAACATATTGAAAGAACACTATTGATGTTTAGCATGTAACAAATTCCCTGCATAATGTTACTTGAAACCCTCATTTAATGCATGACCTAGCCTTGTTTCATAGACACAGTAGATTTGAATGAGAACCAGCTCAATTTCAGTTATAATAACAAAGATGCTCTAATAAAAGAGAGATGTTCAGTTTACTACTTGGGCTCCTATCTGTCATCAAAATGAAAATAAAATTTGTGCATGAAAACAGAAGAGGGAAAAAGCATAGCAGGGCTGTAGAAATTTAATTGCATTAAAATCCAGATTATTTTGGTATTTTTAAGTAGATCATGTTAAGTTTTCTTTTTTTTCTGCCTGACATAATTCACTAAAATGAGAGAGATGGTATTCATATGGTTCAGAGGCGAGGCTTATTTAATATTTTCAATTGCTTTGAGATCACTGATCTCAGATCACTTTGATTGTTGCACTTTTGTGATGGAAATGAATGTGGTTCAATTCAGTGATTCACATCCTAGATTAAAAAATCTTTACACTTCATAGGTTTGGGTATTAAGAGAAGCATACAGAAATTTAGCCATGTTGATCCTAATATTAATGACAAAGAGAAAATCAAACCTAAAGTAGGAAGCAAACGATTCCTCACTAAATTGAACCTAATTAATATCCACTCCCCTGAAATAAAGTATTACCTTAGCTGCTATTTCTTTGAGTACTTCATTACAAATTATCTGTTTTGAAATTTCAATTCACTGGTTAGTTACAAGAACACTGTGAGTGTGTTTTGAGAGGGTGTTATCATTCTGAGGATAGCTTTTTTTAACAGAGGAAAAGTGGTTCCAATATATATTTTCATGTTTTTCTCCTTATTGTTTATTCAGGCACTTTCCCAGAAGGTGAACATTTGCCTAGAGGTATAACTAGTGATCAAATATTTTGGAGTTTACCTTCCTGAGGATGTATGCATGATTTCAGTATGGTGTCTTCACTCTTTGAGAGGACTGTGGGTACAATGACTACCCTGGTTTTCAGTATAGAAGTTTTCCAGAGGGGGAGAAAAATTCTGCAAGTCAGAACTTGACTCTGGAGAGTTCATAGGAGCACTTCAAAGAAGAAGTTCTTAGCATTAATGGCTAACTCAGTGTTTGGAACTGTCTAGCTATTAGTAAGTATGTATGTTTAAAACACCTGTGAATAACATTCTTTTCCTTTCTCTCCCCATTTGGGTTTTGAGCCAATTGGGATACAAGATATGAGTCAGGCAAACTCAAAATACTAGATTGGAGGGTATGGCTTGCACCTGATGGGATCACACAGATATTCTAATAATTCTTCCACTGAGTTGAACTCATTCACCTAGTTACAGGAAAGCTACATAGACTGTCCCCTGTGAGGCATTGCCTGTCCTGGTAAGTTTCACTTGTGGGTTAGCTGAGAATTTATCCAGAGGATGCATTTACCATGATGCTCTGGGAATGGCTGGATCAACTCTACTCAATTCCTTCTCCAAAATTCACCTTCCAGGGAAGTGACAGCTCTTCCCTAAGGGAGGGTTAGCTGACAGGCGGGGAGTGGAAGTCTGGCTTAACTCTTCCACATAGAAATGGGAGGAAAAGGGAATAGATGTTCTTCCTTCACAATGAGTTTTTCTTAGGCTGTATTTCTGGGGCATCTTGCCATAATTCTTGAGGCAACCAATTATGACACTGTTCTCCTAGCTTCAAAGCCATGCTTCTAAATGTGGGCAGACTTCTGCACTGCCATTCGGGGTAGGATCTGCCCATAGGGCTTGATGAGGGGAGACCCTAAACTGAGGGAGAAAGAAAACTGCTTGCTGTTGACTCTCGCCAGCTTTTTCTTCTGTCAGCACCACCAGCCTGTGCACCTCTTCCTCTGGGGCAGTGGAGTTCATGCGGAAGCAGGTGAATCCATTTAATAGTTTCTTCAACACTCCTAGAGTGGTCTTCTCAGCGGCGCCAGCTCACGTTCTCCAGAGCCCCCCGTGGAGCTGGGAGGTGATGGCGTGCTCCTGGGTGCTCCTCCTCTGAGCATCTTGGTGTTAAGAGTTTCAGCGTTACTCTAGGAGTGCTGGCTGCGTCTCACTGGCTGTGTCCCACCCTGGTCCCTTAATGTTCTCTTTTTGTCTTACTTAGTTTACAGTGTTTTAGACATTAGTGGTAATTCTTTGCATAAAATTTTATGCGTTAACCTAGCTGGACCGTGGCTGTTACCTTTGTTCATAGAATAATCTTCCCAATATTGATGACAGCTATCTTGGCTTCCTTTCCTCTGGGATTCATGTCTTGGTTTAACATAATGATAATTTTGTGGGAAATGCATTCCTATATATTTATATGCTTCCTTCTATGAGAACTAACAGCAGACACATACCAGGTTGAAATAACCAAGACAAGGAATTTTGGAAGTGCCACATCCATTACATCAAGCCTACACTGCCACAGGTCCACAGGTTAGGTTCCCTCGAAGCAGCCTGTACATCACAGAGTATGAAAGAGACATGTCGGGGACACACTGAGGATCAGCGCCTATGCAGGGAGGGGATCTGGACACTGCTAGGCAGTGGGAGAAGCCGAGATGTGACACGGCCCCTGTGACATCCCAGCCAACCACATGAGGACCTCTGGACATAAGATGACCCATGAGAGTTGTCCCAAATGGGCTGAGATGACCTCTTTATCTATTAAAGTTAGGTTATTCTGGGATGGGTGTGTCCTATGAGTTGTCTCTATAGCTGAAAGGCATTCCCTGGGGGGAGTGGCAACTGAGTTAATTTGGGGCTAATTGAAGGATTGGGGGACTGGACCAGGAGGTGAAAACGGGTTTAGCAGGAAACTGTTATCCTTGAATTTTATATTTCTGAAAGTTCACTTCTGTGATGGGTTAAATGGTACACTAGGTTGAGCATGGGGGGTGAGGAAGGCAGGGGCGCTAGGAGTCCCTGAACGCTCCCAGTGGGATGAAGAGGGCGGTGGATGTCAGGGTTTCCGAGTGGCTATTTAGCATGCAGTGATGGATTGAATACAAGGGGTGGAAAATTTAGAATACAAGGTGATTGAGTTTATAGCATGTACAGTAAACTGATGCCAGAACCTGGGCAGAAATTAAGGAGGGACAGATGTCAAGGGACACTCGTATTTGAAAGGCCTGAAATAAATCCCGCTGTAATTAGACTTTTGTATGTTGTGGTCTGGAAGTGAAAAACAGCTTCAGGCTATATGTATGTGGGTGTTATCAACATGAGGATAGAAGTTGAAGCTGTAGGACCGGATGAGAACACTCTAAAAATATGTGCAAAAGAATAAAAGATAGATATTGTGATATATCATTTTATTGACTCATTTGGCCATGCTGTCAGCAAAAACTTGTAATATTTTTTCTCAAAAAATACATCAATTCCATTTGACATACATTTTTTTTCATTTTTGGGGACAGTGGAGTGAGGAGGGGATAAGGATGGTATATGAGTAAAAGCCAGGCATTAATTCTTGTTAACTTTCTTCTCATTAGATTCAACTTATCTATCCACCCTGTCAAAATATTTTTGAACTTGTGTCATCTAAAATTTTTGCAACCTCTCCAAGTTTGTAAAATCTAAATTTGATGTGCATATTATTCATCTCTGATTGAAACAGCCAATAAAGTATAAAAAGTAAAGATGCTAGAGTCTGAAATCTCCACATTGACATCCATTTATTAAATAAATGTTGGGTTTGGAGATAATCATTTGTTGCTAATCAAAATACTTTCCTATTTTGCCATCCAATATCTATCCACAATCTATTATAAAAATCTCTGCTACATGAGTTATTGAAGTATAGCCACATAATATAAACAACATCCTCTTACCTAGGATTATTTGTTCCTTGTGAAAATATGTTGGATCCAATGATCACAGTCTACCTGAGGACTCACAACCCATCACTATACTTATTCTAGGAAAATCCTATACTTGTTCTCTCTGCAAAATGCCTACACTATGCATACACACTGACCTGTAGTCCTGAATATGTATTCTTACTGCTTTTTAGACAAGGGTTATTATGTTAGATGGCATGTACACTTTAAAATTCTTTAACAGGAATTTTGATCCAGAAAAGGTACATTGATTGGCACACAGTCAGTTTGAGAGTACCAATCTCATTACACATGGGCAAGCAATTAGGCAGTAAGGTATAGCAATTAAAAGTTAGGGCTTTAAAGTCAGATTTTCTGCATTCCTAATCATATTTGTTTTATAACTTGAGAAAAACTACCTAAGTACTGTGTACCTTGATTGTGATCATATATCAAATGGGAATAATAGTACAGACCTTTGATACTTGTTGCAAGCATTGAACACATTAATAACTCTTATGTAGGATTATTTGCCCTGAGAAAGCACACAATAAATATTATCTATTATTAGTTACTTTAGCATATTCACAATATAGGATGCTATGTATAGTAAAAGATATCCATTCTAGTTCTGATAGACATTTGAATAATCACCAATTTGGTGCCTTTACAAATCACGCAGCTGTGTGGACTATACCCTGTTGCACCTTACACAACTTCCTCTAGGGTATGTATCTGTAAGCACCTTAGGTTGGTTACAGGCTATGAATATCTTTAATTTTATTTAAAATTATTTTCTAAAGTGGTTGTAATAATGTGTGTTCCATCAGCAATATATGAGAGTTTTTACTATTTCGCATCCTCTTCCTTTTTATTAAGACTTAAATTTTGCCCTTCTAGTGAGTGTGCACAGATATCTCTTAGGCAGATTTCACCCCTCTGGGTTCTCAGAAAATTGAGCACCTGTTTATAATGTACTGTCCATTTAGATTTTTTCTTTTGTGAAGTATGTGTTTAAATATTTGCCTGTATTTCTGAGGCTGTTATTTTGTTACTGATTAGTAGGACATCTTTAAATATCCTGGATACAAGTCTTTTTGGTTTTATATGTAACAGATATCTCTGTAGTTTGTATTACTAGAAGTTGTCTTTTAACAGCAGATTTGCTTACTTTAATCCTTAATAAATTAATTTTTTTCTCCTTATTTTTACCATTTTTTTATGTCTTGTTAAAGAATCTTTACCTATCCTAAGGTCAAGAAAATAATTCTTTGATACTGCACTCAAAACTTTTATTGTTTTGGTTTTCATATTTAGCTTTACCTTATCCCAGGAATTAGGGTCCGTATATGGTTTAAAATAAAAGCCCAGTATATTTTTTCATATTACCAGTTGTTCCAGGATCACTTATAGAAAAAACCAAAGCTAATAAGTGAACTACAGTTTCATGCAGTAACTTGGATGAGGCTTAAACATGTACTTTCAAGTGAAGCAAATATATATGAGAAACTTTTATAGCATAAACTTGTTTGCTTAAAACTTAATTATATATGTATATTATAAAGTTTTACATTTTTAAATGTGAAGTTTAAAATTTTAAGTTTTAAAGTTTACAAATTATTTTTGTTGGGGAACAAATGATGAGGTGTAAAACTGGCAATTAAAATCTTTAATATTTTGAAATTCAAAATACTTTACAAATGAATATGTTTTCCAATATGCAATTGTAAGGAATTTATTTCCTGCTCTATTTAAAATTTATTTTAGGTTGCAGGGAAAAATATGTTTTGTGTACTTTACAGCACCCATGGTTCTAAAAGTTCACATTTCATTTCTTGTCTTGGGTTTTCTAGGTATATTATTTGTTAATAATGACATTTTTCTTCGTACTTGACTAAACCTTGACTTTTTTGTATACTTACCTATATATATTCACTGGTCAATTGTCTTTTTTGAGTTCCTATCTTGAAATTATTGTACATATGAAGAATATGAAGACTAGAAGAATAAAAATTAATTTTTATAAGGCACTTTATATATTTTGATTGACAAATATTGATTAGAAATAATGTATTCTTCAATAAATATTAAAAGAATTAGCCTAGTCTCATATTCAAATTTTAATTCATTCATATGCTAATATATATTTAATTTAGCTACACTTAAACATTTATGGGACATATGTAATACTTATGTTTATATCATATATAAGATTTTATAGGTCTTCAATGCAAATTCTAAAATCATTAAAAGTTAAAAAATACAAATGCAAATTATTTATATTTTAGATACAATACAAATATAATCAGTTACTATATGGTCTAATTTCCATGAAAGTAAAAAAAAAATATTTTGACGTTTCTGAATTGAAAATGTTTTACATACCTTCATATGGTATTTTTTTACATTTATTGATAAATGAATAAAAAAGCATAATATTTAGACTACATATGTTTATAAATTAGAAAAATATAATTCTTAAATGAATTTGTTTTGAAATTGCATCTTAATCTTATATATACATTTGGGATCAAAATTCCTCCTTACAGAGCTACTTTGAGTCACTGAGCCTTGAAAAACGTCAAACTTTTCCTAGCTGTGCTGTGATACACATTGCTCTAATTGAAAAGTTACTCCCTGAATTCCTCCCATAACTTGATCCAAGTTTTCTGTAAATTCTATCTTTTCAGAAAAGTAATTCTAACAAGCATACATAGGATTTTTTCTCCCCACCCTATTTATTATCTTTCTGTTATGCATCTATATATGTATTTATATGTAAAGTGATTTTGTATTAGATTTCCTAAGGGCCTTATTGCCCAAGGTCTTTATTATGCACATCTTCTCATATCTTCTGGCTCAAGCTTTTCTTTTCCAGTTCTTTCCAAAGTAAGAAAAATTTCCCCATCTTAAAAAGTAATTATAATGCTGACTAACCTTTATCAAGCCTAGCCTTAGACAGATCCTTAGATCATTTAATCTCTATCTCTTGTGAGGTAATTATTATGTACAGAAGAAATAAGTGAAAAAGGACAGGATTTAAATGAGGAATTGATTTCTAGGTCTAGCTGGTTCTAGGACCTAGCCTCTTATAAATGCTATTGTCTGCTAACCATAAAATAAACACAACACACATCTGCAAAATTTCCCTCCAGCTTTTGATTTTCACTTTTTAACTTGAGAGTAGATGTCAAGATCTTTTATCCTAGGTATTTTACAGTTTCAGATCTAACATTTAAGTTTTCAATCTATTTTGAGTTATTTTTTATATATATAGTGTGAGATAGAGATCTGATTTCATTCTTTTGCATGTGGATATCTAGTTTTCTGAACACCGTTTGTTGAAGAGACTGTCCTGTGTATATCCTTGGTCCCATTGTCAAAGATCTGCTGACTCTGTCTGGGTACTTTACTTCTTGGATCTCTATTTGGTTTCATTGCTGTGTATATCTGTCTTGGGCCGGTACCAAACTTTTTTCATTACTGAAGCTTTATAATATTTTGAAATCAGGAAGTGTGATACTTCCAGCTTTGTTCTTTCTCAAGATTGCTTTAGCTACTGGGGTCTTTTGTGGTTCCATATGAATTTTAGGTTTCCTCCTGTTGAATGAACTTGCTTAAGAATTCTAAAACTTCACCTTATATTAAATTCTTAGAAGGTGATTTTATGTTTGATGTCATCATGGTTTAAATATTCATTAATTTCTTGACCCATCACTTCATTTTTACCATGATGTTGAGAAAGAGAGAGACAGATAATGCTACATCTCTGCCCACAGTCTTCATAGGTTTTCCATTTCACTCAGAATAGAAGTCAAGAATATATTTCTGTGCTATACAATGCAGCTAGTCCAAATTGCAAGGTGTTGAAAATGTGAAAAAAAACAAAGTACCCATTTAATAATTTTAATTACTTGTTGAAATGATTTTATTTCTGTTATATTACTAAAGATATATTATTAAAGTTAATTTCATCTGTTTATCTATTTAATGTGGCTACTAGAAAATTTTAAATTATTCATATGGCTCACCTTGCATTTCTCCTGGACCTGACTGCTCTGCACAGTCGCCCCTCATTCACCTGGATCTAGCCTCTTCTTGTGTCATACCACCCTCCTTCCTTGATCTGCTATGGCCACATTGGCCATCTCGCTGCTCACCATTATTCCAAGTATGCTCTTCAAGATCTATCTCTAAGAAGCATCCAGATTTTCATTGTCCAAACTTGTTATGGGTATTTCAGAACTGAATTCATAATCTAGGATTGATCATGATAAATAACCCAAAAGAATTTCAGCATCTGAGTATTAAAGTATTTTAGTTTTTTAAATTGTGAAATATATTCCTAAGATTTCAGTATACTCAGTTTCGTGAGGTATGATACCTTATGCCCATATTGTCTGTTAGATGTATGACCAATAAAGCCATATATATATACCCATGTATCAACTGAAATGGGTTCAAGGGCATTGTATAATTAAAGACCTTTGAACATGTTCCATAATTAGGTCAACATGAAAGCAGATCACATAGCCAAACAAGCATTCTGGGCTCTTACTTGCTTTGCCTCAAATAAATTCTTTTAAGTATACTTTTAGGGTAATGATCAGAAAAATGTTCAGGAGAGTCCATGTTGAAAGATGAATTAAAGAATTTAGGAAAAAAAGGGACTTCCAAAAAAGATTTGATTACAAATAATCAAGCCTTTCAAATTCTTTATTTATAAGACACTCTTCTCAATTGAATTCTTAAAATTATTATCAACAGTAATATCCTTATTAAGTTGGATTTTTTCTTTGATAAAAGCAAATACAGAAATCATGCTAATTTGTGATAAATATAAGTAGAACAATAAACCATTTAAAAAGGCAAGAGATTCTTGGACTGTTTGGACTTAGCTTTGAAGGTAGTATAATGATTATGGCAAGAGTAGTTTAAGTAACACCCCTGAAGGTTTTATAGAAGGCTTTACAAAGTTGAACAATGTCAGTTTTTGAAAGAATGGCTTTACACATTAAGTATAATATGAAAACTAAATATTGTGATATATGAAAAGTAAATACTGTGTTTAATTTCTCATCTTTATCTGCAAATATGTGTTTCTTGTGACATTGTGCTTTTTAGAAAAATAATTTTAATTTTTCACAAAATACAGAATATGCACTTATTTAACAATTTTAATATAATTTTATTAGTATAAAAGAAATGCACATGTGTGGAAAGGTTAAAAGGTACACTAGCAAATTTAATTGAGAAATTGAAATTCCATTATTTCACAATCCAGGATTAATCAGACAATCATGTTAATATTTGAATCATTCAAAGAGAGAGATTACATAATCAACATTTCATACCTACGTAATTTGGACACATAGTATACACAGATTTATGTAAAATGTATACTGTATTCTTTTTATTTCCACTAATATAAGTTTAAAAATCTGTCCATACATAAGGATATACATATTCCACTTAGCATTTTTTTAAAATCTCTGTTTATAGGTACAAAGTAAGTTATAAAAAAATCTAAGGAAATTTTGTCAGATGGAAATGATTTCATATCTGCAAGATTAAATTTGGTACCTTTGCAATAAAACAACCAGAAAAAGCAACAGCGTTAAAAAAAGTGCAAAAGGATTCACTCGACAGTTTATGAATTACAGTGCAGGTGTATGAAGAAAAAATATATACTTCCTTTAAAAAAAATCAGGTACTAAACAGGAAAAATGGCCAGCTCAGATAAAAATAAATACGTAAGAAAAATTCATGTTAAGACACAGTTGAGCTCATAAACATAGTTAAGATATTCTTGACTGTTGCTTATTGGATGATGTTGGTGATGATAGTAATTGTAATAACAATAATAAAAACAAATAAGAGGAGGAAGAGAAGGGGCAGGAGGAGAAAGAGGGAACACCAAACATATTGACAGTGTTAAGAGAGGCATGGATTTTTCAAAGGAAACTAGCTTTTACCATTTTATCTTGGTCACTAATTTTAATAATTTCTGAGTCAGTGCACAGTCAACTTGTCAGGTGTTCAAAGCTGCTGATGCCATCTACAAGGAAGTCTAAATATAAAATATAAAATTGCCACCTCTCATATTGCTAATCGGCACCACTGAATAATTCAACACCAATAGTAATAAGGAATAAAAATCTGTCCTCTATTTCTGCATTTTGATTCAGAGTAGTAATTTACTTCTAATAACCAAGGTAAATGCCTTTTATTTTTCTCTGAAAGATTTCTCTTTTAATCTTATGCTTTTGCTTCCTCATGTCAGATAAAAAAAGAAAGGGGGTGGGTAATTGGAAGGAAATTAAACTAGAGACTTGAAATTTATCAAGTAGTTGATGGCTGGTGTCATTCATTTTCAGGAGATGGACATGAATTTAAGGCTGAGAGAATTTCATGTCAGTTTCTTATTATAGATATAATATCTGAAAGGCTAACAGAAGTCTCTTGGACAAAAGATAAAACAGAGTTCTTAAATGTCATCACAACCATTTTTTCCCTGTTCTATTTTTTGTTTGTTTGTTTTTTAGCCTGTACAAGGCTTAGGGGTGAAGAGCAAGTCATCAGGTAAAGCTTTTCTAACATAGCATTTTAAAGCTATCTTCCAGAAAGCAAAAAATATTCTGAAAGAAGTATTTAGAGCTTGAAAGATTTGTGAGTGAAACTTCACTTTTGTAAATATAGTTTTTCTGTGTAAGGGACATTAATATATGTGTGAATATGTTTTAAATATAAGCAAAGTTTAGAGGAAGCATTTTGACAGTCCAATTAAGAAATATAGTCACAAACTGGCTTCTGGTACATGATGGCTTAGTAACATTAATACGTACCTACAGAATTTCATCAATATTTATTTCTTGTTGGGAGTCTTTCTAGTTTTCGAGTATATTAAGAACATTTTAATGAAAATGTTAATACAGAAACCAGCTTGATTTTTAAATATTGAATTTCCTTTTTGTAAAATAATATGGAATTTTTCTCATAAAGTTTAGATGTCTTAGTTCACTAGGATTGCTGTAATGAAGTACCCAAACTGGGTGGCTTCAACAGCAGAAGCTTGTTGTCTCAGTTCCGGAGGCTGGAAGCACAAGATCGCGGTGTTGGCAGGGTCAGTCGCCGCTGAAGGCTGGGAGGGAGAGTGTGGTCTGTCCCTTTCTCCCAGCTCACCGTGACGCGCCAGTGGTCTTTGGAATTGCCTGGCTGTCAGATGTATCGCTGCCCTCTCTGCGATCACGCCCACCTGGCGTTCTCCCTATGTGTCTGTGTGTCCAAATGTCCCCTTTTCATAAGGACCTGGTAGTACTGGTTCAGGGCACTCCCTAATGACTTCATTTTGACTTGATCATCAGCAAAGGCTTTATTTGCACAAACACCGGGTGTTAGGACTTCACATATTTTGGGGAGACTCAATTCAACCAACAGCTCCTACTGATGTACCAAAGGGTCTCATTAAATTTCTGGTCAAGATGCTGCTGTGAATTTATACTTTGAGGATCCCTCTCTGACCTGATCATTAAGTATTAATATGTTCATTATAAAAATAAAAGTGAAATGATAACAAGTAAAAGTAAAATGGCATCCTCACAGTTAGACTCAGGATGGCTATCTCTCTGGACCGAAAGTAAACATGGAATGATTAGGGGAGAGGCAGTGGGGGAGCTGACCCATCTTCATCAGTAGTAGCTGAGTGAAATAAACCTGCAAGTATGATTTCAGTATGTATTAGATAGAGCTGAAGAGATAATCATGTTTTGGATGATAGAGCTCATGATACTGTCCTAAATAAAATAGAGTTAGTATAATATTAGATTAAGAGATTAAAATGATCTTTAAATTGATATGATTCATTATATTTACTATATATTTTATAAGATAATAAACTTATATCAAATTACATATATATTTAGGTGCCTTGTAGATGGCATCAGCAGATTACTTTGAACACTTGACAAGTTGTGCACTGACTGAAATTACTAGAATTTACTAATTTTACCAAGATAAAGCGGTAAAACCTAATTTTGTGCTTCAAAATTTTCTTAGTGTCTTGATTTCTCTCCCAGACCCGTTCCTCCCATGCTCCCGTCAACTCAGTGACCTGCTTATCATCCTCCAGTCTTAAGTCAGGTAAAAAACTCAAGGTTTTCCTTTTCTGGATGCGTCTCCCTTACTCACCCTGTACATCCAAGCAGCCAACATTAAAGTCTGAATCCCCTAATTTTTCTTCCCTCAGAAGTCACCTCCACAGTGTGGCCTTCCTGTATTGTCCAACAGAACTAGATCTGTCTTGTCATTCCCACACCGCTACAACGCTCTCTTCATTTCTTTGAAATTCTTAATTGTTCATTTATTTCTTTGCTTTTAATGTAATATAAGATCACAAGTAATTAATATGTTTAATATTTACTTCCTATTGCTGAAAATGACATTCAGCCAAAGTAAGTTATCATTTAATAATAATATTTATTGAATGGTGGATTCCCTAAGATTTTTTTCTAATCCAATGCCATGAAATGTGTGTGTGTGTGTTTAGAGAGAGAAAGAAGGGCATGATTTCAGAGGAATGGTAAATTTGAAATTATGGAAGTTCTTCCTTCTGCTCCATACATTTTAAATTTAAGCAACCATATCTTTAAGACAGTTTCTGTCCACTAGCAATACAGTGTAGGCCGGGTCTGAGTTTCCTCTGAATTACCAGTGTCCATGTTGGACCTCCTCTTTCTGACCACTATGTATATAATTTGAATTACACACATTTTGTTTGCTATATTATTTCATTATCTTGTATAATATAAATATAATGAAGAAAAAAGGTCCATAATACTTTGAAATATTACATGATATCAAGAAACAAATAAATGTATATATATTAAACTTAAGAAAGACTCATGCTTAATTAACCAAAACAGAGGTATATGACTTATATACTTTTGTAGAGTTTTGCCAATTACACTATGAACATATTTTTATAATTGGAGGAAAAGTATGTAAAACTGTTTTCCAGCCAAGCTCTTATATTTATTTTTCTCTGGCCTTATACACCTCAAAGAACTCAGGGAAGGAAGGTTTTAATCTTTATCTCAAGGAATACACATTCTTCATAGCTATGGCAGGGTATTCTAGCTGAAATAAAATTTCGTAGTGTCCAATACCAAGGTTTGTTAATCTGTCCTTGTCATAAATCGTCATAAATCACGTGGTCCACTGCGGTGTCCTGGAAGGCACATAGATGAACCTGGCTGAGGGTCTGTAAGCGTGATAGCTCACTGTGATTCCGTGATGGGTTTTGCAGAGATGCTAGGTTAAAAGTCAGGTGCTTTACTCAAGAAACTACTAGATTTAGAGAAGTGAAAACTGACATCGGTATTCTCTGAATTCTGTGGAATGCTGGGAGTGTAATACCCTGTGGAATCATAGCTCCTCCGAAGCCCTATCTTCAGTGCACTCCCGTAAATTTCACCTAATGTCACACAAGTGAACTTCCTCAGCATATTCTCTGTAGCACACTTCATACACTTCCCGAATCTACCTCCTATATACCACATGATCTGAATCTTAGGAGCTGTACTGAAATTGTAATCTCCATCAAAAACAACCCACTTGCTAACCACTCTACCTGAATGCCTTATCACCCAGATGCCTAGATTTTCCATATTTAGCAAATCTTTCTTTTCTTAAAAAATTTTCCTTTGTTGAACATTTCCAGAACAAGCTCAGAGATATCCCCCCTTCTTGGTGCAATGACAACTCTCAGTTCCCAGCTTTATTGCAGGACAGCACTTAGAACACTCAGCTGGACAGTTCTCTTTTCACTTGTGTATAATGCCCAATTCCCAGAAAACGTACCTCATATCTGTTCTGTCAGAGTGCCTAGTATATATAGCAAATCAACAAAAAAATTCAATTATTGACCAAATAAGTATTCAAATGCTTGCTGAAATAATGATTTTATTCTTATGAAAACCTGGAGAATTGTAGTTTAAAGAAATCAATTTTAACATATTTTCTGTGATAAATTATTACCACAGGACTTCAAGAGATGCCTAAAGAGAAGAGTTTCAACAAGTGGCATTACTGCAGTTTCTGTTTTAAGAGAAATTATGTCACATTCTGACTAAGAAATTTGAAGCAAAAAAGCAAAAAAAAAATGTTAAAAAGCTATGCATCCTGATGTATAATTATTTAAGCTAATTTTTACTTCTTATGTTTAAAAATATCTAGTTTTCTTGGAATACAGATCATATAATTATATATATATTTTCTCTGAATCAAAGGTTTTATATTGGGTATAAAGATTCTAGCTAGCATGAGTACACCATCATTATTAGTCAAAGTATAAATATAAGTACTGATAATAGAAGCACTCTGGCTGAATTGCCAAAATCCTTGTGCTTGAAATTTGAAATGAGGCCATGCAAGGTATCAGATATATAATTTGAAAAATGGAATGACTAGAGAAAAGTATCTGGAGTTATGGAGAAAATTTGAATCTAAATTTTCCTCCTATAAGAGAGTATTTTTCTTATATAAATGTTACATGTCCATGTGCATTCACATGCACAAAAGCAGGTATTTAAGGTAATTGTGTCTAAGGTTTGTATCTTTTAAAAGATAATTGATGCTATCTCAACTTCTAAAATTCTATCGTGACGCATTGTGCACCACTTTTAAAGTTGAATAGGGCAAGAAAATAATGAAATCCATATTCCCAGAGTATTACATCACTGGCTGCCATGGGAAGCAAAGGTGATAGACATGCAGGTGCATAGAAACAGAGGATTCATTATTATCTCACTCCCATCTGCCCCCAAAATGTAAACTTCTAAGTGCTCTCTTACTCTTTTGTTTTAGGCATTCAGAATAAGCACATGAATAAGCACAATTTTCTTTTTGAATAATTTCTGATCTTTGGGAAATAGGGAGAATTCATGTTCTAAATTTATTTTTTGAAGTGTTACATGAAGACAAAGGAGAAGAAAACAGTTACTACCTCCAGCCCCACTCCATGTGCACACACTCTATGTGCAAAAAAAAAAATCAACAAATATGAACTGAGTTGAAAAAATCTATGACTGACATTTTAAAAAATAATAGTTTCTTATATTTGGCCCTTGACAAGTTATCTTAGAGCAATATTTGGAAGAATAAAATGTAGAAAAAAGTGAGTTAAAAAATCTACAAACCACAGTCAAGTTTGGCATGTTTCTGGAGTTTCTGATAGTCTTGCAACAAATTACTTTTTGTCAAAATTTTATACATATTGAGAATGTGCTTATGCTTAATTTTTAACTGTTGTAGTAGAAATATCTGATTTGGAGGTACAACTCCTTTGTATAACTCTTGTCTGAAAATTTCTTTCATTAGTGGCTTGGTACCACTATCCTTGGCTCCAATATCCTGCTCTGCCTCAAAATTAGTTTTTCGTTTTCAAACATTCTTTTTAGAGAGGGTGTATGAGAATTAAAGTTTCTGTAGTCTTGGATACATTTTTATATTTTCATTGGATATAGAATTTGGGGACAAATTGTTGTGACTACAGTAATACAAGTACATCATGTAAAATCATACTGATGATGACCGTCTTGTTATGTAGCCCACGGAAAAATAAGCAGCAGAATAAAACTCCAAGTCAGGTCAATGAAATGATATTTGCCACATCATGATGCCTTGGTCACATTGGAAACTTTTAAAAATCATAATTAACAAAAATTAAAGATCACCTAGGTCTAAGATTCTTTAACTGGATTATATGAATACTGTCGGATTTTAGAAGGCTGAGCTGCTGTGTGATGTGTACTGAAGTAACTGAGTTTTTCCTTTTCATGGTTTAGAAAAATTACATAGCTTCCAATGTGTCTCAGAGGATTCTACATCTCCCCAACAGTTTGAGTCATTATTATAGTATAAATCATAATAAGAAACATTCCTAATCCTATACAACATCAATGAGATAATTGGGATCTGTTTAAAAAGTTACTGTCTTTATAAACTGTCCATCTATATCACCTATGATTAATTTGCTTGTTTAGAGAGAAACAGGAAACCCAGTTTACTTTTTATAGGATTGACAAATCATCTTTATTTTGAAATATTCTCCAAATTTTGTGTATCTTTCTCTTTTTACTTCACGAGATCCATGTCTACGACTGTTTTGAATATATTTTTACAAATGTGTGCCATTTTTTCAGTGTCCTAAAGAAGTGGCACTTCAGAATGAGTTGTGTGATGCAGAAGAAATGGTCACCTTACGCGTTTGCTTGCCTTATGTAGTTAAAAGAAGAACATTTATTTTTTGTAGCTCCTTTGTATTGCTGATTTACATTGAGTCTGTAAATGACTAAAAACTATACTTTCTTTTACCTCACATTCTTCTGTTTAAAAGACTTAACAATTCTTTACTGTATTCTGTATGGCTAGGACCTCATAAAGCATTATATAGAAAATATCTCTTTTATTTCTCAGAATAATCCAGTGATGAGTACTGATTTCAATTGCAGAGATAGGGGTAAAATTAACTTGACAGAGAGTAAATTTTTCCCTTTCCAGAATCCGTGAACTCCTTCATTTACATATTTAGACAAAAGTCCAGCAATTTACGTTTAGATTCATATAATTTCATTATGATAGATTTTCTCTGTCATTGCAAATTATTTATTTTTACAGTTTCTGTTTTCTATTATATATAATTAATTTGATAACAATGGTTTATTCAGTATCAAACAGGCAAATGATAAGAAAAAACATTGATAAAACTGCAGAATGTGATAAACTGCAGGACTGATAAAATACAGCAACATGGACTAATGACTCAGTTCATTAGCAGTTTTCCTCTAGTTGATATCAATTCATTAATCATTATCTTTGGAGAAGGGCTGTATTAGTTATGAATTCACTAATCAAATTACCATTTATCACTTATATCCATATCTATTCACAAAAATACCCTGAAATAAATTGTTCTTTTTGATCTTATTCTGTAATGACTTTAGAAAGTAGCTTTGCTGTCATTCTAGGCATTTTATTTGGCACATATAATTTATTTTGAGCTTTTACCTGCCTAATGCTTTTATGAATTTTTTACTTTTATGTTCACTGTCTTGAGCAATGATTACCGTTGAATGAGATTTTTTACCTAAAATGAGAATTTCCATGTTAAAAACCTTCTGCCAGATATTTCCTATGTCATATTGGAGCTAGAAATATTTAATTTTAATGATTCTGTACTATCTGGAAGCGGATAGATATTTTATCCTGTATTAAATACTACTGCTAATAATAAAAATAACAGGTAATGTTTGTTGACCTAATATGTGCCAGACAATGAGATCTTTATATGGATTATCTCTCATGATTCTCACCATAATCCTGAGGGAAATGCAACTAGTATTCCCATTTTCACAGATACTTTGAGCCAATACATGAGAGATCCTGATAGCTTTAGGCTTAAATAAAAGGGGCCTTGGTGTTGAAGAAGCTATGCATAGGAGAAGAATATCCTTCCAGGAGTTTGTGAGCTTTATGGTTCTATTTTCTCTTTGTTTCTCATCACTAGTGTTGGTTCCCAGCAGATTCTTTATGAATGAATGAATATGAAAGCGCAATACTCAGCATTCACAGTTTTGCTTTAGATGCATCGATGGTATCTTAGGACCTGTCATCTATGGACAGAATCAAAATACATTACTCTGTTAATGAATCAGAAATAAAGCAATCATTCTGCCCTGTTCATGACAAATCTGGCTTTTCTGCAGATGGTATCTTCCAGAGTGACTATGGGCACATATTGAATCATTGAATCTGATTTTTCTAAAACGCCTCTAAATGTGAATGCTTGGGTTTGATTGTAATAGAAAACAGCTACTGAACTTGAATGGAAAATAGTTCTTTTTCTAATAAGTCGTTTCCACGAGCAATGGGAAAAAAGAAAGCCAGAAGAATCTTTTACTCTCATGAATGTGGTATGAGTGAAATAGAATGGTTCCAAAACCTCAAACTCAGTTTTAATACGAGGGTATTTTTTTCTCTCTTTTTTTATTTTGGTAAAATATACAGAACATAAAATTTACCATTTTAAATTTCTTCTAGCACAATGACATAAGTACATTCACATAGTTGTGAGACTGTCATCAGAATCCACCTCCAAAATTTTTTCGTCTTTGCAAACTGAGACTGTACTCATTCCACGGTAACTCCTTGTCCCATCAAGAAGGTGCTGTTTTAAAGAAACTTGATTTTGTAGATGATTAAAACTAAGGAAAATGAAATTGCATTTCAATAAAGTAAGTGCCCCTTCTGAAGTCCAACCATTTGTACTTTTTATGAAGAACTTCTGAAAATAAGTATTGTCCTTTTTATGCTGTAATTCATAGTTTATTTCCATGCTCAGAAAGTTTTTACTGCAATTTTTTGTTACAGTTAATATTCTGGTCAAAGAGGGTTAGGACCTAAATCAAGAGCAATTGTTAGGATACACGTAGAAAAACAAGTTCTAACTTTTACAACGCAATGGACATTAATAGAAAAGTAAGTAAAAGAGAAAAAGTTATAGTGTGTCATTTGTATCATGGAGGATCCAACAGCAATGAATGCACCTGTGGAGAAGTGAGCTTTTTTTGGTGATAAAAGCAGCTCAGCAAACCTGACACCATCCTCATTCTAGCGGGTGAAAAATCTTAATTAGAGAGCAAATGAAGACCTGGAAATAAATTGTTTGACTTAAAAAAAAACCTGTGTCATTTGATATGAAATGTTATATATTTTAATAGTACTTTGCCCCTTACAACTCTTCAAATAGTCCTGTGTTTAAAGATGTGGTTAGACACCTGTTTGCTTATCAAGCAGATTCCATGAACAACCTTAGCAGTACACAATGTAAGTAGTTAAAATAGCAATAAAACATGTTTGATACTGATTTTGCAAGTACTGCCTATATGGAGTTGAGGATCTTTTTTTAAATGCTTATTTCCACATGGCTAAAATAGAAAAAAAGAATGATTCAATTTATTTTGATTTATGGAATGTCACGACCTATCTGCATAAACATTGTTGGGATCATTGCGAATTTCCGAAAACGTTTTGTAGCCTGAACACCTTTTTGACACTTGAGCTCCCCATCAAGCTCTTTTGCATTTCATTTATGTGGTAAAAGCAGTTGAGCTGCACCATTTAGTAAGGCTTATTTCACCCTCCATAAACTCCACTTTTTGCCTTCAAGGGTACAATAGCATTAGCTAGCATTAGCAGTTGGCTTTTTTTTTTTTGAGACCTAAAATGTCTTAGATTTGAGAACTAAACAAGTTGTCCATAAATGTATTTTCTAGTCCCCTTGTTACATCTGCAGTAGTAAATGTCCACATTTGGTAATTCTCAGTAATAAAATGTATAAGCGTATAAGACATTTAAATCCATGGAAGGACTTTTTCAAATGTTATGTACACTGTTGTTGCTGTATGTGGTCTTGTGTTCATATGCCCCAGGAGTTAATATGTTTCATTTATGGTGAGTCCTGCCCTGAAAGAACTTTGCAAGAGAAATAAATGTGTTTTGATTTATGAAGGTTCATACGCCATTTTCATTAGCTTTCTAGCCTTGCAGTCAGGTGTAGTTTACAAGAGGAACAAGCGTTCGCAGTAAGCTGCCGCCTGCAACACTGGTTTGAGCTGGTGTTCCTTTGGACACATGAACAACACCGTTAATACGCAGCCCTGAGAACACTGTTGTAACAACTGCGCCTTTCAAGGGCCTGACCCCTAAAGATAACCTATTGTGAAATTTGCAAGCAATATTTTCTGTACAGTTGGGCTAGATTTTGGCTTTTGTCTGAATTTATATTACAAAAGCAACAACCATCTGTCAGTGTCATCTGGGTGACAGAATAAAAGGCCAGTTTGTAGTACTGTGAGATGAATACTGACTTTGTCATTTAATTACTGTTTTAGGAATAGTAACATTCACATCCAAGTTTTCTTCCACATACTGCTTTTTTATTTTGTTGTCCTGGCAAACTGGCAGTCTTGACTTTTTTAATTACTAAAGTATTTCAGAGTTAAGTGAAAATCTACATATACATATTTATATCTATAAACAATATGAAAATAATTAGTCATTTTGGAATCCCAGTAATTTAAACATTTATTTTAGATGCATTGAAGCAGTATGCCATGCTCCTTCTTGAGAGGAAGGGGTTAATGCATGGATGTGTTTATTTTTAACAACAGATAATTTTAAATTGTTCTACCTAAACAAAATAAATATGCAGTCTTTGCTTTCCACTTTTGTTAAGAAAATTTAAAGGATTCTGGTTAAAGTTGTTGAATTCCTTCACAGCTCTAGAAAAACCCCTACATCCAGATATCTGTGAAGCTACATGTTATATAATCTAGAATGTTTTCAGGGAGCAAACTGTTTATGTAGGAACACATTATTTGAAAAGAGTAAAAATTCCAATATTAACTATTAATGAAGATGTAGACAAAAGCAACTGAGAAAAATTATGAGTTAAAAAGTTGGCATTTTAGAATATTTTTCTATAGGATGACAAGGATAATGACCACTAATAAATAATAACAGTAATATTTAATTCAAATCACATATGAAATATGCATTTTCTAATTTAATCTAGTGTATGAGTCCCTGATGTAAAATTACCAAATTGAAATCAATGTCACTGTGGTTCAACATTCCTTTGCCAAGTGGAGTCCAGTCAGGAAAAGAAAAACTATTCTAGATATTTCTTATTCCGGGAATTTTCACATATGAGTTGGTTACAAATGTCTGGGAATGGCTGGAGGAGCAAAAGAGATGAGGGAATTGTTACTAAAGATGGTGGAGCTTTCACTGTTCGAATGGAAACCCAGAGCCCAAATGAACCATTACACCGTGGAATCTGGGTTTCCAGCACAGCTGCTATTGAAAGAGCATCTTCAGTGAGCACAAGATGGGGGTTATTCTCATGCTGAGAGCCAGACCCGTGGAGTCACCCCCAAGTCACTCAGCACCTCTGTCACTAACACCAGGAACAGAAAAATAAATGCTTCCTTACCTTACTGTTTCCATTTACATGACAAATGTCTCCTTGGCACAATATATTAGAAAGCAGCTCCCGAAAGTCTGGAAAGAGAGTTTTGTTATTGTTGTTTTTTGTTTTGTCTGTTTGTCTAGTTTTTTTGGTACGTGTACAACCCTGATGCTAGAGGAAATTTTATTATAATTATGATGCTAGAGAATAATATAACCCAGAGTAGATAGTGCATGAAGCTGATAGAACCTTGTACAAGCCTTACCATGCCTTGCAGAAGAAGGAAATTCTGCCTTTTGTGATAGTATGGATGAAGGAGGAGGACATTATGCTGACTGAGGTAAACTAGAAATAGAAAATAATGCGTGATCCCACTTACATGTGGAATCCACAGAAGGCCTAACTCAGAGTAGTAGAGACTGAAATTGTGTCTGCCGGAGGATGGTGGAAATGAGAAATATTGGCCAACGGGCACAAACGTTCAGTTACAAGGATAATAAGTTTTGGAGGCATAGTGTACTGCAAGGGGACTACAGTTAATAATTATGCTTGGAAATTACTATGAGTATAGATATCAAGTGTTCTAATTATACACAAAATATAACTGAGGTGTTGGATATGTTAATTATCATAACATTTCACAATGTATACATATATCAAAACATGTATACCTTAGATATATACAATTTTTATTTGTCAATCATACTTCAGTAAATCTGGGACAAAAAAAATGATAATAGAAAACAAAGGATCTTACACTTATTTTTAAATAGATGAAGAGAGCCCAAAGTTCTAAGTTACCTTTCCTAGACAACTTTGAACAAAAGAGTCATATTTATCTGAGTCACCATGGTGAACACAAATTTTTTTTTTCTGCGGGGGGCTGAAAGGGTTATACCCAACTTTATTTCCAGGTGGCAGGTCAGTCACTAAAATCCTGTTCACTCAGAAGGAGTCTGTATGCAGCAAGCTGGTCTCTGCCTCTGGGCCCCTCTGTCTGCACAGCCGTCCCACACAGCCACCCTCTGGGCCTCTGTCCTCTGCTCTGCTCTCCTGCAGCCTTGCAGCCATACCACCATGTCACCTGCAGAGCACTGGGTGGAGCCCTTTATACAGAGTCAGCAGCGACATATTACCCACAGGTGTGCAGTGACCTAATCAACTGGGGCCAAGGTGAGAATCCTGGCCACAGGAACTCTAATTTTTTATCCACATCTGAGAAGGCTTAAGAATCAAAGCAAAGCAAACCAAAAACCCTGAGAGATTCTGATTTAATTGGTTTGCAGTGGGACCTGGATCATAGAATGTTTTTTTTTAATAATTTAATTTGGTATCATTAATCTACAATTACATGTGTAATGTTATGGTTATTAAACTACTCCTTCATCAGGTGCCCCCCACCAACCCCATTACAGTCACTGTCCATCAGCGTAGTGAGATGCTATAGAATCACTACTTGTCTTCTCTGAGTTGTAAGGCCTCCCCGTGCCCCCCCCCAACATTACATCTGCTAATTGTAATGGCCCTTTTTCCCCCTTATCCCTCCCTGTACACCCATCTTCCCAGTCCCTTTCCCTTTAGTAACTATTAGTACATTCTTGGGTTCTGTGAGTCTGCTGCTATTTTGTTCCTTCAGTATTTTTTCTTTGTTCTTATACTCCACATATGAGTGAAATCATTTGATACTTGTCTTTTTCGGCTTGGCTTATTTCACTGAGCATAATACCCTCTAGCTCCATCCATGTTGTTGCAAATGGTAGGATGTGTTTTCTTCTTATGGCTGAATAATATTCCATTGTGTATATGTACCACATCTTCTTTATCCATTCATCTACTGATGGACACTTAGGTTGCTTCCATTTCTTGGCTATTGTAAATAGTGCTGCGATAAACATAGGGGTGCATATGTCTTTTTCAAACTGGGATGCTGCAGTCTTAGGGTAAATTCCTAGGAGTGGAATTCCTGAGTCAAATGGTATTTCTATTTTGAGTTTTTTGAGGATCCTCCATACTGCTTTCCACAATGGTTGAACTAATTTGCAGTCCCACCAGCAGTGTAGGAGGGTTCCCTTTTCTCCACATCCTAGCCAATGTTTGTTGTTGTTTGTGTTTTGGATGTTGGCCATCCTCACTGGTGTGAGGTGATATCTCATTGTGGTTTTAATCTGCATTTCTCTGATGATTAGTGATGTGGAGCACATTTTCATGTGCCTGTTGGCCATCTGAATTTCTTCTTTGGAGAACTGTCTATTCATGTCCTCTGCCCATTTATTAATTGGATTATTTGCTTTTTGTTTGTTAAGGTGCGTGAGTTCTTTATATATTTTGGATGTCAACCCCTTATGAGATATGTCATTTATGAATATATTCTCCCATACTGTAGTATCTCTTTTTGTTCTACTGGTGGTGTCCTTTGCTGTACAGAAGCTTTTCAGCTTGATAGAGTCGGACTTGTTCATTTTTGCTTTTGTTTCCCTTGCCCGGGGAGATATGTTCATGAAGAAGTTGCTCATGTTTATGTCCAAGAGATTTCTGCCTATGTTTTTTTCTAAGAGTTTTGTGGTTTCATGACTTAACATTCCGGTCTTTGATCCACCTTGAGTTTACCTTTGTGTATGGGGCTAGACAGTAGTCCAGTTTCATTCTCTTACATGTAGCTGTCCAGATTTTCCAACACCAGCTGCCGAAGAGGCCATCATCTCCCCACTGTATATCGAAGGCTCCTTTATCAAATATTAATAGACTGTATATGTTTGGGTTAATGTTTGGATTTTCTATTCTGTTCCACTGGTCTGTGGGTCTGTTTTTGTGCCACTACCAGATTGTCTTGATTACTGTGGCTTTGTAGTAGAGCTTGAAGTCAGGGAGGGTAATTCCCCCTGTTTTATTCCTCCTTCTCAGGATTGCTTTGGCTATTCGGGGTCTTTTGTGGTTCCATATGAATTTTAGAATTATTTGTTCCAGTTCATTGAAGAAAGCTGTTGGTAGTTTGATAGGGATTGCATTGAATCTGTAGATTGCTTTAGGTAGTATAGCCATTTTGACAATATTTATTCTTCCTAGCCAAGAGCATGGGATGCATTTCCATTTGTTAGTGTCCTCTTTAATTTCTCTTAGGAGTGTCTTGTAGTTTTCAGAGTACAGGTCTTTCACTTCCTTCGTTAGGTTTAATCCTAGGTATTTTATTCTTTTTGATGCAGTTGTGAATGGAATTGTATTTCTGATTTCTCTTTCTGTTAGTTCATCATTAGTGTATAGGAAAGCAACAGAATTCTGTGTGTTAATTTTGTATCCTGCAACTTTGCTGAATTCAGATATTAGTTCTAGTAGTTTTGGAGTGGAGTCTTTAGGGATTTTATGTACAGTATCATGTCATCTGCAAATAGTGACAATTTGACTTCTTCTTTACTAATCTGGATGCCTTGTATGTCTTTGTTTTGTATGATTGCCGTGGCTAGGACCTCCAGTACTATGTTGAATAACAGCGGAGAGAGTGGGCATCTCTGTCTTGTTCCCGATCTTAGATGAACAGCTTTCAGCTTCTCGCCGTTAAGTATGATGTTAGCTGTGGGTTTGTCATATATAGCCTTTATGATGTTGAGGTACTTGCCCTCTATACCCATTTTGTTGAGAGTTTTAATCAGGAATGGATGCTGAATTTTGTCAAATGCTTTTTCAGCATCTATGGAGATGATCATGTGGTTTTTGTTCTTCTTTTTGTTGATGTGGTGGATGATGTTGATGGATTTTCGAATGTTGTACCATCCTTGCAGCCCTGGGATGAATCCCACTTGATCATGGTGTATGATCCTCTTGATGTATTTTTGAATTCAGTTTGCTAATATTTTGTTGACTATTTTTGCATCTATATTCATCAGAGATAGGGGTCTCTAATTTTCTTTTTTGGTGAGGTCTTTGCCAGGTTTTGGTATTAGAGTGATGCTGGCTTCATAGAATGAGTTTGGAAGTATTCCCTCCTCTTCTATTTTTTTGGAAAACTTTAAGGAGAATGGGTGCTATTTCTTCTCTGTATGTCTGGTAGAATTCAGAGGTGAATCCATCAGGCCCGGGGGTTTTGTTCTTGGGTAGTTTTTGATTACCAATTCGATTTCATTGCTGGTGATTGGTCTGTTTAGTTTTTCTGTTTCTTGCTTGGTCAGTCTTGGGAGGTTGTATTTTTCTAAGAAGTTGTCCATTTCTCCTAGGTTTTCCAGCTTGTTAGCATATAGATTCTCTTAATATTCTCTTATAATTCTTTGTATTTCTGTGGGGTCTGTCGTTATTTTTCCTTTCTCATTTCTGATTGTGTTTATGTGTGTAGATTCTCTTTTTCTCTTAATGAGTCTGGCTAGGAGTTTATCTATTTTGTTTATTTTTTTCAAAGAACCAGCTTTTGGTTTCATTGATTTTTTTTCTATTGTTTTATTCTTCTCAATTTTATTTATTTCTTCTCTGATCTTTATTATGTCCCTCCTTCTGGTGACTTTGGGCCTCATTTGTTCTTCTTTTTCCAATTTCAGTAGTTGTGTCTTTAGACTATTCATTTGGCAATGTTCTTCTTTCTTTAAATAGGCCTGGATTGCAATATACTTTCCTCTTAGAACTGCCTTTGCTGTGTCCCACAGAAGTTGTGGCTTTGTGTTGTTGTTGTCATTAGTCTCCATATATTGTTTGATTTCTGTTTTGATTTGGTCATTTACCCATTGATTGATTAGGAGAATATTGTTAAGTCTCCATGTATTTGTGAGCCTTTTTGATTTCTTTCTAAAGTTTATTTCTAGTTTTATACCTTTGTGATCTGAGAGGAGTTGTTTGGTAGGATTTCAATATTTTTTAATTTATTGAGGTTCTTTTTGTGGCCTAGTATGTGGTCTATTCTGGATAATGTTCCATGTGCACTTGAGAAGAATGTGTATCCTGTTGCTTTTGGGTGTAGAGTTCTGTAGATGTCTGTTAGGTCCATCTGTTCTAGTGTGTTGTTCAGTGCCTCTGTGTCTTTATTTATTTTCTGTCTGGTTGATCTGTCCTTTGGAGTGAGTGGTGTGTTGAAGTCTCCTAAAATGAATGCATAGCTTTCTATTTCCTCCTTTAATTCTGTTAGTATTTGTTTCACATATGCTGGCGCTCTGGTGTTGGGTGCATATATATTTATAATGGTTATATCGTCTTGTTGGACTGACCCCTTTATCATTATGTAATGTCCTTCTTTATCTCTTGCTACTTTCTTCATTTTGAAGTGTATTTTGTCTGATACAAGTACTGCAACACCTGCTTTTTTCTCTTTGTTGTTTGCATGAAATATCTTTTTCCATATCTTCACTTTTAGTCTGTGTATATCTTTGGTTTTGAGGTGAGTCTCTTGTAAGCAGCATATAGATGGGTCTTGCTTTTTTATCCATTCTGTTTCTCTGTGTCTTTTGATTGGTGCAGTCAGTCCATTTACATTTAGTGTAATTATTGATAGATATGTACTTATTGCCATTGCTGGCTTTAGATTCGTGGTTACCAAAGGTTCAAGGGTTGCTTCTTTACTACCTAACAATCTAACTTACCTTTCTTGTTAAGTAATTGTAAACACTTCCTGATGTTTCTTTATTTCTCTCCCTTCTTATTCTTCCTCCTCTATTGTTTATATACTGGGTGTTTTATTCTTTGCCTTTAGTTAGTATTTGGATGGTCTGCTTTCTTTGCTATGATTTTATTTTCTCTAGTGACATCTTTTTAGCCTTAGGGGTGCTTTCCTCTAGAGCAGTCCATTTAAGATATCCTGTAGTGGTGGTTTATGGGAGGCAAACTCTCAACTTCCGTTTGTCTGGAAATTGTTTAATTCCTCCATCATATTTAAATGATAATCATGCTGGATACAATATGCTTGGTTCGAGGCCCTTCTGTTTCATAACGTTATATGTATTGTGCCATTCTCTTCTCGCCTGTAAGGTTTCTGTTGAGAAGTCTGATGATAGCCTGATTGGTTTTCCTTTGTAGGTGATCTTTTTTCTCTCTCTAGCTGCCTTTAATACTCTGTCTTTATCTTTGGTCTTTGCCATCTTAATTATTATGTGTCTTGGTGTTGTCTTCCTTGGGTCCCTTCTGCTGGGAGATCTGTGGGCTTCTGTGGACTGCGAGACTATTTCCTTCCCCAGCGAGGGAAAGTTTTCAGCAATTATTTCTTCAAAGACACTTTCTATCCCCTTCTCTCTCTTCTTTCTCTGTTACTCCTATAATGCAAATATTGTTCCGTTTGGATTGGTCACATAGTTCTCTTAATATTCTTTCATTACTAGAAATCCTTTTATCTCTCTGTGCCTCACCTTCTCTGTATTCCTGTTCTCTGATTTCTATTCCATTAACAGTCTCTTGCATCTCATCCATTCTGCTGTTAAGCCCGTTGATCACTTGTCTGATTTCTGCATTGTCTTTCCTCAGTTCCCTCACCTCCTGCCTCATCTCTTGCACATTTCTCTGTAGATCCGTCAGCATGGTTATGACTTTTATTCTGAATTCTTTTTCAGGAAGATTGTGAATTTCCATCCCTTCAGACTCCCTCTCGGGTTGTCTGGTTAATTTTAGTCTGGACCATATTCCTCTGCCTTTTCATGGCTATAGAAGTGGTCGCTGGTAGTTGCCACGTATGTCAGGTAGGCTCTTTAAGACTTTAAAAAAGAAAAAAATGAAAAAGAAAAAAAGAAAGAAAAGAAAAAAGAAACAAACAGAAAAACAAACAAAACAAACCAAAAAAACTAAAAAAAAAAAACAAAAAAAAACGCCCACCGGGAGTAGATTCTGTGGGGATGCTGTAGGTGGCGCTGTTGCCCTACTTATCCACAGCCATGGCTGCGCCGCTCCGCACGGCCCTTTATAGCTCTTGCCGGGGTCCGAAACTCCCCAGGACTCCCAGCCTGCTGGGCTGAGTGTGCCCAGGAGATCTGGCTCCTCTGCTGGGCTCCTGTCTATTTATGACTGCTGAAGAAAGCGCTTGCTTTTCTTTTTTTCTTTTTTTTCTTTCCCTCCCAGGAGCTGGCTGCAAGTGCCCTGGCAAGTTCCCCGCTCAGATCCTGCACCCACTGTCTCTCCAATCTCTGCTACACCGTGTGATGTGTGTCAGCGCTCCCCACGCAGATCACCAGGGCTGGTTATTTCACGGGGGGTAGTTCCACTCCCTCCCGGTTGTGAATCCTCTCCTCCCGCCAGTGTGCTGGGGTGGGGGAGTGCTCGGTTCCCGCCGGGTCATGGCTCCATATCTTACCTGCCTCTTCGGGTGCCGAGTCCTCTCAGGTGTAGCTGTACGCTGTGCGCTTTCCTGTGTATTCTGGTCTCTCTTTTAGGAATAGTTGTATTTGCTGTATTTTCGTATATAAATATAGTGTTGGGAGGAGATTTCTGCCACCCTGCTCATGCCGCCATCTTCCCTGGAAATCCTCGGTGAACACAAGTTTAGTCTATTAGTAAATTTAACTCTGTGTCATGAAATACAATCTATGATTGCCTCCTTTGGGTGAAAGGCATTTAAGATTTCCTGTTACTCTTGTACTTTTTTTTTCATTTCTGATTAATCTCATTCATTTCCCTGTCTTAAGCCACCACATAAGAAGCTTCTGTAAGCATAGGACACCATCAGCAGAACAAAAAGGCAACCTACAGTATGAGACAATATATTCATAAATTATATATCCAATAAGGGGTTAACATCCAAAATATATAAAGAACTCATATACCTCAACACCAAAAAAAATAAAAATAAAAATAAAAATAACCCAATTAAAAAATGGACAGAGGACCTGAACAGATATTTTTCCAAAGGAGAAATACAGATGGCCCATAGACACATGAAAAGATGCTCTGCATTGCTACTTATCAAGGAATTGCAAATCAAAACCACAAAGAGATTCCACCTCACACCATTGAGAATGGCCGCTGTCCAAAAGACAAGAAATAGTAAGTGTTGGTGAGGATGTGGGGACAAGGGGACACTCCTACACTGTTGGTGGGAATGTAAGTTGGTGCAATCACTGTGGGAAGCAGTATGGAGGTTCCTCAATAAAACTATAAATAGAAATAATGTATGACCCAGTAATTCCACTACTAGGAATTTATCTGAAGAAAACAAAATCTCTGATTTGAAAAGATACATGCACCCCTATGCTTATTGCTGCATTATTTACAATAGCCAAGGTATCGAAGCAATAGGTAAATGGATAAAGAAGTGGTACATATAATGGAATATTATGTAGCCATAAAAAAGAAATCCTGCCATTTGCGAACATGGATGGACCTAGAGGGTATAATGCTAAATGAAATAAGACGTGGAGAAAAACAAATATCATACAATTTCACTTATTTTTGGCATCTAAAAACAAAATAAAACAAAATGAAACAGCAGTAGACTCTGAGAAGTACCTGGTGGCTGCCATGGAGGAGGAGTTAGGGTGGGTTAGTGGGGTGGGGGGGAGGAAGAGAGGTGCACAGAATCTCTGTGTAAATTGGTCACAGGGTTGGAAGTGCAGTGTGGAGAATATAGCCAATAGTTCTGTAGCATCGTTCTACACTGACAAATAGTAACTACACTAGGGGTGAGGATTTAATAATGTAGGCAACTGTTGAACCACAGTGTAGTGTACTTGAAACCAGTATAACATTGTGTATCAACTATACTTCATTAAAAAAAAATCTAGATATATGGATTCTTGTGACTGGTCCCAGATGGTTCCCTAAACAGTAATCTTACGGCGTTTCTCAGTGATATCTTCCTTAAAAATGAGATCTAAATGGTTCACCTACTGCTTAAAGAAACTTTGGGGAGGGTAGGGCAAATTTCCATATATTTCATATGAAAGGTTTTCACAATGTGGACATCGCTGGGATTGTGCCACATCCCCTCTTCTCTGTGGATTGTGTTACATGGTACTGCATTGTAAATCAAGGTGTTGTTATATTTTTACATATCTTTCTGTCTACAGTTCATGAGCTCTTGGGGAGAAGGAAAATACCCATAATCCATTGTATATTGGGCATGTAGCCCTGTGCTTGCCTACAGTGAAGTCTTAATTCATTGATGTGCTGCTGAATATTGTTTACAATAGTGCTTTGTTAAGGTTGTTTCCATGTATGTTTATCAGTCACTGACTTCTAGTTTTCTTTTCATGTAGTGTCCTTGTCTGGCTTTTGTTTTAGAAAGACACTAGTCTCATAAAAAGTTTGCAGGTCTTTGTTTTTCTTTTTTTGTTTTTGAAAGAGTTTAGAAGGATTGTATTCTCCTTTGAATGTTAGGTAGAATTCACCTGAAATTATCCAGTATGAGGCCTTTCATTGATGAGAGTTTTTAATTATAGATTTAGTGTTTTTATTTGTTACTGGCCTGTTGAAACTTTGTTTCCACTTGATTCAGAGTTGGTAGGTTGTCTGTTTCTAGTAATTTAGCCATTTCTTCTAGGTTTATCTGTTGACATATGATTTCATAATAGTTTCTTACCTTTTTTAATTTTGGTATCTTCTACTTCTGATTTTATTTATTTTAGTCTTTTCTCTTTTTTATTAGTTATTTTAGCTAAGGGTTTGTTGATATTTTCAGAAGTAAACCCCTAATTTCATAGACCTTGGTCTGTTGTTTCTGTTTTCTATTTCACTTGTTTCTTCTGTAATCTTTTATTATTTTTACTTCTGTTAACTTTGGGCTTAGTTTATTTTTCATTTTCTAGTTCTTTGAAGTGTAAATTTGGTTGCTTATATTAAGTCTTTTTTTTATTAAGGTATTATTGATATACACCCTTATGATGAAGGTTTCACAAGAAAAAAACAATGTGGTGACTACATTTACACATATTATCAAGTCCCCACCCATAACCCATTGCAGTCACTGTCCTTGGGTGTAGTAAGATGCCACAGATTCACTATTTGCCTTATATGAAGCCTTTTTAAATGTAGGTGCTTATTGTTACAAACTTCCGTCTTAGGACTGCTTTTGCATCCTGTGTTTGTTGGTATGTTGTGTTTTCATTTTTCTTTGTTTTGGGATATTTCCTAATTTCCCTCTTAATTTCTCCTTTGTCCTAGTGTTTGTTCAAGGAGCTGTTGTTTAATGTCATTTGTGAATTTTCCAGATTTCCTCTTGTTGCTGATTTGCAGTTTCATTCCATCATGGTTGGAAAAGATACTTGGAGTTACTCCAATATTCTGAAATTTAAGACCTAATTTTGTGACCTAATGTGTGGTCAATCCCAGAGAATGTTCTGTGTGTGCTTGAGAAGAGTGTGTATTCTTGCTGCTCTTGGGGAGAATGTGCTGTATGTCTGTTATGTCCATTAGGTTTATAGTGTTGTTCAAGTCAGCTGTTTCTTTATTGGTTTTCTCTCTGGATAATCTTTTAGGGAAGGAGGGGTATTGAGGTCTCCTACTATAATTGTATTGATGTCTGTTTTTCCCTTCAATCTTATCAATGCTTGTTTTATACCTTTAGGTGCTCTGTCATTGTACGCATTTATAACTGTTATATCTTCCTGATTAGTTGACCCTTTTATCACTATGTAATGTTCTCCTTTGTTTCTTGTGAAATTTTTAACTTGAAGTCTATTTTCTGTGATACAAGTATGTCTTTCTGTGCTCTCTTTTGGTTACCACTGAATGGAATATATCTTCTTTCATACTCTCACTTTCAGCCTATTGTGTGTCCTTAAATCTAAAATGAGTTGCTTGTAGACAACATGGAGTTGGAGCTGGGTTTTGTTTTGTTTTTCATCCAACAGCTACTCTTTATCTTTTGATTTGAATTTAATTCAGTCCATTTAAAGGAATTATAGGTGAGGACTTGCTATTGCCATTTTGTTGTTTCCTGTCAGTTTTATATTTCTTTTCTTTCTGTTGTCTTCCTTTTGGATTTTATTGTAGTCCATTCAGTTACCATGAGATTTGCATAAAAATTCTCTTTGACTTTTGACAATTCAATTATAATTCAGATATAATATATCAAGAACTTTTTGGTTCACTAATTATTGCTATTTTGTTGTATATAGTTTTTAGATTTTCTATGTGCTTAATCATGACATTACATAAATACTTTTTTTCTTTCTTTCCTGTGTTTATTCTTCTATTTATTTCTTACATTATTTCACTGTCAGGATACTTAAGAAAATGCTAACTAGAAATAGTAATAGAGTGCGTTGTTTTTTTCTTTTTCCTGTCTAAAGGAAAGTGATTTAAGTAGTCATTTTGTGTAATCATTGACATAATTTTTTTTTCTTCTTTTTAGACAACTGTTTGTTAAAGAAGTTCCCTGCAACAACTATCCACAGCAGCACTTCTATTAAGGTAATAACATGTTATTTTTTTCGTTTTCTCCTATTAATGTGGTAAATTTATATCAATTGATTTTCAAATGTTGAACATTATTTTCCATTCCTGCAAAACATTACAATTTTTCATGATGGATTTTGATTTTCTTTATCACTAGATTTGATTTGCTAATATTTTGGTCAAGATCTTAACATATATTTATAGTAACACTGCATTTGCATTTTGTTTTTATCATTGTAATGTCCTGGTCAGGATTTGATATTAAGGTTAACGGTTGTGAGACAATGAGGTCTAAATTGTTATCTTTTTCAATCCCCTTCAAATACTTGAATAATACTGATGTTATTACCTTTAAAAATATTTAGAATTCACTGATAAAGTTATTGGGATTTCAACTTCTCATTTATGAAAGTTTTTAATAACCAATTTTATTTCATTAACAGAGACTATGTGGAATTGTACTTATTATTTTTCAAATTATAAGTTATGTTTTTGAAAGCATTTATTCATTTCCACTTTCAGACTTTTCGAAGTTGATCATAATATTATCTTAGTATCTGTTGTGATGTTCCATTTTGGGGATTTGCTTTCTGTTCTAAGAGTCTCATGCTTTTCTATCTGAGCTAGCTGAATGCTCCTGGTGTTTATTTTCTGCTTGAACAATATTAGTTGGACTTACAAATTAGTATTTGCCAAACTTTTATTGACTGTTTTTGTTCCTACTTTGTTAGTTTTATTGATTTCTGTTCCTTATTATCTTGCTTTACTGCTTGGATGTCACTCTCCTAGGCTATAAACTCCCCTCTAAGCTACTGTTTAGCAGCATATAATGGGTCTTGATATATTTTCATTAGCATTCAGGTTAAAATATTTTCTATTTTCATTTATGACTCCTTTTTCTTCTGTTGGTTATTTTGAAATAAGTTGCTTGATTCCAGTCTGTTGGAGATCCTCCCCTCTTTTGAATAATATCGATGGATTGTAATTTATTGAAGTTTGCTTTATAAACTAACATATGACTAGTTGTGGAAAAAGTTACATATGTTCTTGAAAACCATGTACACTCTATTTTAAAAATTATTCTGATAATCATAGGGATTATATTTACGACTACATTTTCAATATTATTATTCATTATATATTATTGTCATTTTGTATGTTTCATGTATTTAATGTACCTCTATATTTCTTGCTTTTAGTCATTTTTAGTTTTTAAAAATTTTCCAGTACACCAATTTCATAGATATAAATGCAATTACCATTCTTTAAGAAATGGTAAAAATATATTCTTGACTTACATAGCCTAGTCTGAGTGAGAGTATATTTTTATTGTCTTTATTTATATGAAGTCACTTTGTGCCTCTAGTAGCTTGGCTTAGAACTGTTCTACATTTTTAAATGCTGTCTCACAAAATGTATTATCTGAATCTTGCAGGTTTTGTTCACAGTAACTGTTATGAAATTTAATTCTTCCTTTTGGTTTTTGTTGTCTTTAAATAATAATTTCTTAAATTGTGTAAGGTTTGTTGCAAATAATAGAAACCTACCCTAACTTTCTGAATCTCAGATGGCAATGATGGGGAGAGGTAGGTCAAAGGAGCTGAAGCGTTTCTAGACAGGTGCGCTTTGACGGTTACTTCTTGGCTTATCATTTTGCATCCAGTTCCTTTGTAAGCTTCCCTCTGCACATTCTTGTGCCTGCCATGCTTGGAGGGCATGAAGTGGCCAAAGTACATTGCAGTGAAAATGACCAAAACGGCTGATGACATTTCAGGTCCAGTGCTCACCAGCAACTCATCAAGTTGGTGTCTATAACCCTTAGTTTGGTCTGTCGGCTCCCTCTGGCTTCTCAGTCCCACCTGATTCAATCAGCTATGGCAGGAGGCCACATTCGCCTGGGACATGGAAGGTTATGGAGATTATGTGATAGGGTGTGTGATGTTTCAAAATCCTGGAACAAATTGTTAGAACGGAGACAATGAGGACTTTGTACTTGACCCTGTTACATGTTATGTCTTATTTAAGATTACTTTCACTCTATTTTAAGGTTTAGAATATCTTTTGGCTGTCCTTTTCATTTTATATTTGAGCATTATTATACTTGCAAATTTGGTACAGAGAATTATATTTGCTAGGTAATGAAATATTATTTAGTAGGAAGTAATTTATTTCTATAGTCAACAAAAAGTTCCATCTTATATTTAAATGAGAAGACAAATTTGAGAAATATCCTGTAAATGAAAATGAATTTCCCTAATATTTTCGGTGCCTCCTGTACTATGTTCTTTCTCTGAGGGCATGCACTTTAAAATCTTATATCTTGCTATTGGTGTCAACCACTTAAGGGACTAGAAAAATTTATTTGATTTAATATAAATTGTTATATATGTAATATGTATCTATGAATATTAAGGATTAAGAATGTCATTTTCATTAAAGATGTACTCACATTGTTTATAACAGTAAGATTGTGAGAAATGACTGACTTTAGAGACATCTCAAATACTTCATATTTGATATAAATCAAGATAAACTTTGGAAATTCTATAATCAATATTTCAAGGTCAGAGGTCTAACTGATAATCTTTAAATTCACTCCATATATCTGACTACTTTATACCTTATTATAATAAGGTAGACATTTTGGAGAAGACAAATAATATATAACATTCCTATGAAAATGCTTCCTGATAGAGCCTACTGTGTTGAAATTATTGTGATTGTCCTTCAAAACAGTCAATTTTGTTTTTCATTGTTCCCAAAATTATATTTTATGTAGCTCTCATTTCCTTAAGACATTAGATTTCATTAGGTGAGTAAATTTTAAACATAATTTAACATTTGTTCACAGTGTTTCTGATGAGGCTTATGGTTATTTGTGTACGCATCTGGGTGGAGCATTGCATTAAGTACAAGCACTGGTCCTAGGCAACATGTGAAGTAATCAGAGTACTCAGCACTTTATCCATCTTATTTTGTAGATTCTTATGTCCTTTACAAAATTTCTACCTCAAAAGCCCAGTTCTTATTTACTTGTCTTCTCCCTGTTTTCCTTTCAGTAAGTGAGCATGAGGGCCAGCTTAGATAGCACAGGATGTAGCCCTGCTGTTCCTGGCCGCAGGTATGGTACACTGTTTCCTCAGGTGTGTCACCTTGGAGAAATGCTCCAGCTCCCGAAAGTCCGTCTGTAAGATGGACATACTGCTCCTACTGAGCATTTAATCTTGCAATAGCAATGAGGTATGCATGTCAGTATTTTAACATAGCATCTGGAACAACATAATTTTTCGTTGACTGTTAACTGCATTGTTTGAGTAGGCATTTTGGTAAAACATGGTGACGACATAGTATCAACCGTGTAACTGCTCAAACACAAAATATTGTGTCATTCTCTTCAGTAGTGCAGACTGTATGTTACAGTTTGAAATGTGGGCTTTGTTTCTTACAGTTGTGCAGCCACCCAGCCTTCTTTCTTCCTCTCCCTCTCTGCCCTCCACTTCTCCACCTTCTCCTCTTCCTCCTGGTTCCTGATTCTGATTAGGGTCCCTCTTTTACAGGTATTACTGTAATTAACTCTTTGGAGTTTCTCTCTCATCCAGAATTCTGTCTCATTAGAACTCTAATGTGATAATATAATCAAACTAACTTAGGCCTGCTTTATGATAGTTATATGCCATATCTTTCCGTGTTCACCTTTTAAATGAAGCTGAATGATCGGTACCCAGATGAGTAACAAACAAGGTGTAGCATCACCTGGGAAGTGCCAGCCGGAAAGACGTGTTCGAAGAGAGATGTTCTCAGAGTCCCAGCATTCTAGCAGCTCCCGGTCAGCCTAGCCTGAGGGTCTCTGGTTCTACTTTTTCAAGATACATATGCAACCTTTTAATCATTCTTCTCTATTCTTAAGTGGCTACACTAATAAAACATGAAGATTGGAAGCAAATTTTAGTTTAAGAAAGCTCTCAGAAGAATAATCAGTATTTTATTAATTAGTTGTTCATTTACTAATTATTATTTGCTTTGAAAAAAAATGATCAAAAAATAACCTCCATAGGTTTAACTGTCAAACCTGTTAACCTGTCCACAGAATTACCTGCATATTCTGCCTTCTCCTTGTTACAGTGGATGAATGCTTTGTAATCCTGTGTAGGGCCTCTTCCACCCTGGACTCTAGCCCCCCTGTGAGGGACGGATGTGCTCACATGTCCTGAATCCCTTCTGTGGATGCATCTTTATAATATGTACAGGTCTTCAAAGCAGAGCTCAGGGTGGCACCTGCTGCTAAGCATCCAGAGAGGCACTGCCTGCATAAACGTACTGTTTTGACTTAGTTGAATCAGTTCCATCAACACTGAAGGTTGCTCTTGTTGCTCTTACAGTAAAATCAGCTCTTTCTTTCACCCTTAACTTCTAGGCTACCTTCTCTTGTTTTTTTTTGTTTTTTTTTTTTTCCTCCTTCCTCAGTGTCTGATCCTTGCTGGTTTCCATGGCTGCTTGCCAGACTTATCTTCAGGTCCATTATTTCATTTTAACCTATGTGCATTAAGCATCTTATACCTTTTCTGAGAGGCTAACATAGTGTTTGATGATGCAGAGGGATCTCTTCACTCTGCAAGTAACCATGGAATCACACCACTGGTGCACAAATAGGAAAAATCTGGAGAGACTTTAAAATGTTCTGATACCTGGACATTTCTCTCAGAGATTAAACTTGGACAGTGGTGCCCCCAGGTACTGAATCATTTTGAAGATCATTAGGGGATTCTAATTTACAAAGAAGGTTGAAAATCAGTGCATTATATATAGCACCTATACTCATGATAGTTTTATATATTATTAGGTTATATAAAGAAAGTTATGAATGTCCTAAAATGTGTGCTCCTTACAAAGAAAAGCAGGTAGACAACAGAAAACACTAAAAACAGCAGCAACAATAAAAAAACTATCCTACCCATCAGTCAACACTCACATCTCCATGTGTGGATGGAAGGTGGTTTCCTCATTCAAGCAGTCAGCAGAGACCGCCCCTACTTACAAGCACTTGGAGAAATAACTCGATTGGTCTAATATAGGTCAGATATACATCCCTGTTCAAGGAGGTGGGAGGAGGCTGACTTCAAAAGTTAAGCCCTGGCCCTGGTGTGCACCTGTCTAAGAAAACATGTAACAATAAGGCTTATGAAAATACCAAACATATGATTCCAGTGGAACCAATTTCAGTTCTGTTGTTTTAATGTAAAGAACAAAAGGTTAAATACTTTCTGTGTTTACATTAAAATGTTTTGCTTTTTCAGAATTTTTTAATATTTATTTAAACTTTATGTATGGTTTTACAGAACTTCCCTGAATAACATCTGCTATTTGCAAGTTAAAAACTGGGAAATAGTTATATTTCCTTAGATTAAGAGCCTATCAGTCTCATTAATGCATTTATTCCACTGAATAAGTTAACAATTTTTTAGGACTAGATTAAATCCTAAAGTTCCTGCTACTCAGGGCTCTTTCACATATATTTTAGGATGTTTGTTTATTTTCTTATGCATCATTTACACAGGATAAAATTGAGGAGGTATCAAATAAAATTCTACATGCAGTCTTGCTTCAGAGTACAGTGTAGATAAAACAGTTTTCTGAGGCCATTGTTTCTCAGTAAGGTAGAGTAGAGAATTATAAAAATACACTTCGAGGAGCAGCTTTGTTGTGGAAACCATGTCACTTGCCCAATCACTAAATGGCTTCCAGGATATTTAAAAATTAAAAGAACATTTGCCATCAGGTGGGAGTTGTTAGTAGAAATGCAGATCACAAGTATGGTCTGATATAATGTTTCCCTTGATACAGTATAAATCATAGAAGCTCTGTAGAAGATTTTATCTCTCATTGGTTAACTATTCTCACATTTCTCAGGTAGAAATTATATCTATTCCTCTGTCCAGATACAGAAAAATCTTACATCAAATGACATAATCCAAATTCCCATTTGCACTGTTAAACTGCAGTTATAAGTCCTGAGACTAGAGTAGAATTAGATGACCAGATGCTTAAGTGAATTCCCCTTCCTTATGTAGTCTCATGTCAGTTCCAACTAGGATCTTGAATAGTCATTAAAAAATATATTTTTTAAAATATGATGTCCCCACAGGTTATCCATACAGGCTTTCAATTAAACTTTTAAAATTAGGAAACATAAGTCTAACTGGAGAGTTGTGCTTATTCATTTGTTCTCTATATACCATTTATTCCTTTAGGCAATATTTATATGATATTTCACATGAAAAAGAAACAGTATGTACTGTTACAGTTGGCAAAGTTTTACAAATAGCTTCATTTTAAAGTGGTGTTTTATATTTAAAAGGATATTTCTGATCGAGCAGCCCTGAAAGACTTCTGAATCACTTATATGGGAATCCTTGTTCAAATAATTTTTAACACCGTCTCTGGTACTCTGTTGATAAATGATGGTAAAGAGAAACATATTATCTCTGTGGTCAACTAATAGTTGACAAGGGAGTCAATACTCAATGGGGAAAGGGTAGTCGCTTCAAAAACTGGTGTTCGAAAACTGGTATCCATATGCAAAAAATGAAATTAAACCCCTATTTTATATCACTCCCAAAACTTAACTCAAAATTGATCGAGAACTTAAATGTAAGGCCTGAAATTGTGAAACTCCTAAAAAAAAAGACATAGGGAAAAAAAAAACTACTTGACATTGGTCTTGGTAAGGATTTTTTGGATATGATACCAAGAGCAAGAGCAATGCAGGCAGAAATCAATAAGTGGGACAACATCAAAGTAAAATTTGCACAGCAAGGGAATTTTTTTTTTAATTAAAAAAATTAAAAGGCAATGTATTGAATAGGAGAAAAATTTGCAAACCATTTATAAGAGGCTAATACCCAAAATATATAAATAACTCCTACAACTCAATAACAATAAAAAAAACAAGCTGATGAGAAAATGGAGAGAAGACTTGAATAGACATTTTTCCAAAAACATCATGCAAATTACCAAATTGTATATTGGTAATTGAAAAGGTACTCAGCACCACTAATCCTGAGGGAAATGTGTATCAAAATCATAATGAGATGTCATCTTACATGTGTTAGAATGACTATTATTTAAAAAGTAGCAGAGAGAACAAATGCTAGTGAGCATATAGAGGAAAGGGAATTCTCATGCACCGTTGATGGGAATGTAAATTGGTATAGTGCCTATGAAAAAAAGCTTGGAGGTTTCTCAAAAGAAAAAAAAACTAAAACTTACTGTATGTTCCAGTGATCCCACTTATGGAAGCATATCTGAAGAAGATGAATCATTATCTCAAAGAGATATTTATACTTCCTTATTAATCACAGCATTATTCACAATAACCAAGACATGCAAACATCCTAAGTGTCCATCCATGGATCAATGGATAAAGAGAATGTGGTATATACAAACAGTGGAATATTATTCAGCCATACAAAAGAAGGTAAATCTCACCTTGTAGCAAGATGGATGGACCCTGACGGCATTATGATCAGTGAAATAAGTTAGACAGGAAAAGACAAATACTGTATGAGCTCACCTATATGTGGAATCTAAAAACATTGAACTCAGGGAAACAGAGGGTAGAATGGGGGTTGAGGGCTGAAGGATGAGAGAAATGGGGAGATACTGGACAAAGGGTACAAACTTTCAGTTATAAGATGAATCAGTTCTAGTATTGTTAAAGATACTGTATTGCATACTGAACATTGCTATGAGAATAGAGCTTTAATTTCTCATCATAACAGCAATAAAATGGTGTTATGTGGGGTGAAGGATATGTTAACTTACCTCATTGTGGTAGTTATTTTGTAGTATATATGTGTGCCAAATCATTACTTTATACACCTTAAGCTTACACATTGCTATATGTCAATCATATCTTTAAAAAGTTGGAAAAAAAATTAACAGGTGCAATGAGTAGGTTTGAAAATTTCTGAGACAGTTGATGCTGTTTAGCTATGAATTCCAGACCAAAACTGCATCTCGACAGGATGGAAATATCTATAGGCAAGTTCAGTGAAAATAAAGATTTTGTTCTCAAAGCAGTTTGGTAGAATTAGATGGAGGTGGGGGAAAAAGGATGATGGAAGGAAATATAAACTAAAAATGTGCTCGAATTCGGTGAGCTCTAACTTTAGCTTTGGTATGATTTGTTCACTAATAATAGGCCAGCACAATTTTTCTTTCTTTATTTCTGGAAAATGAGATTTGTTTTACATTTTGGTTTTGGAGATTCTGTAGTATGCAACTGGGCGCAACTTCCAGTGTAATTTAAACTGAACAATCTCTTTTTCTTTTTGGAATTTTATGTTAAGACACAAGATAGACTTTAGACATGATTTTATAAACTCTCAATTATAAAATAAGGGCTTTGTACTTTAAATTTCTTCCATGCTAGCAGCCCTAACAGGAGAAAAATACGTAGTGAAGTCCAAGACTAAGCTGATTTCATTTCCCAGCATTCCAGGGATAACAGAACATTTTATTTTAAATGGAGATTTGTACTACAAATTGATAGAATTTAAAGAATGTGTGAAAGTGTTTTCAAAATACATATTTTTAGTACCTCAAAAACATAGGTACCACAGATAAGTTTAGAGTCAGCACACTCAGTACATGCAGCAATGTGGGCATACGATGAATGGGCTCATGGGCTCACTTCTTGTCTCTATCTTCAACAATGTTTAAAGGAGATAAAAGACTGTTATCAAAATGTTAGTATTTAAGGAAATAGGATAGGTAATTGTATCATTTCTCTATTGCAAGAAATACCAAGATGTCCTACTTAATTTCAAGTGAAATCTCAGAAGTAAGCAGTAATGATACATAAAATCAGGTCTTACTCAGTATTTTAAACTGCAAAGTGTTTCCCACAGCACATTGTCATCAGTGCCATGTTTGAAGAGTGAATCCTGCATGGTGAAAATAATGATAATTAAGTGCATAACTGCATAAGTTGGCTCTTTTCTTAGGCTAGCCTCCTGCTTTTCCATGAGTGCACATACTATAGACTTAAATAGACCAGGCATAGACTTAAATTTCCTGAATATTTCACACGGTGTGTACATGCATATCTTGGAACAGTCACCAAATTATGTTACCATTTTTTCCTGGGAAAGTTCCATTTCATTCCTTAAAATGGTTCCCAAATTACTTTCTTCACTATGCTTTCCTCATCTGTTTAAGCAGAACTGATCTCTCCATCTCTTCCTCCCCAATGCTGGGGCTTTATCTAGTTTTCATGTTTATAATTTCCAAAGAGCCCAGTTCTTTTTATCATTTCTCCTTTTTCGCAGAATTATATTTTTATAGTTTTGTCTTAGTTTCCCTACCCCCACACCGTAGCTTCACTGAGGCATAAATGACAAATAAAAATTATATGTATTTAAAGGACACAATGTGGTGATTCAATATACATATACAGTGTGAAATGTTTATAGCAATCTAATTAACATATCCATCACTGACAAGATTACCTTTTTAAAAATTTTAATCATTTCTTTTTAATAGCGTCCTTTCCCTTGGGTCAGAGATTTTATTTACCAGATTATAATGATAATTTTTAAAATTTATCTTCTCTTTCTGTATTTCCTCCACGTATTTTTTTTTTTCCTGTGGTTCGGTATGATTTATGTTTTGTCGTATTAGAGATTTTCTCCAATGCAGAGTCACTGTGATTTAGAAGTTAGTCCCTAAAAATGCTGATCGGAAGCTCTGCATGCATGGGCAGCACCTGTCCAATGGCAGACACCCTGGGGGGCCCGAGACATTTTGCCGCAGAAACCTCTGATAACCCCAGAGAGCTTTTCTTTCTCCCAAGAGGCATCGTCCAGTCTTCTGTCTGGTCGCCGTGCAGGGGTTATAGGTCTGGATTCTCAGCACAAATCGTACATTTTCCATAATCTCCCTATTTCAATAACACGCCTCCCTCTATCCCACGATGTCTACGTCCTCAAAACAGAGTCTCCTTGGTCAGCTCATGCAAGGAATACATTTCCCACTAGCAAGTTTGGGGGACGAGGAGACTTCTGTCTGACTGGCTGTGTGTATCAGGCGAGTGGTGAGTCGGGATTTACAGCACCTAAATGCTCCAGGGAGACTTCCCCTTTTTCATCTCTTTTTTTTCCCTCTTTTGAGAAGTAGCTAATTCCTTCAGTTCCTAAGCATTTCTAGGCTTTGGCTGTTGAAATGTATTTGCTTATTACTGGCATCCCTTTTTGCATCTGATTTGTCTGGTTACTCTTTCTAGAGTAAAAGAGCTAGCAAACGTTGGCTCTCCCAAACCTTAAATAATATCTAATTTTTTTTCTCCTGCAATGCTTTATATATTCTAATATGATATATAATTGACTAATTTATACTTTCTAACCCTAATTATCTGCCTTTTCTCTGCTAGAATGGAAGTTTCATGAGAGTAGAGATCTTTGTTTTATTTACCAATACATCCTAAGCACTTATAAAAGTGCTTGGCATGTCGTAGGAATTTTATAAATATTTGTTTAATAGAGTAACTGGATTTGAACCTCATTTTAAAGAGAGAGAACAGGTTTTTGATGAATGTTAAAGGAATTGTACGAGTCTACAGAGCTACATGGAGGCCACACTTTTTAAGGGAGATACAAAACTGGGAAGTTCCTTCACTGACATTGCTTGTATTCAGACCCTCTGGACCCCTGTTAGAAATCTAGAGACAGCTTATTTATATAAATACCGGTATTCTCCTACTAAATGCCAGAAGGCACGATCTCCAAGGCAGTCAGTGAAAGATTATCATGGAAAACTGGGAGCTGGCACCAGGAAGAAAGAACAAAGCTATCAGATGTAATTGGGAGGTGGGATGCAGGAAACACCCGGCACAGAAGCTCCTGACAGTGCAGCAGTGAGTACGCGCTTCCCCTCCCGCAGGTGAAGTATAACTGCCTGAGGTTCTGTGGCAATTTCAGCAAGTTGCACCACTCCTCATTTTAGAGGAAGTATCCACTTACATAATGGCCTCAATCAACTTCAAAAGCCTCAAACCTGAAAATAACCAAAAAGCTCCCTAATCCACACAAAGAAAGACATCTAATCCAAGACTCAAAAATTACAGAAAATGAAGGTGATTGGTAAGTTTTTCACCTTAGGGAAAGAAATGTTCTCACAGACCAGTGATGCATGTCAGTGCTGAGATAAACTGGACGTCCAAGAACTCCAAGGACGAGAGAGGGGAGGCAGGAGAGAAGAGACAAATGCAAAGCAAGGCCAGGAAAGGCTAACAGTCGGGGCCACTGCGGGAGAGGCGTCTGGGCCACAAGCGGGATCAGTACCCATGCTGCCCACTATGTTCGTACATACTGTATCTGGTATGACCAGGACATGCATATTGCTCAGAAGCTAGTAAGTGAGAGCAGGAAGAAAAAGAAAAACAGAAGTGGTCAAGAAAGAAGAGAATGCAAAAAGAACAACTGGACCAGAGGCTTTCTCAGGGAAAGTGACAGGGCCGTGCTCCTGACTTTCCCAGGGTGCCCACTCCATCTGTGTCAGCTAGCGTTCCCCTGAGGCAGGAGCATTGCGGTTTCCTGAGTGGACATGCTGAGGCTGTGGAGGGTGGCGGTGAAGAGCAGGGAAATAAATCCTTCAAGTCCCAATAGCCTTAAAGTGTTACTTGCATTTCTCAGAGAGAAAGTTGGCCTCTCAGTCTGTAGTGACAGAGTATGGGGACTTTCCCTGAGTCCTGAGACAAATGGAGACAGCGGTTCATGGTTCCAGGCTGCTGCAGACAAAACCCAAACTTCTGTGTCCTTCACTGCCCTCCAAAATTTGGCTCTGACATATACTTCCAAAATTATCTCCCACTTTTTCAAAAAACTTATCTTACATGTTTGTCAGACCCCTCCCAGAATATAGCCTACATTTCCCCTGTCAGTGTGTTGTTCGTATCATTCATTTGCCAAATAAAATATTTCCCTTTATGGTATATATATAAAAACTTGCACCTTCCTCTTGAATACTAGAGCTATGCCTTGAAAAGTTCTGCCCAATATCCTGAGCTGATGTGAACTGTTATCCAAGCCACTGGGTGCTCTACTTGCTTCCCTACAAATGATTTTTATGATTTTTGTGATTATTTGAGCATATGTCCTTTCATATTGTTAGCCACTTGAAAGTACAGAATATTCAATTTACTTCTTCATAATTCTGCAGAATTCATGCATCCTAATGTTTGATTACCTGTAAGCTAATGAGAGGGTAAAAAAAAAATGGAAACTCGTATTTAGCTTGAATGGGTGATCTGGGAAGTTTTGGTATATTAAAGTATTTGTTTATAGGTCATAAATCAGGTAGCTTTATACAAATTCCAATCAGTTTTAGAACAGGTTATTATCTTGAAACTAATATTAGGGCATTATGCGCAGATTAAATAAATAACACTGTTTATATCACTGTTTTCCAGTATGGTAAATTTCCCTAGACATAAGGTGTTTTAAATATTTCTGTCTCTAATATTTAATAGCTATTTGATAATGTTTGTTGAATGAATAAAAATGCCACTTTAGGTCAAACATTCAGAGTGTGCATAGTTTAAAATATGTATGTATTTGTTTTGTTTCAAATATTTTGTTGAAGTATAGTTTAGAGTTGGTGAAATGCACAGGTTTTAAGTGTTATATGGTCCACTGAGTACTGAGAAAGCATATGCCTCTGTAAGCCCTACTCCTCCCATCACCAAGTGACTGAACTAGTGTAGAGATCCTACAGAATATATATTTTCAAGATGACATGTGAGCTGTGTAAGATGAGAAACTTGGTTATTTTACAACTTTGAGAAGTTCAGTGGAGAAATTTATACTTCATGCAGTTACAAATTCTCCACGTATATGAAAAAACATATTTACTTCCTGTTAAGAGGATTCTGTTGCTTGTTCTAATACCTCCACACTTTCCCCTTTTCCCCTCCTGCTTCATTACCATTCATGTTTTCTGTTATTCACTCTTGTCCTTCTGTGATTTCTCACAAAGTGTACATTTCTCCAATTTGCCAAAGCGTTCCCCTTCTGTGCTCGAATGCTCACACTTACTCGGCTTATTTTTTTCTCTGCCCATCATTTCTGAGAAAAAGAAATATCAATAAGAAATTTTAAATGTGATATTTTACTCTTTTTAATGTGGTTTAACCTCATATACATCATTTTCGTTAATGTATTAGTACCTCTGAGTTCTGTTTTATAAATTTGATTATCTACTGGTGAATCTCTTATCTTTAAATATCTGATAATACAAAAAAATCAGATATGTATGTTTAAAAAATCAGATATATATGTTCAAGTGAATTACAAAAAAAATCATGGAAGATTTTAATATGTAAATCTTACTTAGACATGATAAGTAATGTAGTCAACATTTCTTAGCTCTTTCGGCACTATTCTCTTCCCATAGTAAAAGTTTGAGAGATACCACAATCATACCCAAGAAGTTGCAAATCAACTATTTTCCAATCTATCAACAGAAGACCTAACAATGTATATGAGGTATGCCTCATTCTTTAAGAGAAAAAAGTAGATCAGTTTCCTTATTATGGTGAGAATTCATTATCCCAACAGATTCTCCATATCTAAATAATGCAATTTATTGTCATAGGCATTATTTATATTAAAATGAAATACAGTTCATCTTAAATACAGAGGTAAAAACCAAAACTTTCCTGTTTAATTAATTTACATTTATACATAAATATATATCAATTACAGTAGCACTTCGACTAGTATATTTAATTGGAAATTCATGTCATAATGCATAATTATATACATTAGTATACATTATGTAGGATTTAATATATATTAATAATTAATGTGTGTGCCACTTGGCCTCAGAAGGAAATAGAAATATTTCCAGATACTAAGAAACTGTCCTCATTTTGCCTCTCACTCTTTCTCTGCCTGCTTCCCATGTTTATGTCTATTCTCCACTTTATTGTATGTTCTATCCCCTTTTCCCACCTTTTTTTCCTTCTCTCTGTTCATGGGAAGCATGCCTGGTTGGTCTGTCCTCATATTCCTTCAGGTGAAATAAACAACAGTGTCTGATGAGTTTCCTTTTAATCCTTCTTCTGATTTCCTGCAGAGAAGCTTTGTCTGGCTTGTGTGGAGTGAGGGTGCCGCCGTCTTTCCAGTAAGCTGATGTTAGAGAGGGCGTGGGTCCAGGAGTTTTAGGCAGGACTGAGGAGTCTTAGGGTTCTTTCCTTAGATGGTCTGTGTGTGCAGGTCTCCAAGAGATGGGATGACCTGAGCAGAACCCTAAAGGTGTCTGTTGAGTTTATTAATCTTAAAATATTTCCTTAGGAAATAGGAACGGATTTCTTATTTTATCTGAACTATTAACATGTGATGACATCAGACATCAAAGTTATTCCTCTGAATGCATGACTATCTTGATTAGTTCATTTTTCTATGAATACCAGTAGCACGTCTTTATGAAAAGAAAAAAAAAAGAATATTATAAAGTCAGGGCAAAAATATCTCTCTCAGCCTTCTTTTTTTTTTCAAGACTATTTCTTTACTTTCAGATTGTCCTCAATCTCTCTTATGGTTTTTTGCAGTTTTTAGTGTTTTTTTTTAAATTTTTTTATTTCATGCCTTCCAGACTGCATTTTGCTTCTTCTTTTCTATTAATAGCAACAAGAGACATGATAAAAAATGTTTAAAGGCTGTATATAATGAATTTTTACTACATGCCAGGCAGTGGTCTATATGCATTTTAGGTTTTAACTCATTTAACTATTACAACATTATGAGTTGGATATACTTATTATTCCTACTTTAGAGAAAATAATTTTTTCATACAATCTGTGCATATGTTCCCACTGCTTTTACTAAATTTATAGAATCTGTGTTGGAGACCATAAAATGAATCTTGGTATTTCCTTCAAACAGGTATAAACAAAAATTAATGTTCCATTTCATACTTGAAGTATTTGATATTGAAGGTAATGTACTGAGAGCCCTACAGGACAAAATCTAGCATGTGTTTCTGTGCTCCATCACAAGCATACAGCACAGTATTTGTGCTTACAAGAATTTTAAGGCTGAGAAAACAGTGAGCAAGAATATTTTAGTTTTATTGATCACTGCTATTTTTTTGCTGTGCTATCCAAGTCATCTTTCCACTGCCAACAAAAGATGAATATTCTCAATATGAACAGTGTTGGGATGGGAAAATACCTGTCAGGTTATTCTCTCTGTGTAAAAAAAAATGGAATTGCTCTGTTTAGTTAAAGCTCTGGAGATCACATCCACCCTCTCTATGAATATAAAACCTGATTAGTTTTGCTTAATACAGAGAAAAAGCTAAAATTAAAATTTAAGATTAAAGAGACAGCCTAAAGAGAGAAAAAATAGGAAAAAATATTCCTTTTTCTTCTCTCTTATTGAACAAACAGTTAAAACTAGATGATATTTTAATAGACACCCAAATTAGACATTCAAAAAAGAAAAAATTTCCTGGGGTCCACATATTTTCTCATTGACAGATTATACAATTTCAAGTCATTTTCATCCCTATATAATTAGGTATCAGTCTTATGTTTAAAAATGTGAGAATTTGGGAAATTTGTTAAAAGAAAAAATTATCAAACCACTCCTTTGTTATCACAGTGCAGATGGCAGGATGGTGCTAGGAATAGGGTGTCAGGGCAGGTTGTGACCAAGGTAAACATTTTCAAGTAATAATGTTGCCTTTTAATAGATGCTGCTGTAACCTTGAATTAAAGATTTTTGTTTTGATTTCGTTCTGTTTTGTTGATTAGTCGAGGAGTTAAATAGTCATATCTCAACAGTGCAGAGTGCATCATGGACCCACTCACTTCTTTTACAAGACTGAGTTTGCTGAAGTCTTGCAGCGCCCACCCCACCAAGGACAGTGTGTCTCTGGCTGAAGGCTGATGTCTGTTTTATTAGATTCTGAGTACCCATAGGCTAAGACCTATCTTTCAAATTTGGGTTTTCCCACTGGAAATTTAGGTGCTAGGAACCATGTGAATTTACAAGACTCTTTCTGTGTTTCAGCACTGTGTTATGGGCACATTTATTGCATGCATCATGTATGTATGTGTGTGTTTGGGGCGGAGGGGAGGAAGGTGACGGCAGGGGCAGTCCTCAGGCTGTGGACATCATGGAAGGGTTTAGGGAATTTCCACATTCCAGGACATCCTGCCATCCGCTCTGTGGCCTGCAGTGTGGCTGGCCTGTCCTCAGTGGGCAAAGTGTGGCAGACCTTCTGTCCAGCCCGCCTGCATGCAGGCTCTGCATCGGACCCCCCGTATGAAGGTCGTCTCTCTGGGAATCTGTTCACTCAGGCTTCCTTCCATTCTCTGCTCTTTCACAGTTCCACAGGTGCATGTGATATTTACTGATCCTTATTCTTATTGGTGTTAACCAGAGGAAAGAAATTCTCATTCTTTTATAACTAGAAGGTTATCCTATTTATTTGCAAAGTCTTGTTTTATATCAAGATCTTAGTATCTTTTTATATGAATAAATATAAAAGCATAAATGGAGAGAATTGAGGGAATGTCCAAAAGTCCAGGTAAATTTTCATATTCTCAGAAGTTGTTTGGTTATTTCGTCTTTTTTGATGTCACTTCTCTGTACTGTATATTGCTTTTTATAATGCAAAAGCTCTACAGACACTTTGCCCTGGTTTCACAGATGGGGAAACTGAGGTGCCAATATTTAGAGAAGTTCTCAAGATTGCACGAGCTAATAGTTGTCAGATCCAGCATGCACACTTACACAGCTGATATCAGAACCAGCAATCCTAGAGGCAAGGCGGCTCACCCTACAGAATGTATTCCTTCTTTTTTCACTAGTTTATCCTATTGGTCATTTTAAGACATGCAAGAAATGTAAACATCAAAACTGGATTCACATTGGTCTTTTACAGGTAAACATTGATTCCTGTGCTTAGATTTCATAATCATGAACTTTAAAGGAGGATATTCTCAATTTACTGTAAATAATATCTCCTTTCAAACTTGATATTCTGAATGAAAATTGTCAAACTATAGGTAGTGATATCTTCAGTTGTTTGTAAAGCAATACAACCTTCAGTGATAGAGTCACGTTATTTATCTAATTTGTTCATTTTTTTCATAGTGTTCTTCCAACCATTCATTTATGAGCAGATAGGCTTATTTCCAAATTTAGAAAAGATGAAACTGTCCACACACTCAGTCTGAGAAGTGAGGAGGCTGACTCAAAATATCTGCTGGGGTTATAGTAGTGGGACTAATAAAACCGAGGGGCTACTACTTCAAATCTAAGGCTTTACATACCAAAGAACCTCTAATAAAATGACAGCTGCATTGTTCACAAGTTCCAGTTGCCAAACATTACTGGATACTGTTAAAGGTAAAAATCATCAGTAGCATTGGTTTACCAGGAAAACATTTAGGTAGGTCAGCAAATGTTAAGGACTGTTGAATAGAATAACACCGGTGAGGTGACCGGTGTTGCTGCAGCCCACGGAGATAACATTGCATTTGTCATTGCATTAAGGCTACACCTTGGAATGCAGACCTCTTTTCTCTACAGATGCAGCATCGTTTTTTTTATGAATTAAATGCCACTGTGGAATTGGTGTGATTTTGCCACTGTGTCCAGGGATCTGTCTTTCACACAATAAAAACCCATTTATTTTCTCCTCTGAAGCATGTATTTAATACTAGGTAATCATTGTACCTCTGTTGTTAGGTCTGCCTCAAGAGAATACTCCATTATTGATATATTTAGTCAGGAGGAAAGTACATTGAAAGGAGCATAAATCAAAAACATGTACACACAAATATTTCAAAAGATTGAATTCTTTGTTCTGTATTTTTAAAAATTTTAATCTACCAACATACTGTCATCAACTGTATCAAAGGTAGAAACACAGTTGGGTAAGTCTTCCACATACAAATGGATGCACTGTTTACTTTACAAAAGACATTTTTTCCCCATTTTAACATAATGGATTCCCATTTCTATGTCATTCATAAGTTGGGGATCTAGGGATATAACATTTCAGTCATATCAAAAGTATTCAAAAATTAAGTGTTTATATTCCTGTTTTGTATTTTAAAAATATGACATTTCAATGTGTAACTGAACACTAAATAAGCTTTTACAAGTATTTAATAGTTTGACATTTTTATTACTAATAGATGTAAGTGATATTTCTTCTTTAAAGATCATTTTATTCCTAAAAGTCCAATTGCTTTTTCCATTTATATCATTTTAGTAGCAAAATTAATAATTTTACTACAAACAATTTTTTGTTATAAGGGATAGTTTGCTATACTTTCCCAGAACTACTTACAAACCTGGAATATTGTAATATTCAATTGTCGATTATAATATAATTCATATATTTTAATCATAATTTCATCCTTAAATGGAGTTTCTGTATAATACAGTATAGTACCTTGATGCTGTTTATGCAGTTTATTTGAATGGGCTCTCAAACTAGTCAGTTTATGTACCAGTCATGATTCTTTGCTAAAAATAATAGATACTCTGGTTAATTAAACAGAAAAAGGAATTTTAGAAAGATCTCAGTGAACTCACAAAATCAATTATAATACTGAGAGCTGAGGTTGACAAATAGGTAAGCAGGAAGGAAAGCAGGCAGGTGGGTGGACAACACATTGCTTCAAATAGTCAAAGTTAAGACCCAAGAACAGTCTAGATAAACTGCTTTTATAGATAACAGCAATCAACTCTGAACTCTACAGATGGCGCTGTCAGTAACCGCTAACTATGCTGATCTTTTAACTCCCTCTCAACATCCAGAGTTCAGGGAAGAATATTCATTTTTTAAAGATTAGATCATATTTAAATACCCTAGCTCCCAGCACACCAAAATTCACACAATAAAGAATTTCCCTAAGCCAGGGAAGATATTCAGATAGATACCTTTTTAAAGAATATAGATTACTGTGGTGTAGATTTTAAAAATTATTTTTAACATATCTGGGTTAAATATACTGTGCTTGTGTATGTAGATACTGTCCACACTTTTCCAAAAGCATGCATTTGTTTTTCCCAGAATCTATACGCAGCATATCCATGATCTTGTATGAAGTAGAGGAAATAAGTTTTAGTATTCAGTATATATGTATACAGTCATTATATGGTTTGGGGGCAAATGGGTCAGAGAAATTGATGCAAATATAAATCTTTTTATAAAGTTTGTCATATAAAAGTCCATTGATTTGGAAATAAAATTTCTGTCTTTCTCCCCTTTGGTTTCTTATAGAATTGGGAGAAATGAGTAATATGCTTTTCCATATGTGAAGCCATGTTTATTGTTGATTTTACCTGCTGAGGTCTGGGTGTGCTGAGATTTATTTGTTTGTTTTAATATTCCAGTTTTACTAGTAGAGAAATAAGGCTTAGAGTTGTTCACACCAAGAATACAGAGTTTGTGTGTGTGTGTGCATACAAGATTCCACTTTATATGTATACCTGTGAAACTGTAGAATTGACATCTGCTTGAACTAAATCTCAGTGTTAGCAGCTCTTTAACCCTCTCTGTCTTGACCCCTGGGTGTGGCATTTGAAATCTGCCTTTATACTTAACTTTCGACTAAAAAATAATTTGGATCTCAAAACATGTTTGTAATATTGTTTATCTTAAATGGATGTAATACTGCCAATGCCTCTAAGTGGCTCTCCTCTGTTTAACAAATTAAATGTTGAACATTCTTCTACCTTTCATATGGCTAATAAATCCTCCTGACTAATATGTTGCATTTGTTTCTCTGCAGGAAATATAATATTGTTTATATTCGAAATAAAATACAATAAAAGGAAGTTGGGAAAAAGAAACATATATTCTTATAGGAGGGAAATAATTAAAAAACTGAATAAAAAGGATCATGTTTATTGATTCTCTTTATCAAATCTCAGTATTTCCTTCATCATTCTATTTTACATGTTTTGCATTATTCCAGTTTATGGATAATAGACCTGGTATCACTGAGTACCAAAGGAATGAAGATTTTAATCACTTCTTAAACTTACCTCCCATAATTAGCAGAATAATATCCGTTTACCATAAACTATGACCATCATACATCCTATGATGCTATTTGAATTATTAACTGAGCCTTCAAAGTAATGACAGTGTAAAGGATGACAGCAGAGTGAGGCTCTTTTCCACTGCATTTGCCATGCTCATACTAACATGCAAGTCCACACTGATAGCAAAATTTAAAATATTTATCTTAAATTTCATTTAATTATTTAATATATATCTCATGAACATTAAGACAAATATAAAGTTTGCTCTTTCCTTCAATAGCAGCATAGCATTCCTAGCGTGGATATTTGATTTACCTTTACTATTATTTTCAACATTTTTCACTATGAGCAATTCTGAAATAACTGTTTCATACCCATTCATTTATTTACTCATGCTTCTTTAACATAGCATGATAAATGCCATATTAGGCATCAGTTTCAAACTCTAATGTATGGAATTGTTCATTTCACCTGCTCATTTTACTTAATCATAAATAGACCTGAGTATTGTCAACTCTTATTGGAAGCATAATATGCAAAAACTGTATTTATTTTACTAAATCACGTGACAAATCTTCATCTCTAATTTTTCTTTTTCCAGATGTACAAACCAAAATAAAACATCTGGAATCACATAGATATCTTATTGTCTACTTGAAATGATCTGTCATGAAAACTTTCACCTACACATTATAAAAAGGAGAATCTATTGGCTCATTTGTTTACATTATTGAGAAGCCTGAGATTACCATTATGTGGGACTTAATGTTATAATCTAGTCATACACCTACTATTGTGTTTGGGCAAATTCCTTCACTGCTGAGAATGGTGGAGTAAAGTGGAAGGCTGGGAGGCCCCTGTGTTGGCAAAGAAGGCTGGTTCTCTAGGCTAACTCCACCAGTAACTTGCTGGGTACCCCTGAGCAAGTTAAAATATAAAACGGCCACAGTTCGATTAGTTCTGTAATTAGAGAGTTGGGTTAAATCAATCCAAGTTCCTTCACAGATCTGTAACATCCTGTCCTACATGTGCACACATTGCTCTAATAGAAGCATCCTTCCCTAATCCTCCAGATTACTGGAGAGGACTTGCTTTAGTTTGCCAGGGTGACCATTACAGTACCACTGACTGTGTGGCTTAAACCACCAATAGTTATTTTCTTACAGTTCTGGGGGCTGGAAATGCAAGAGTGAGTTGTCAGCAAGGTCAGTCCCTTTGAAGGCTGTGGGGGAGCCTCTCTGGGCCCTCTCCTTGGCTCGCAGGTGGCCCTGGTCATACTCTCCCTGTGTCTTCATGTTGTTTTCCTTCCGCATGGCTGTGCCCAATTTGCTTTTCTCATCAGGACACCAATCAGCTTAGAGCTCACCCAGAAGACCTCCTTTTAACATAAGTGCCTCTGTGAAGACTCTCTCTGCAAATACAGTCATATTCTGAATGTCCTGGGATTAGGACTTCAGTACATGAAGTTTGTGAGGGACCTAATTCCGCCCGGAGGATCCTATTATTCACCATAACACACCTGTCACACACTCAGTGTTCAGACACATGAAGATCATTTTTCTGTGCTGTTTGCCATAAATAACATTTTGTTGAAACTACTTTACAGATATTAGAGCTCTACAGCAGGTTTCAGTACTTGACATGCCAAGTCCTTATTCTTTTTACATGTGTGTCTTAGCTGTTCTTGTCTATTTAAGATTTTATATTAATGGTTGAATCATTTAGCAATGTGGCAGGTCTGAGCCATTTGTGAGAAAAAATATATGAAGTAAAAATCCTGATTTATGCCAGTCATGTGGGATTAGGTTTGTATACATTCAGAGATAACATTAAAACATTAGTATGCTTAACCTAGAAATAATAAGAACAGATAAACCACAATTTTCTACTAAATCACCCAGAGCAGGAGAAATAAGTAATCTTGAAATCAACTTAGGAGAATTAAAGACAGCTCTGCTTAACTCAAAATATAGTAGTAATAGATTTATAACTCCAGGATTTATTCAGTTTGAAACTAAATAGGTCATGAGAAGTTAAAATTATTTCCTGAATAATAATCTTAAGCACTTATGCTCAAGGGAAGCTCTCTCCAATCTGGAAGAATAATGCGAACACATTTGCTGGAAAACATATTTTTGTGCCATTCTAACAAAATTGTAAAATTCTAAGCTATTTCTTACAGTTTAATGTCATTCCCTTGTCATCCATTATTTCTATTTATATACCCTTCTACAGAAAATTTCTTGCCATATGTTCACTTTTTCCATGATACAATTATTTCTCAATGTTTTTTAGCCTTTTTATTATACAGTGTTATGCTTAATGGGTAGGTTGCTTTCTGAAAATAAGTCCCTTTTTGAGATTTTTTTTTTTGAGACTGTTAAAATTTTGTTTTTTTATTCTATTACAGCCAGAGAATATGTTCTCTGAAAAGTCATGGCTGGGATTGAAGTGACAAAGTTAAGAACTTTTTGAAAATCCAAGATTAAAAGCATAGTTTGATATTTTTTGTAAGAGAGACAACATGGAAATGGCCATTGAAGGCATATAGAAAGGAAAGATTAGGTGATTTAAAGGCTTTTTTTATTTTGAAAATTTCATTAAGGTCATAAATCTCTAATTTGTGTGCCCAAAAAAGAAATAGATAGATGGAGGGATGGATAGTGTAAAACAACAAAACTCAGAGCAACGCGACATCACTGGCCTATAGAATATACAAGTAAAAAGGAGTAGTATATATTCTTTAAAAAATATTGTGTTTTTAAATTGAAAGCCAGTGGATTTATATAACAAGAAAAAAGACATTGAATCATCTTGTCTCTACATTCACATATATAGTGTGTATACGAGTTATTTATAACTTTCAACTAAAACCTCTAACGACTGTTTTTACCGCCGCTCTTTGGCGGCCTCCCCTCGCCTCTCCTCAGGGACCCGGTGCGGCCTCCGTCGTGCCCGCTGTGTCCACACTCACGGTGATCTGGATTTTGCCTTTTCTGATGTCGTCTTTTATTCATAAAGTTTACTCACGCTCCTCTCAGCTGGAGACTGTGGCAGAGCCTCACAAGCCAGACAGGACTGTATGTTTCTTCTCTCTGTCAGCCCTCATTTATAATAGCTACACCTGGCACTGTACATACATGTTCTAATTTAATGCCCTCGACAAGAGCATGAGGTGGTATTTCCCCCCTCTGCATAAAGGTGAAATTTTCACTAATGAAGAGATTTCATAAAGAAACATGTTTTATCATCACAATGTTAGTAGGTAGATTGAAAATAGGGAGTCTATTTATTTCTACTGTCCTTCTCTGAACTTGTATTTGAAAATTTCCTTTACCTTACAGGGGGCCTCTTCCCTGCTGTGTCTCAGTCAGATTTTATCCCTGTCAGATTTTAAGATTGTTTACATTTTTCAGTCTGCAGTCTTCGGTCATCACCCATTGATTCATATCAAATGGGGTGAGTCAGCCACACGTTTAAAGTAACTGAAATTAAAACTATTTCAAAGTTTTCTTCAATGGACCCAGATTGACTTTAAGGTAGGAATCATTTAAATATTTCACAATTGTATCTTTTTATTTAGGTTTCTAAATTGCCCTGTTTATTCTGGAAATAAGACACAGTGATGATTCTTTTTGAAATAATAGGTGTTCAATGATGAACAGAAACTACATTTGACAATAATATGACAGACTTAATTGACTGGAAGAATTAGGAAATTTGGTTTAAAGACAAAATCTATAGTCCTTTCACTACCAGAGATTCAGTATGTTGATGGATACTTTAAATATGTTGAACTTCACTTTTTCCCATTAGTCAAAAAAGACTTCAAAATATTTGCATTTTTAGTTGTATCTTAACACTTGTGAGGCTAATTTAAAATGAAATGCATAATTATATGACCAGGAATTCTTTGTCATTGGTATCCAGAAAACTTAAGGGATTTATCATTTCTTCCAAAGGAAATGTACAAGTATTACTTTTTTTTGCGTTAAAGGCTGTGTCCTATGACACCAAAAGGAAATAATTGATCTGTAGTAAGTAATTTTGATGAACCATAAATTATCGTCCTCTATGATATGTACTTATCACTGCTTTAGTCTTCAAGTGTTGTGGTCAAACCAATTTTTTTTAAAAAGAAGTATAATTGATAAGCTCAGAAAGGTAGAAAAAAATAAATCATATAAAATACTCAGTTAAAACTGTAGAAGCCAGAAGCAGAGGACAGGAAATAGAAAGTAACAAAAAATAAGAGTAACAAATGGAAGATAGTTGCAAATATGGTAGATGTCAAGTGGTACAAATATGCACTGTAAATCAAAATATTAGAGGAATAATAATAAATATATTCATAGCAATAGCATTTCCTAAAACCAATAAAATATACAGGATGACTAATCATCCTAGAAATAGTATCTGTTTTGCTTTGGAGGCATAGAAATTCAGTTATGAATTAAATCAGATATTTATATATTTAATTAATATACTGATATAAGATCGACCTTGAAGAACTAAGATACACAAGATTGATAGGTGGTCTTTCTTTTTAGTAGTAACTTTTCAGTTGGGTTACATTATTTAGGAGGAACCCGAAATAAGTTTTCATTAGATATTAAGATTTCCAACTTACTGCACTATATCCCAATTGTAAAGACAATTTGACATTAAAAATTTTTCTTCACATCACCCTTAATCATTCTCACTACATAAAATCCCTCTTTAGCTGTTCATTTATCTAAATATTACATTCACATAATGGCAAAAGTAAAATATATTGTTTTTATACACACGTGGCCTGCCTTTCCTCCCTCCAGTAAAAATAAGCATCTACTTACATTTATCTGTCATCTCTCTCAGTCATGAATATATCTATCTAGTCTACCTATTATCTGTCTAGCTAGCTGTCATCCACCTATTTATCTGTCAATCTGTCATTGTTATCTATCTTACCTACCTATCCTCTACCTTTCATCTATCTCATGCTATTAAATTTTGTATTGCTATAATTATAGAATATTAAACAATATTATCTTTTTAAAATATTATAATTTTCCATGTATGTGACTGAATAAAATTTGAGAAGGGGGAATAGATCATCCATTTGTGTATTAGCTTATATTAGAATATATCTTGAACTTTCAGTGGCTATCATGTTGTAGGTAGTTCATGACTTTGACGTTGGTTCTGCATGTTCTGTTCTGTTGCACATGGGCACGGGAGGGTGCAGGCTTCCCAGGCTGCTTGCTGGGCCTGAACTTTCCCGTCCCAAGGGTTCTGGGTTAGGGTGGGGGTCTGGGCCTTGTGGCTAAATAGGGCACTTTGAGGCCGCTTGTTGCTGTGGGTTCCACAGATCTTGTCAGTGGGGCCAGGCTGTCCTAATGTCGTCATAGAGACTCTCAGTTAATCCAGAGCAGGAAAGCCTGTCGGGGCTGCCTTCCATGGCTTCCGTGTGTGGGTCTCGTCCATTTGTTGGGTGGGGAAGATAAAATACTCTTGTGATTGTGTTGTGTACTGAACAGTTTGTATTCTTATAGCCTATCAGAGTCCTCTTTTGGTTCCCTCTGACATTATTTCCAAAGATTATAGTTGTGTTTAGCAGGTTGAGGATGGAAAAACAGATATAGGCCCTCTTGTTTGGACCAAAGTGTTTCATATCTTTGTTGCAATATTCTTTCCTTGAAAAAGAAAATTTTGAAGGATACACAATTTGTGTGTGTGTGTGTGCATGCGCGTTTATAACAGGACATCTTGTGTTAAATCACCCATTACTATTGCATGTATGTATTTTCTTGTGATATTTCCAGCAGTTTTGGCCTATTTGTGTTGATGAAGTGCTGTTTGGATCATAGAGAAGCTTACAATAGTTTTATCTTTCTGTAAAATGGAAACTTAAAGTATTCTCTTGTCCTTCAACACTTTCTTTGAAAAATCACTATATTATATATATATTTATTATATATATATTATATATTTTATTATACATATATATTTATATATATTATATATATGTAAATATAAATAAAACTCTGAGTTCAACTTCCACCTGTTTGTTATCCATATGATATTGGACAGCTCAAGTTTTTTCTTGCTGTAGTTTATAACATAGTATAAAGTCAAGGCTTTGGAACCAGAGACACATGAGTAAAAATGCTAGTCTTTCCATGTTGACTGTGTGTGTTGGGCAGTAGGCTTTCCCTCTCCTCATCTTCATTTGTCATATTAAAAGTAGAAATTACGGGAGAACATACCACATAGCTTTTGTGATGAGTAAAGATGGGAACACACTGGTCACATGGTAAGCTTTTGTATATCCTTGTGATTATTGTTACTGTTGTTAAAAGAAAATATCATTCATTCTATTTTCAGACATTTTTGTTTTGTCTTAGCATCTGTGGTAATCTAATCATTAGGATTTGTTTGTCATTACATTTTATGTGTTGATGTATTTGTATTAACCCACATTTGAATTCTCTTCCATAGACATTACTTAAAGAAAGGGTCATGTTTTATTTCTAATCACCTCTAGTTTAATTCATTACTAATGTTCAATACTGCACAATCTATTCTATCTAAATTTATTTTTTTATTCTTTAATTAATTTTAGCAATAAAACCTTTGGTCTCTGTATTTAATAGGCCCGAGTTCTGTGAACATTTGAAAAAGAGACAGTAACTGCTTTGGTGGTCAGGTTGAAATCCAACTTGGACAAGAAAATTATCTCCAGTGGGGGCTGCAGAGAGACAGTGGGCAAATTTCAAGCTGTAATTCAGAAATTGATTAACTAAAATTATATACTTTGAAATAAGAAAAATATAATGGGCATTTTGCTAATATATTTGGGTGTTTTTCAGGGAATTTTCATCATAAGTAGCATTTCACTGTGTGTTGAGCACTTTCAGCTTCTCTGTAAATTCTCAAACTTGAATAAAGTCCACTTTTCAGATTAATAGTAATTTTTTTTTCTTTAGTGCTTTATCTCTCACTTGTCTATGAGCATTTTGGGAGTGGGATCCATGTCATTTGATTTTTCTCCCCTGGGCCTCTGGCATACTGTCTAGTACATGTTTGATTAAATGAGTAAATGAATAAATTACCACTTTAAAATTAGGCACTCTTATCAGTAGCCTTCCTGGTGAGAATTCCTCATGGAGACTATATTTTTAATCTATAAAATCAAAGTGTTACTGGTTAGATTTGGTTTAAATGGAGAGTCAACTTGTATTTTAAAATCAATCATAAACACCGAATAGCCATATCTACAAGGCATCAGTTCAGTCAGTTGACTTGCAGTTTAAGTGACAGATGTATTCACTTTTGTGGTGTTCACTGTCCAGGAACAGTTATATGAAGGAAAGGGGGAAAAGTATTATGTACATTTGAGAATGAATATGTGTGTGTACATCTTGTCTTGGTGGGTCGTTCTGTTTTTGGGGAAAAATGAGGGGTGCTATAGCATTTGAGAGTGGAGAGAAAGGCTAGCATGGGGATGCCGTGAGCACATGTAAACTTCATGTTTGCATAAATGCCACATCTCTAATCCCCTTGCCTCCAGATTAAATTGTGCCTTAGATATCCTGTGTTCGGACATAAGTTGCATGGAAATTTAAATGAATCTCATTTGTAGTTTTTAGTTTTATAAATAATAGGGCAATTTTGGTAGGTGCATTTAATTCATCCAGACATATTTCTTTTTGTAGGACATCAGAGAGTACATATGAACGATACTCTTACTTATTTCCAGGGCAGTGTACATCCCCAATGTCTGGGACACCTGTTTAATTATGACATGTTTAGTTACTGCACATGTCCATGTACAAAGGTATTTTTGAAACATGTATTTCAACAGAAAAACATCAGTACAGATTTGTGCTTCAGAAAGGGAATTCTTCCCACATTAATGAACTTTTGTTAATTCAGAAAATACATAGTAGTACATGTTATGAAATGGTATATTCCTGATTTAGAAATGATACATTTCTAAATGTATCATTTAAGAAATGATGCATTTTTGTATTTATAAACCTTTTCAGCTGTTCTTGAATTTTCTTTTTGAGAGTATTATTTGTTTAGTCTAAGGTTGTGTTTTGTGCTTTAAAAGCTATCTCTTTTACATGGCAATGATGATTTTTATAATATTTGAAAACTGGTAAAACAGTTATAAACTTTGGAAAAATACATTAGGATCATGGAAAGCTTGATTTTAAATTTGCACATTTAGGAAGATTACCTGGTGTGCTCTGTGTAGAATAAGTGAATCAGTCCATAAATTAAGTAAAACATATTCCTGTTTTGTTATTGATAAATAAAGATAGAATAACTTAATCATTTATAAATTATAGTGGGCTCCATTGCTGACTAATAAACATTGATAAATCTATTTCTTTCTGATACTAGAGATGACAGGACTTATATGGGGAAAAAGTTATTTTATGACATTTTATTAGCAATGTATATTTAAAATTTTTTCCCACTGGTACTTTTTCCTACTTATTAGAACACAGACATTCCCATATAACTCACAGATGCCCACTCAGTAATTTACCTGGCCTTACATTCTTCAGAGTCACCTGAGAAAATGTATTTTATATTAAGTGACATTTGAGCTGTATATTTAAAATTTTTCTTTCTTACTGCTTACATTATTTTTGGCAGCTAAAGAGCCAGATTTCCACTATCTAACCCCAGGATTTTAGGGTTCATTTAGTATTATTAACCCTAAGTTATGAAATATAGTGACTTGTTATTGGCATCTTAGTAAGCATTACTCTAAAGACTCTGACACTTTGGGAAATACAGAAAAGAAATATGCAGTGATACTCATCTGTTTAGAAATATGCAATATGAATAACTATGATTAGGGTGAAAACTATAAACTTCTTCCTTTAACTTTGTGCATATTAGGTGCAGATATTTTTTTTAAAGGAAAAACATAAGAGAGATTGAGAAAATGAAATGTGGCATCCTAATGACCTGAAGTAGAAAGTATGCCTTCTGTTTGTTAAAGAATATATGGTTAACACTAGCATATGAAATAATTTTGTTAGCAAACTTTGAAGAAAAAAATGGATTTCTACTCAACATTTATATTTTCTAACTTAGTTTTATTTTCATAGCAACAACTTAAAATTTATAAATAAATTTATTAATATGAGTATTATTTATTAATACTGATATTAATAAATCAATCCATTAATTTCACTGTATTAATAATACACTCATTATATTTATTAAAATATCATTTCTTAATTAAAGATATGGTAATAGATATATAATTTATTGGTATATATGTATTTGTGTTCTGGCTCTAATCCATGACCTGAAGTACCTAATGGACATTTTTAAATTTTCTTATTTCCACCTATACATTTTACAACCTGGAAAAAGTATATAATAAAATATATGTCTTCTGTGTAGATTTTATGTATTTTTAACAGGAAAACAATCTGTTACCATTATAGGTTTATCAAGGATTTCAAATTTCATAATATAAACATTTGTAGTTTTTAAATGTGTTAAAGACAGAATAAAAATTTACTCAAAGTTGAGTTAAACTCTTACGAGATTACAAAAATGTTTCTTTTCTTTTCCCTAGAATATGATGAATATTATAGATCAGGTTAAAAGATGACTTAGCACACCACCAAAGAATTACAGTGTTTTTCAGTTTTCTCCAATACAGTAAAGCCCCCACAAAGGTTTTATTTGGAAGTCAATCTCTATATGTTTGGTTGTAGATTTTCCAGGAAGGCAGGAGACAGTTGCTCCAGTGAAGACCGCCGTAGGATGGTTAAAGGTCTAGTTTTCCTCTGAAAACACAGTAGTTAATGTTCCAGATATTTATATTAAGAAGTTGTATAAGTGACAATTCAGTACAGAGTGCAGGTCATAAGGAGTGGAGGCCGTGGTCTTGCTTCCTGTGCAGGGTTTTTCCACAGCAAGGCTGGAAGGAGATATGGGACAGCCATGGTGGCATTAGCCCTTGGTTAATTCACTCACTGGGATGAGAAAGCGGTAGGAGATCTGATTGGGATGGGACCTCAGCAATCTTGGGGGGCTTCCATGAAGAAGAATGTCATTCTGCAATACAAGCTTCTTGCCTGTGTCTTCAAGTCTCTGCATGACTCTCAGGTCACAGTGATGGGCTGAGGCTACCTGGATTGAGAAGGTTGTACAGGCATAAGCAGTACATGTGCAGAAAATGAGCCAAGTGTCAGCAGAAAGCTCTGGGTGCACTGTTCATCTGTGAAAAAGCCGTAGTGTTTGCTTAGGCTGCAGCGTGTAACAAAAACCCATCTACAGTGGCTCAGCCAAAGGGAATTTATCTTTCCCCGGAGAGCAGTTTATCAACTTCAGCCATCTGCTATGTCACCACAATCCCAGGAGTCATTTATATTTTCATTTTCTGTAAGTTGCTTGTGACTTTCATCCTTTGTCTCAAAATAGTTTGGACCTCTAGGTGGAGAGGCAAAAATTAATACACACAAAAACAAAAATTTGTTGGTTGGTTTTTGAGAAGCTCTTCTGGTGTCTTCTAATTACTTCTTAGCCGTGAGAACTGCCATAAAACCATGTCTAGCTGCAAGTGATTCTGGCACTTTATTCCAGGAATGGTGCTCCCCAAACCCAAACTGGACTCCAGCTAGTGAGAAAGAGGAACGGACCTGTGGTAGGCAGCCAGCCGGCAGTGTCTGCCCCGCGTATGAGGAGGCTGCAAGCCTGGTGGCCTCTCTTTAGTCAAAAGTAGGACTAGTCTACTAATATGCAATTAATTTGCATCCAGTCCATGCTGTACTGAGGAAATGAAATGTCTTTTATTATGTCTTCCACACTGGAGATAGAGAAGTTTTTAATTATTAAAATATAATAAAAAATGTCTCAACATTAATTGGCATTTTATACTCAGTAACATAAAACTGGTAGAAATTAGTTTTATGTATCAGGCAGTTCTATTTTTAAAATATAGGAATAATTGATCAGAATCACTATAAAAGAGGATTGATGTTAAAAAGATCTAAAAACTTAATGCATTAAGGGACTTAATGGCCTGAGGTTTGAAGAGAGTCAAATTTTCTGATCTTCCTATTTTTCTGTCTTCCAATGATATAATATTGGTAGAATATGATTCACCATAGACTCAATGCTTTAAGTATTAAGATGTCCTTTCACATTTAAAGCTATTGTGACAGCTGCCTGGCAGTCATGAGGAATAATGATGTAGAAGACTTCTAAAAATGGCTTGGGTATCAACTGATATTATTTGTCATCGAGAGGTTTCATTCCTGCTAAATGCCCATAAAATTATAGGAATCCATTTATTTTGCTCAAAGTTTATATAATTTAATACTTAGAAAAATGATATAGGTTCATTGAAAGTATGTCGAGAAAATGTACTTGATTAAGGAAGCTATCAGAAAAAAAATGTGATTAAGGAAAGTATTAGGAAAAAAATATTTGGTTAAGGAAACAGTCAGTTACGCAATAGGCTGATTCTCATACAGTATTATTTCTCATTTATAATCTCTAATTTGCACTCATCTTTGGATGATTTTTAAATATTCAGGACTGTAGTTATTTGGATTTTGATCCATGAAATTTGAAGACACTCTGGTCATTAAACATTTTCAGATTTAAAAAATTCTTTATTTTTACTTTCTATTTTTAAACCAAATCAGTAAGACTCTAGACATTTAGATCATCAGTAGTTCTGAGAATTTACATATTGAGCATAAACTTTAAATGACTTTCCTTATCTTATTATTCAAATTATTATTCAATAAAAACTACCCTTATTTTCCCTCAAGCTCTTTCTTTGACCAACATTATGTCATGGGAACACTTCTGTTGCTTAAATATTGTGCAGTTTTCAGGGAGAAATACACGATAGTGGCATTTCGCTGGCGCTCCTCTTCTAACCCCACATGAGCCCGGATGCTTCAGTGCTGGTTCATATCTTGAGAATTCTCCTGCAGAGGATGGTGGTGGCTAAACCTTACCAATTTCAGCAACAGGTTTACCTAAAGGCCAAACCATGACTAAAACCAAGGATCTGGGTTTCTGTCTTCCATTTTTTCAAGTTGTTCTGTTTCCATAGAGAAGGGACTCATAAGGGCAACACCGTGTCAGAGAATGGAAGCAGATTTGAGGTTGTCCCAGTTCTTAACCTCAACTTTTAGGGCCCTTGAAGGTTCTGTGGATGGATTTTAAGGTCCTGTATGACCCATTTTTATATTTATGCTCTTTTGAGTAAAATTTCTATATTTTTGTCAAATTCCCAAAGGATCTGACCCATAAAGATTAAGAATGATTGATCCAGACAAACCCCCTCAGTCAGTAAGCAGCAGGGCCAGGCCTCAGAGCAAATCTGAGTGTGTTCAGGGCATTCCCATTAACCACACTGCTCTGGGGTGGTGAAGGTAAGTTTTCTCTAATGGAGGAATCTTTTTTTTTCTGAGATGTAGTGAATCTGGGTTTCTCAGACAGGTTTGAAAGCTTGTACTACATATAATAAAAGGAAAAATATATGTCTGGGAGAGGAAGAGCAAAGCCAGTGAAAGTCCTGTGTTGGGAGAACGGGTATGCATATGAGAACACCTGTGTATGGAAACAGTCCTAGACACCCTATTGAGATTCTCTCGAGGGACCCTTTTGGGGTGTCTCTCTCGCTGTGTCTATGGATGCTCAGTCCTCATGCTGTCTGAGACTCCCAACTACAGGCAGGTGATTTTCCAAGTGAGCAAATGAAAGCACCGCCATTCATAGCCCCAAACAGTTTGGAAATAACCAAGAAACCACAGAAATACCCAAAATGTTCACCCTCCATGTCTGTCATGGATAGTCTCTCTTATTTTCCATCAAAAGTGAGTACAAAGTAACCATGTTTATATGAATGTCTGAACAGCTCTCAGCACTTTGATATCATAAACCAGAGCACAGTTGGTTTCACACCCTCCTGAATCTGGTCTGCAGCTTGAATGCAGTGGAAGTCATTTAATGCAAGTAGAGAAAATAAATAAATGGATATACACACACATTGAAGCCTACTCAGTGGCAGTATAAATTACTTGTTATTTTACATTTTAATGTATAAACCATCCCTTAAAGCTGGTTGTTTTCTTGAATAATTATTGACTCCAATTGAGTTATACAACCTGAAAGAATGTGTTTCTCAGACGTCCCTGCTGCGCTAGTCTGAGAAGCATGTAAGGTCCCTCTTTTTCCTGGGATTCCAGTCACTCATGCACTGCTCACCACTTCCTTGTCGCTTAAACCTGCAGCTGCCACAACTATGCAGATGAGATGTCTTCACATGCAGTACACATGCCATTTAAAGTGCCCTGCACACATTTCCCTGGGTGGAAATGAAGTCTGCTCTTCGCTTTCACATTTTTGACATGTGCAGGGAAAAATACATGGAAAATAAATTGTTTTATAAAGCATAACTACCTTTTATAACTTTAAAAATTTTTAGGGAGAATCATTCACTGTTTGAATCTGCTTTATGTCATAGAATAACCAAAATGGAGTTCAGCAAGAGCATTGTGTACGATGAGGACGTTCTGATCCAAATTCGATGGCACAGAAGACAGACGTAGGCTGCCCATTGTCAGCCCGGCTGCCGTCACAAAATATACCACAGGTTGGGTGGATGGAAAACAGACATTTATTTCTTGCAGTTCTGGAGGCTGGGAAGCCTGACATCAAGGTGCTGGTAGTGGATTTGTTTCCTAGCGACAAACATCTTCCTGGCTGGTAGAAAGAAACCTTGATGTACCTTCACATGGTGGAGAGCAAGAGAGAGCCCATCTGTTTTCCCCTTCTTACAAGGATGCTGATCCTATCCTGGGGGCTCCACCTAACCCTTAGGGCATCACCTAACCCTACTTACTTCCCCATGCCCCTGTCTCAAAGCAGTGTCACGTGGGGAGTGGCGGTTAGGACTTCAACATAGGAGGGAGGGGACAGGACATAAAGATTCGGTCCATATTGGGTGGTTACATTTCTAAGTCAAGCAATTACTTTCTCCTTCAGGTGCTCTCCATTACATATTGGTAACATTCATTATTTAATGCTTCTCATTAGAGGAAGAATGGAAGCCATCTTTCCCACCTATGCCCCTGTTCTCTGTAGTTTTATACGGCATAATTATTTCAAATATCAGATCTCCATCTCAATCCTAGCAGGCACACAGGTCACTCATAGGAGTTCAGACATTAGATGGCCCTCGTGATGCCTGCCTCCTCCAGCTCTCACGAGAGATGTTCACTCTCTTCAGCGTGGATGTAGTCTGTGTCTTGCTTCTAATCACTAGAACAGGATAAAGGTGTTGAGGTGGATGTAAGACTATTGTGAACAGACATGTTTTCTTTTTCTGGCTGGATTTGAAGAAGCAAGCTGCCATGAATCTTACAACCACATGGAAATAATTTCTGCCAACAACCTCAGGAACTTGGATATGAATCCTCTCCCAGGTGAGCCTTTCATCAAATCACAGCCCCAGCTGCCACCTGGATGCAGCTGGGTATGGACCTGGCTAAACCATGTCCAGATTCCCGACCCATGGAAACTGCTAGATAAGAAATGTGCATCCTTTGAAGCCGTTAAATTGTGGTTATGGTTTCACAGCAATAGAAAATAGGTTCATTTCATTGTGTACAGTTTTAGTAGAAGAATCTATCACCAAACGGCTAGATGGCAGACCCATGAAAAAGATGAGTAAATAGATTTAAAAAAAAAAAGAATCTCCATGTAAGCCCAGGCTAACACATTTACAGTGTGTCACAGTCACTGTTGCCTTGGACCCTGACTGCCTCCAAGAGACAGAGAAGCTGGTCTGTCCAGGTGGTATAGTCTCTGGCTCCCTGGGTGGATGGCAGCTGTCTACATTGCAGCAGCATGGATACGTGCTGAGAAGAAACTGCAAAAACACTAGTCCTACTTCTGGGGAAAGGTGTAACAGAGGCAAAGCCCCGGGATCTTAACATGTTCTGCAGAGCTGCGTTTGCTGCACGTCTGGTACTGCTCCCTTCCCTGAACCTGGCCTCACCCCCATCTCCTCCCACACTGCCTGCTTCTCTAAGAGTTTAGAAGCTCAGCAACAAATGCTTAGTCCTGACTGTGTATAAATATTTTACAGAATAAGTATATTTAGAAAGCCGAATAACTTACACTTATTTATAGACTTAAGATCCGTGTTTTGTAGCAGACCTCCTGTGAAGGAGAGAAGGCCAGTGTGTGGCTTATGTCCCAAATGAAGTCACAGTGACCCTGCACCTTTGAGATAAGAGGCCTCTTTGTGATTTGACATTTCTTAGTGAAAAGAGTTAACCCACAGAAAGTACAATCTGTCATTTATTCTCAGCAAAAACCAGTCATGTTTCAAATGGATCCCTAATACTGATCTATATGGCAAATTGTAATATATGATGTTCTTGAGAGAGCAAAATAAAGTGGGTTTTTTTTTTCCTTTCCTTAAATTTCATTCCCCTTCCTGTGCTGGAACGCTGCTTAATTTCAAGTTTATTGTCACTCCTGAGTGAGACAGTGGGATCGGGGCAGATTGAGTAAAATCCTTCAGTTCCTGATTGCCTGCAGGTCAGCCAGAAGCTCTAGAGGGAAGGGCATTTGAAAACAACAACTTTAGTATTTCAGGATATTTTATTATCTGTGGCATAATTATGTCTTCAAATATTTATAAAGATCATAATCATTGCAATAAAACATGCAGGGATGATATATGACTTACGCTTTCACATCACTGCTGAGGACGAAAGCGCAGTCCCTCACCAGTATAGTCACAGAAACAGCCATCAGGTGGGCTGGGAATCAGGCTAGAAGTGAAAGGAAGCAAGCAAAAAGAAGAAAAAAGGTGGTCCCACTTACTTGCCCCCTGCCAGGTGCATATACTCTTTGAAAATCCATCATTCACCAAAGATGACCGGTGCAGTAGGAAATTAACTTGTTTGTCTTCGGGTCGTGTTGGGGAAGGCTATGGTTCTTTCCAGAGAAATCCTTACATCTTGCTGTTGTTCTTCCTCTCCTAATCATCTGCCCAGGAATCTGTGCTGCATAATTGCTATCTGCAAAAATCAGAACATATGGTACAGACAACTAATTACTGTATCAATATTTCACTTTGTTGTCAGTAGATGGAGTCTTTATGGCAATTCTGCAACTGTAGCTACGTAGCAATGCCAGCATGTTAAATACCATCAGTAGTGATCTGCCTACTATCCTGCTCGGTCTTATTGCAATGTCTTAGGGAGCTATGTTTTTGCTGCATTTATAAAGTATTATAACCTCTTAGAGGGGTGCTAACTGACCTCTTAAACAGCCATCCTTCATCATGATCAAGCCTAATTAGGAGCCATATGCTCCCATGGTTTGCACACTGTGGATATCTAACTTAAAACCAGCTCAAAATCCAAGCTCTAAGTGAAAAGTATTACTTAACATGAGGGTTATGCTTATCATGCAAACAAAGCCGTTGGGCAGAGAGACAGTTGAAATATGAGTACAGATGAATACAGGGTGGTGGTAGCTCGTAACAGTTATTTAGGACTCCACTAGACAGTTCTAAACATTTTCCACAAAGATTGTCTCATTAAACACAGGAATCTACTAGACAGGCATTTTTCTGAGAATCTATTTAACGGATGAGAAGACAAAGGCAAGGGGGTTTAAATGTCTCAGCCCAAATTAATCCATCCTGAAATTGCAAAGGTGGGATTTAAGTACAGTTGTTCTAAAACTAGATCCAGTGCCACTAAACAGCGCTGTACTGCCTGCACCCAACTAGTGTGACTGTATTATCAGCAGCATGTCCCAACTCAGCCCATTGTAGAAATGCACTGCAGTTCATAATTGACATAATTTAGAGAAAATAAGGAAAATGAGTTTAAATTTTTATCTAAATTCTGGTGGTAGACATTTTTCCAACGTATGTATATAGATGTCTACTTAAGTCCTTGTGGCATGGTCTCGGTAAAGACTGGAGACACTGTAAAATTCTTTCAGTGGTTGGGCAGGAGATAATTATGATAAATCAGTATAATTAAATATAACATCCATTTGGAAGAATAAGATAAACTTCTCAATTCAGTTATGGTGAGATTTCTGTGGTACAATATTGTATATCAACAATACTTCAATCAAAAAAAAAGGAAAGTTGATGTAAAACAATGCTTAAGTTATGTGCTGATAGATGCAAAAATACTGCACACATAGAATCTTGGCCTAGGAATTCGGGGCCTTAGAGTCTAGAGAAGGAGACTTGATTTTCATGTTATTCATTTGCTCTTGAACTTCTTACATAAGCGCGATGTAGTATAATGAAAATAAAGCCATGAGGTAAAAGGTAAATTCACATAAAGGATAGCCGAACAGGTGCCAGGTTCACTATTTACCTAAAGGTAGACTAGACCTTCTCATCATGAAGCTGACAGTATTATATTAGAAGAGAGGCTAGCAGGACATATTTGAGTTAGCAGTTACAGGATAGTAGGCTAAAAAGCTAGTTTGGGAGAGTTCTGCCAATCATCTAGTTTCTTATGGAAAAATACATTCTCCCCTGATTTTCTGCTGCAACTCTTAGTGGATTCACACCTTTAACTCCCTCCAAGGACTGAAATACTTCACAGTCATGTCAAGTGCAGAAAATGAAGGAAATTGTCTAACACAAGACAACACTGGGTAGTGGTAGAGATGGAATCAAACTGCTGGGTTCCTGATGTCAGATCAGTTCTTTACTATATACAGAAGTGAGTTTCACTTCCCTGAATAGGATGAAGAGAGAATATGGAGGGAGATACTAGCACAGAGGACACTGTGCACAATCAAAGCCATGTGCCACATGTGACACCATGGTCCATGTTCCATGTGGAAACTTCTGGACACAGGAAACACACCCTAGCTGAAGATGCTCCAGGCTTGTATTGGTACTTGGTTAACTTTGATGGTGTACGAGTAAGATGTGCTAGTAAGTTTGAGTGCACAGAAGTCACCTACCAAAATGACAGTTTTCAGCAAGTGATTGTTTGAAACAAACTGAAGGGGACTTTCTCAGGCCTTTGCTTGGTGCAGTTCCAGTAAGGGGGGCTTTCAGATAGGTGGCTGCATACTTTGGCTTTTATAATGAGCCTCCTAACCTGGATTGATAAGTTTTCTTTTGTGAACTATATGAGATACCTAACTGGGACTCCATGCTCTTGAAAAGCAGGATATGATTAAAATTGCCTCACATAGACCTTTGCTCTGCCTTCTCTTCCCAACCTACTTACACTGAAAGGGGTTCACATATGTACACATATGTGCACACACCAGTTTATATATTTATTACTATATAGTTAAAGAAACATTGAGTCTGCAATTGTAGGTTCTTTTTGTTCCTAGTTTCTACCATATTCTCTTATCACAGGGAAATTGTAGAACTTTCTAACACAGTTTCAGTAAACCTAGATAACATTACCTGTCTTTGAGGATTTCTGTGAAGTTACACACATGTTCTTACACACCTGTTGGCTGTCCAGTGAATGCTATATACTTTTGTTCTCATTTGTTCCTCTTCTCCCTGATGCCTTAAGGTCACAATAGGTACATGATTAACCGTTTCCAGTTGGGTACTGTTGAAGGTATGGCAAACCTGAGCATGTTGCTATGATGTGCTGCTGAGGATGACATGGATACAAATCATCTAAAAAAGGAAGAATGCCAAAAGAAGTGGATTGAAATGTGGCCTTAGGCCAGTACTATGAACAGAAAGGAAAAATGAAATTAAGTAAAAGAAAAAGGAAGCTTTACTCTGTAGCTTTGGTTTCTCCCTGTACTATACTCTTTTATATGCCTCCTACCTCCAAGGTCCAAAGTCAGACTAATATAATTCATACTTTTAAACTATATTATAGGTTAAATAGACTGGCCTGGGACTATACCATTTGTAAAAAAAAATATTTCTGGAAGAAAACGTGATCCAATTCCAAACAACACAAGGGTCTTTTGACCTAGAAACCACTAGTCACTAAGGACTACTTGCACTTTAAAAAATTTAGCCACTTAAATCTCACTTTCCAGTTTTATTATTTCTGATGCTTTGCCATGTTATAATATGGATGATACAGCATACAGAATCACCACTCAGTTAAGTCATAATATTCTTTTCTAGATATTTCCAATTGATTTCTGTTTTTCCTTTTCTCTTTGTGACATAGAACTATGAAGTTATTTCTCTAAGATTCATCTAATTTAACTTTAAAAAACTCATTTGTTATAAAATTGTGTTTTAAAAATATATGTGTAATTTGTCATTAATGTATGTGCACACACATGCACACTGACTAGGGAGACTGAAATTTTTTATTAAAAAGCATTCTAATAAAAAAATTAAAAATAGCTACTTCAAGCTTGATCAATATTAAGCCCTTCAACAGAATCACTTCAGTAACAATTCAAACTTGCCATCAACTTCTTTCTATGCTGAAAGAAACCAGAGCAGTTATATTTTGTCAATGGTAGCTTTTTAAATTACCCAGATAATGAGCTTTCTTGAACGCATTTTTCCCTATCCGTAGCTAAATAACCTCCTATCCAGTGATTGGTTATTGCTGAGAATGGATTCATAGCTGCTGCTGCACTGAAGAATTTAGAGAATTTCTAAGAATAACAGAAATACCTACATAAATGATGTCCTGTAAAAAGGAATAGGCAGTATTCTTCAAATCCTTAGCTCTGTCAGGTAGAGACACTGTTTTTTTTTTTCAGACAGACAATATTATAGATGTGAGCATTTTATTCTTTACTACATTTGTCAATATAGCAATAAACCCTAGAGAATTTCTAAAGTGAAGACTGTATCCTAAAGCTCCCTAATAGCAAACCTCAGCCTTGCAGTATAAATGTACAGTAGCAATGACACTTTTCTAGGCTTTCACACAAATACTTTGGTTTTGAAGTTTATCTAATGTGTAAAAGTTAAAAGGTTTTACCACTTGTGAAAATTATACATATCTGGTTTCTTCAAGCACAGTTTTCCCATTAGACTTTAAAACTAAAAAATAGAAAAATGCATATTTCTCAAATATTGATTTTAAAGACGTCTTGAAGGGAATATGAACTTAGTTCCACTAAAGTAAATAGAATTAAAAAAATTTCCCTAGAGCATTAAGAGAGAAAGTTAACAGTAGTCACACCAGGACCATCTGATGCCTGTTCAGCAGCTCGTCCGTGCGTGTCTGTGGCTGTTGCTTTTCCAGGGAAGTCTCCCAATGCTGCTTCCTCTTCTTGGCCGGGATCCTGGAGGACTGATCCCTTCCTCTTAGTCTCGGCCCACTTTTTAATCTCTTCTCTGGCCGATTCATTGAATACTTAATTTTTCCTAAATTTCTGATTTACTTTGTTGCTTCTTACCTTAGAGGAAGCCTTGAGGGGTCTCACTTTCTAGGGAGAAACACTGAGCATCTCAAATCTATCCCTGAAATATTTACAAAACTTATCCCTTGCGAGAAGATCTGATCTTCTGTGTGTACCTGCTCCGATAGTTCATTTCAACTTCACTTGGTAACTGTCACTGGACACAGGCCTCGAGGGTGCAGAGACGAGCAGGGCAAATGCCTTGTCCTCATGAAGCACGGCGTCTAGACCCGGAGGTACATTCCCAACAGAAACACAGGTGCTCATGGAAGACGTGGCCCTTCGGGACAGACGCATGCCAGCGTCATCTCTGATAACCTTCTGGTGGCCTTTCAGTAAACTCTTTTACTCTCTCTGACCCTTCCAGTCATCCAGGACCACGTCTCCGGAAAGTGTCTGATGGGCTTTATATGTGTGAATGTAGATTTTATTATAGCTACCTCTCAACTAATGTTTGCATTCTCCATTTGTCCTGATTGTTGAATAAATTGACTCTACTAAGTGAATTTTACTGAGTTAACCAGTGAAATAAGTATTTCTAAAAAGAGAAAGGCTATAAGGGTCAGCTATTATATTTTACGACTGACTTTTTGTGTAGCCTCATGAAAGTCTTCAGAGACCACCCAAATGAGAACAAATGGAAGCTATCATTTCAGAGTTCATATAGCAAGGAATCGGCCACTGCCCCTTACCTTCGGCAGAGACACAAAGGCAGACAGGGAGTGTGAAAGCTTTGTCATGGAAAAGGGCAGGCTTCCCATGGGGAAGCTGGAGGTGGCTAAGTAGAAGGACATTGTCCATCATGATTTGGGGAGCATATTTGGCTTTCTCTGGTTGGTCCTGAGTTGAAAACAGGGGAGGTCTGAGGGAGGCACGGACGGCAGTCAGTAGGGAAGCTGTCACCGCCAAGTGCTGAGATTTTCTGGAACAATTGCTGTGCGGGTTGTAGTTCGGTTTCCCAGGCTGGTTGCTGCTGAAGTTGTGGGTCAGTGTCCTCTCTGCCATATGTGATCTGCCAACTGTCCACGCATTTATGCACTCTCCCAGACTTGAGTTAAAATACATTGACAAGTTAACACTTACTTGGTACTCCTGTCATCATTCATAAATTTTTAGCAAAACAATTACTCAGTGAACTAACCAATAAGTGACTCTTTAACTGTCTGACTTGGCTGTGTTGGTATCAGGTCCTTAACAAGCCTTCTTAATGGAGATGTTTTAAGGAGACTCACAGACTGTCTGTGTGTTGGAGATGAAGAACACTGTGTCAGGTTAAATGTGGACATGCTTTCAGTTTTACAGAGAATGTGCGGGAAACCATAGTTATTTAAAGAACATTTTTTTGGTCCCTAAAAAATGGTGCTAATGTGGAGGGGAACAAATGTGCCAGTAATTTGTTTTTTGTAACTTGTCTGTAATATAAAGTGTCTGTAACTGTGCCTTGGCTATATTATTTTAATAACAGGGCTTCAATATCGTTAACTTATTAATATCTCTCAGGTGCAGATTTATGTTCTACACACATAATTGCAGGAATAATTCAAAAAACTGAACTAAATGTAAGATAGAGTATTGCTCTTGTCAGATTTCATGTGCCTGCTCTATTTCTCTTCTTGGAAGAGATCAAAATAAGTCAAAGCAAAATCAGAGGTTACTTTGAGAACATGTCAATACATCAAATATATCTGAAATACCTTGTTTTCTAGCACAAGAATAGTCTGCTGAGCCCATCCCTAAATGGGCAGGAATAAATTCCTCCTGGACTGTGCTTGTAAGCACATTTGCTTAAATGATTCTTTTTTTTTTTTTTAACAGATTCCTCACATTACAAACTATTGTCTAAATCTTTCTTAGGGTTATTTTAATACAGGTGGCACTTTCAGGCAATTTCTATGCAGCTGCTTTGATGTTGTTCACTCCCTGCACTATCTCCAAGTTTCAGTCTACCATTTGAATTCTTCTCTCCTGATTTTAGAGAGAAGCTTCTTGGTAAGTGCCTAAATTACTTCCTTTCGCTGCCAGCACCTTTCGCTTTGCCACTCGTCCCAAGTCTGTCATCTTCTGTTGTGAAAGTCACTGAGGAATGTTTCTCAGCTCCATCCATGAGACAGGCTTTGGTACTAATTTTGCTTCACTTTGCTGATATTTTGATTCCTCTGGAGACCTCTTACCCCTTTCGACAACACAGTGGCAGGAAGTTTCACATAAAAGAAAGAGTCTTGTTTTCTAAATCACAGACACTAGAATGTATAAAGACTTTGTATTTGGAATACACTAACATTTGTAGGTTTGAGAGGCTGAAGAAAAATATAACTGGACAAAAAGAATAGAAAGAGAGGCTGGGAGGGAGGGAGGAAGGAAGGAGGGAGATTCAGAGAAGTCACATGAGAATACTCTTCTCCTAGCCTTTGCCTGGAAGGTTGAGCTAAGTAAGAGTTCTAATTCTTGGGTTGGTGGTTGCAGGACTGATTAGAAATGATTCCCATAAACAGGTGTGTGAAGAAATAGTAGAGGATTCCAAGTGGTTTGTTTTTAAAGGAAAGAGATTGAAAATCTGATGGGGGTGCAACAGAAATGCAGGACTGAATCCTGAGACTTGTATCTTCACATAACTACATGAATGATATTCAAACTCCTAAGTAATCAAGAAACTAAATATTAAAATAATAAATATAATTCCCTGCTTATCTGTGTGGAAATAATTAAAAAAGGAAAATATTGCCAAGGGGAATGTCAGCATAATGCACTCTGATACATTATCTTGGAAATGTAAATTGTTAACACTTTGTGAAATAGCCCTCCAATAATACACTTGATTTCAAACCAGCAATTCTACTCCTGGGAATCTCTTCCATATAAATACCAACACATGTACTTAAAGATCTGCATATCAAAACATAACTTATTGTAGCAAATAGAATCAAATTAGTACCCATCATAGGGGAAGAGCTGAGTGAATGGTGATATATCTAGTGATGATACTGAAAAATATAAAAACAAGTAAAAGATTGTAAATTTATAAAAATTAAATATATACGTTTTTATTAAATAATAACTATATGACAAAACTGCTTGACAACTGATATGTTAGTGCAAATTATCAGGTCTTTCTAACAATCTCTAAATCATGTGTAGATTTTTAAAAATAAGTGTTTATTTGTTTGAGGTAAATGTTCCTAATTAAATACTGGGCTATAACTTGATACATGAAACTGCAATCACTTTTTAAATGCTTCAACAGTAAATTGGTAATCAAATTTCCCTCAAAATCCATGAAGTTTTTTATCTTCTGTTAACAATTGTAATTAAATAATTTGGCCCTTTGTTGATGTAACCTTTACATATTTAATATGTCCTTAATTATCAACCTTTATTCAGCAGTAGTTAATGGGAATGTCCATTTAAGTGTGTAACTCATCCATTAAGCAAATATATGGTGAAGTTTTAGAGTGTAAATGGTGTTGCCAAGCCACACCTCTACCCCTTACTTTGAGTAACCTGTGTGTGCTTCTGTTTCTTCACATGCAAAATGACAGTGATGGCCTGTTTCCTAGGTCTCAGGTAGGTTAGTTTCACTTCAGCACATGCCAGTCTCAGAACAACGGTTATGTCCACATATTATCAATGCTTGTGTCTGGTGAGCTATCTATAGATTTTAATCACCTGGACGTCTTCAGTGGAGAATGGATTTATTACTCCCAGTATTCTCTGGATTCCATGACAACCTCCAAATGAAGGAGTGCCTGCTATGCCAATCTCTACTGTGTGGAATTCACAAATATTTTTTTCTTGGAGATAATACACACAAACACACTATATCTGTTCTGTATTATATCTTGATCTAGATCTAGAAATATATCTCTCTGTATATCTCTCTATAGAAAGATAAACATACCCGTCTCTATTTGTTTGCGTTGAGTGTGTTCATTCTGATGAATGTGAAAAGAAACCACTTCCTACTGCAGCAACCCATGATGCTGAGCGAACAGCATTCATTTGCTCGTTATCTGTTTAAATGTGCGTTATCTGAGCTGCCCATCCAAGTTTGTTCGGCATGTTCTGGTGGGGGCTGACTTTCTCCTAGTGGGCAGATAGTCCTCTCTGTATCACAGACGCGTGCCCTTTGTTGATTGTGTGTACTGCAGATCCTGCCTTCCCGTATGTGGCCTGCTGTTTCACTCTTTTAAGAATGATGGGCCAAAATTCTAATTTAATGTATTCCAATATATCTAAATCACATTACTTATTAAAGCTTTGTCATTGATGTTTAAGTGGTACTTAAGAAATTCTCCCTCAGTTAATTTCTTCAGTTTTCCTGTTACCTCCAAGAGGCAAGGTTGTCATTTTTCATAAAGTGATGATCTGTCTGGAAAGAATTTGTGTGAAGAGGGTGAGGTCGCACTCTGGTTTTCCACCCCCTCTCCCCACCCTGCTGTCCTGACCGCCACCTCCTGCTGGGACATGGACGGATGTGCAGTTGATTAGCACCCAGTAAAAAGACCCTCCTTTCCACGTTGTTCCGCAACACAGCACATAACTGTGCACATGCGTGCCTGCTGCTGGGGTCTCCTTCATTTGACTTTTTGTCTATATCTTGTTACTGATTCTTCACAATATTATTTACTGCAGATTTATAATAGTCTGTTGATATCTGGTGAAGCAAGATCTTTTTGTTTCATGATTGCCTTAGTTGTCTTTAGCTAGTCTTGGGGGAAATTTCAGTACACCTCCAATGAGCCATTTTAAAACTCTGTAAAGCTTAACAAAATAGCATATCCACAATTTTACTCGGCTTTAAGGCCAATGTTACTCTGTATTCTGTATATTATAAACCTGGCTGAAAATCTCTGTTGGTGATTAGACAGATTATAGCTGTCTAAGCCAGGACTTTTTTCTTTTAATCGTTCATTGGGATTTGAATGCAGTCACAATCCATAAATATTTGACAAAGCCATTACCTTTCTTTATCTCAAGGTTTAAGACTTTACTGAAACCTATACAATCATTTTCATTTGTGATACTTTCACAAATACTGTCTTTCCTCATCCATCAGGAAGAATTGGGGTAGAGTGGGTTTCACAAATAGTGTTTTATTCAAGAGAACAGAAACTATTTCAAGTTGCACTGTAGAAGAGGGAGTTATTCTGGTTAAAACATTCTTAGATACAGAAATAAGAATATATAATAGATCCAGAATACTCCATTCATTTAAGTGTTCAGCCCATACTTCACATATGAATCTCTGCCTATGTAGAAAGGGAAGGGTGTGTTTGGTTTTCTGGTTTCTGTAAGATTAAGACAGAACATTTCTTGTGCATTTCTTGATAACTAATTAACACAACCTCCTCATCTTCTCTCCCATTATGTATATTCTGTAGGCAATGCTGTATTTCCCTTCAAAATTTAATTCAATGGAAAAATAAATAAAACTGCTTAATTCCCCAAAGCAGTAAGTTGTAAAGTATAGGAAACATAAGGAAAATTTTTTAATAAAGAATGAACATGGTAAAAATGAGTCATATTAATAATGCATTTCCAGTATTGTGCTTTAATTGTGACATGTATTTTCACTGAATTAGAAATTCAGAACTTATGCCTTTAGAATGTAACAATATACATTTTCAAATGATTAAATAAGCTCATCATTTCTTTAACATATGATGAACTTACTTAATTTATCTCATTTAATATATTATATCACTCATTGAAAACAGAAACCTGTGCTCCGTCCTTCCCTTTGCTTTCCAGGCCCTAAATCCTCCTTCACCTGTTCTGCTACACCTCTCTACCACTGCATATTCCCACTCTAGCATTCTGTACAATTATTTACAATACTTATTGTTAGTTGTCTGCCCAGATCACTCCGTCCCCATCTGAGTGGCAAGAAGGCAGGGATCAGAAGCTGCTTCATTCAGTCATATGTTGCAAGTGCCTAGAAGGGAGCCTTTAGACTCCATATTCCAGGGTAGGCCCTGTAGACAAGGTGATGATATTTGGAAATTACTAGAAAGAAACAAGGAGTTTGGTCTTTGAGATATTGCATATAGGTAATAGGAAACAAGAAGTGCAGACTTTCTGTGGGGCACAGTATGTTGGGGTGATAGCAAGGATTCTAATGACCCTGGGATGTAGTTAGCAAGGTGCCAGGAAGCAAGAGAAGGCAGCATGACACAGTCTCACAGGCTTGTATCATGGTGAAATGAGAAATATCGACTTATTTTGAACAGAGGAATGATATGAGCTGACTTAATGCTTTAAAGTAGGCACTCTGTAAATATGGAATTGAATTGAACTGAATTGATTTTGAGGAAAGAAAAGCTACAGCTCTTGCAAGCAACTTATCAGACACTGATCTATAACAATTTTTTAAAATAATTTTTGTGAAGTATGTTTAGAACAATGTGAATAAGTTTAATTTATATGAAATAGTGACTGGAGTTTAGAATTTTGACTTTTCCTTGATGATCTAAAAGTAGTTTCTCAAAAGAACTTCAATTGAAAGTGTACACACACACACACACATAGTTGTACACACAAGTTTCAGTGGAAGGTTAAAGTTGTCAATATGTACAAAAGAAATTTGCAATGCAGAGTTAAACTATCAAAGAGCAGACCCGTGTTCCCAGTAGCACTTTGGGAATTGCCCTTTGTCTTTCAGAATATTTTAAGTCTTGGAAAATTTTAAATATTTAAAATTATTAGTTGCAAGCTATTGATGAAAATACAGAATATACTTGAGTATTTTAAGGAGAGTTACAAGAACTCAAAATGCATACTTTTTTTTGCTAGAAGTCTTCCTACAAGATGATATAAAAGAATTATATGTATACAGGTAAACATTTAACAGATTTTATGTACTCACAGGACATTTTTTACTGATAAAAAAATACATAATACTTTAATTTAGAAAGGGAGTTGGGATTTTCCTATGACAAAAAATTGTCATTTGGTCTTTGATATCTGCTTTGATTCATGTTTAGGAAACAGCTTTTAGACCCCGCTGGTCTCTGTGCTGTCTGCAGCGGTCGCCTCCAGCTATTCCCAGATCAGTACTGGAATCATCAGTGACACTAATACAATTTATCATCTAGTAAATAGAAACAGAATCATGCTTCTATTAGGAATACTAAGAAAAAACAGTGTTTCCTTAAAGGAGGAAAAAACAAAGCCTGGCAATGCAGTTAGAATATTTTCTTTTCAAGCTTCATGGGGAGCATTTAACCAGAAACTAAGATACAGATGGTCCCCAACTTACAATCATTCCACTTACAATTCTTAAATTTTACAATGGTGCAAAAGTGATATGCGTTCAGTGGCAACTGCACTTGGAATTTTGAATTTGGATCTTCTCCCAGGCTGGTGACATACAGGACAACCCTCTTCCGCGGTGCTGGGAAGCCCCCAAGCAGCCATGAAGTGACAGGGTCACCAGGCGAGCTGCTTCCAGCCTTCCGGCACCCATCCAGCCATTCTGTTTTTCATTTCCACTACAGTATTCAATAAATTATGCGATATCATCAACACTTTATTATAGAAATAGGCTTTTTGATAGATAATTTTGCCCAACATCAGGCTAATGGAAGTATTCTGAGCATGTTCAAGGTGCGCTGGGCTATACGTGTGTAGTTGGTTAGGTGTATTAAATGCATTTACAACTTACCATATATTCCATTTATGATGAGTTTATTGGTACATGACCCCCTTGTAAAGGGAGGAAGACCTGTAGATGCATCAGTAGAAAAACTTAAGCGTTTTAAGTGTAATCCGTGATAGACCTGTAGGAAAAAAAACAACAGAGTAATACACAGGGGAAATCTGAATTAGGAGAAACAAATTGATGTATTGACTTGTACGTTATTTTGAGATCTCCAAGATACCCTTAGGAAAACCTATAAATACTGAGGGAACTTGGAGATAGTTTGAATATGTTTTGTGATTTCACTCACTCAATCAGAAATTCATAATAATAGGACATGTTGGAACATCACTTCTACTGATAGAAAATAAAGTAACCTATAGAACGCTCTCACTGAGGACAACTAGAAGTGCTTGATATATTTTTCTGAAAAAAACTATGATCTATTATCGGTAGCATTCTCATATTAAAGGAAATTCTAGAGGTTCTTTTCATGCATGAGAAGAAGTATATAATTTGTTAGGCTTTAAATAAACATATGGAATATATGGCAATATAGCATATAAAGATAGAGGTGAATGTATTTAAAGAGGTTTTTTTTTATACTCTATTTTGGAATCATTAATCTACAATTACATGTGCAATATTGTGATTAAACTACCCATTTCATCAGGTCCCCCGCACCAACCCCATTACAATCACTGTCCATCAGCATATTGAGATGCTATAGAATCACTACTTGTCTTCTCTGAATTGTACAACCCTCCCCATGCCCCCCCAACATTACATCTGCTGATCATAATGCCCCTTTTTCCTTCTTATACCTCCCTTCCCACCGATCCTCCCCAGTCCCTTTCCCTTTGATAACTATTAGGCTATTCTTGGGTTCTGTGAGTCTGCTGCTGTTTTGTTCCTTCAGTTTTTTTCTTTGTTCTTATACTCCACATATGAGTGAAATCATTTGATACTTGTCTTTTTCGGCTTGGCTTATTGCACTGAGCATAATACCCTCTAGCTCCATCCACGTTGTTGCAAATGGTAGGATTTGTTTTATTCTTATGGCTGTATAATATTCCATTGTGTATATGTACCACTTCTTCTTTATCCATTCATCTACTGATGGACACTTAGGTTGCTTCCATTTCTTGGCTATTATAAATAGTGCTGTGATAAACCTAGGGGTGCATATGTCTTTTTCAAACTGCGCTGCTGCAGAACTAGGGTAAATTCCTAGGAGTGGGAATCCTGGGTCAAATGGTATTTCTATTTTGAGTTTTTTGAGGAACCTCCATACTGCTTTCCACAATGGTTGAACTAATTTGCAGTCCCACCAGCAGTGAAGGAGGGTTCCCTTTTCTCCACATCCGCGCCAACATTTGTTGTTGTTTGTGTTTTGGATGTTGACCATCCTCACTGGTGTGAGGTGATATCTCATTGTGGTTTTAATTTACATTTCTCTGATGACTAGTGATGTGGAGCATCTTTTCATGTGCCTGTTGGCCATCTGAGTTTCTTCTTTGGAGAAGTGTCTATTAATGTCCTCTGCCCATTTCTTAATTGGATTATTTACGTTATGTTTGTTGAGGTGCATGAGTTCTTTATATATTTTGGACGGCAACCCCTTATCGGATACATTATTTATGAATATATTCTCCCATACTGTAGGATGTCTTTTTGTTCTACTGATGGTGTCCTTTGCTGTACAGAAGCTTTTCAGCTTGATATAGTCCCACTTGTTCATTTCTGCTTTTGTTTCCTTTGCCCAGGGAGATATGTTCATGAAGAAGTCACTCTTGTTTATGTCTAAGAGATTTTTGCCTATGTTTTTTTCTGAGAGTTTTATGGGTTCATGACTTACCATTCAGGTCTTTGATCCACCTTGAGTTTACCTTTATGTATGGGGCTAGACAGTGGTCCAGTTTCATTCTCTTACACGTAGCTGCTGTCCAGTATTTCCAAAACCAGCTGCTGAAGAGGCTTTCATCTCCCCATTGTATATCCAAGGCTCCTTTATCAAATATTAATTGACTGTATATGTTTGGGTTAATGTTTTGATTTTCTATTCTGATCCACTGGTCGGTGGGTCTGTTTTTGTGCCAATACCAAATTGTCTTGATTACTATGGCTTTGTAGTAGAGCTTGAAGTCAGGGAGTGTAATTCCCCCTGTTTCATTCCTCCTTCTCAGGATTGCTTTGGCTATGTGGGTTTTTTGTAGTTCCGTATGAATATTAGAATTATTTGTTTGAGTTCATTGAAGAAAGTTGTTGGTATTTTGATAGAGATTGCATTGAATCTATAGATTGATTTAGGTAGTATACCATTTTGACAATATTGATTCTTCCTAGCCAAGAGCATGGTATGATTGTCCATTTGTTAGTGTCCTCTTTAATTTGTCTTAGGAGTGTCTTGTAGTTTTCAGGGTATAGGTCTTTCACTTCCTTCGTTAGGTTTATTCCTAGGTATTTTATTCTATTTGATGCAATTGTGAATGGAATTGTTTTTCTGATTTCTCTTTCTGTTAGTTCATCACTAGTGTATAGGAAAGCAACAGATTTCTGTGTGTCAATTTTGTATCCTGCAACTTTGCTGAATTCAGATATTAGTTCTAGTAGTTTTGGAGTGGAGTCTTTAGGGTTTTTTATGTACAGTATCATGTCATCTGCAAATAGTGACAATTTGACTTCTTCTTTACCAATCTGGATGCCTTGTATGTCTTTGTTTTGTATGATTGCCATGGCTAGGACCTCCAGTACTATGTTGAATAACAGTGGAGAGAGTGGGCATCCCTGTCTTGTTCCTGATCTTAGATGAAAAGCTTTCAGCTTCTTGCTGTGAAGTATGATGTTAACTGTGGGTTTGTCATATATGGCCTTTATGATGTTGAGGTGCTTGCCCTCTATACCCATTTTGTTGAGAATTTTAATCATGAATGGATGCTGAATTTTGTCAAATGCTTTTTCAGCATCTATGGAGATGATCATGTGGTTTTTGTTCTTCTTTTTTTTGATGTGGTGGATGATGTTGATGGATTTTCGAATGTTGTACCATCCTTGCATCCCTGGGATGAATCCCACTTGATCATGGTGTATGATCCTCTTGATGTATTTTTGAATTCGTTTTGCTAATTTTTGCATCTATGTTCATCAGAGATAGGGGTCTGTAACTTTCTTTTTTGGTGAGGTCTTTGCCAGGTTTTGGTATTAGAGTGATGCTGGCTTCATAGAATGAGTTTGGAAGTATTCCCTCCTCTTCTATTTTTTGGAAAACTTCAAGTTGAATGGGTGTTATGTCTTCTCTGTGTGTCTGGTAGAATTCAGAGGTGAATCCATCAGGTCTGGGGGTTTTGTTCTTGGGTAGTTTTTTGATTACCACTTCAATTTCGTTGCTGGTGATTGGTCTGTTTAGTTTTTCTGTTTCTTGTTTGGTCAGTTTTGGAAGGTTGTATTTTTCTAAGAAGTTGTCCATTTCTTCTATATTTTCCAGCTTGTTAGCATATAGATTCTCATATAATTCTTTGTATTTCTGTGGGGTCTTTTGTTACTTTTCCTTTTTCATTTCTGATTCGGTTTATGTGTGTAGATTCTCTTTTTCTCTTAATGAGTCTGGCTAGGGGTTCATCTATTTTATTTTTTCAAAGAACCAGCTCTTGGTTTCATTGATTTTTTTCTATTGTTTTATTCTTCTCAGTTTTATTTATTTCTTCCTGATCTTTATTATGTCCCTCCTTCTGGTGACGTTGGGCCTCATTTGTTCTTCTTTTTCCAATTTCAGTAATTGTGTCTTTAGACTATTTATTTGGGAATGTTCTTCCTTCTTTAAATAGGCCTGGATTGCTATATACTTTCCTCTTAGAAGTGCCTTTGTTGCCTCCCACAGAAGCTGTGGCTTTGTGTTGTTGTTGTCATTTGTCTCCATATATTCTTTCATTTCTGGTTTGATTTGGTCATTAACCCATTGATTAATTAGGAGAATGTTGTTAAGTCTCCATGTATTTGTGAGCCTTTTTGTTGTCTTTCTAAAATTTATTTCTAGTTTTATACCTTTGTGATCTGAGAGGTTGGTTGGTAGAATTTCAATATTTTTGCCTTTACTGAGGTTCTTTTTGTGGCCTAGTATGTGGTCTATTCTGGAAAATGTTCCATGTGCACTTGGGAAGAATGTGTATCCTATTGCTTTTGGGTGTAGAGTTCTGTAGATGTCTGTTAGGTCCATCTGTTCTAGTGTGTTGTTCAGTGTGTCTTTACTTATTTTCTGTCTATTTGATCTGTCCTTTGGAGTGAGTGGTGTGTTGAAGTCACCTAAAATGAATGCATTGCTGTCTATTTCTTCCTTTATTCGGTTAGTATTTGTTTCACATATGCTGGTGCTCCCGTATTAGATGCATATATATTTATAATGGTTATATCCTCTTGTTTGATTGACCCTTTTATCATTATGTAATGTCCTTCTGTATTTCTTGCTACATTCTTCGTTTTGAAGTCTATTTTGTCTGATGCAAGTACTGCCACACCTGCTTTTTTTCTCCTTGTTTTTTGCATGAAATATCTTCTTCCATCCCTTCACTTTCAGTCTGTGTATATCTTTGGGTTTGAGATGAGTTTCTTGTAGGCAGCAGATAGATGGTCTTGCTTTGTTTTCCATTCTGTTACTCTGTGTCTTTTGATTCGTGCATTCATTCCATTTACATTTAGGGTGATTATCGATAGATATGTACTTATTGCCATTGCTGGCTTTAGATTCGTGGTTACCAAAGGTTCAAGGTTTGCTTTTTTACTATTTAACAATCTAATTTAACTTTCTTGTTGAGTTATTTTAAACACAGTCGGGTGTTTCTCTATTTCTCTCCCTTCTTATTCTTCCTCCTCCCTTCTTTATATACTAGGTGTTTTATTCTTTGCCTTTAGTTAGTATTTGGATGATCTGCTTTCTTTGCTGTGATTTATTTTCTCTGGTGACATCTTTTTAGCCTTAGAAGTGCTTCCCTCTAGAGCAGTTCCTTTAAGATGTCCTGTAGAGGTAGTTTATGGGAGGCAATTTCTCTCAGCTTTCGCTTGTCTGGAAATTGTTTAATCCCTCCATCATATTTAAATGATTTTCGTGCTGGATACAATATTCTTGGTTCAAGGCCCTTCTGTTTCATTAAGTTAAATATATCATGCCATTTTCTTCTGGCCTGTAAGGTTTCTGTTGAGAAGTCTGATGATAGTCTGATGGGTTTTCCTTTGTAGGTGATCTTTTTTCTCTCTCTAGCTGCCTTTAATACTCTGCCCTTATCTTTGGTCTTTGCCATTTTAACTATTATGTGTGTTGGTGTTGTCTTCCTTGGGTCCCTTGTGTTGGGAGATCTGTGGGCTTCTGTGGACTGCAAGACTATTTCCTTCCCCAGCATGGGGAAGTTTTCAGCAATTATTTCTTCAAAGACACTTTCTATCCCTTTTTCTCTCTCTTCTTCCCCTGGTACTCGTATAATGCGAATATTGTTTCGTTTGGATTGGTCCCACAGTTTTCTTAATACTCTTTCATTCCTAGAGATCCTTTTCTCTCTCTGCCTCAGCTTCTCTGTATTCCTGTTCTCTGATTTCTATTCCATTAATAGTTTCTTGCATCTCATCCAGTCTGCTGCTAAGCCTGTCAATAGCTTGTCTAATTTCTGCATTGTCTTTCCTGACTTCCCTCACTTTGTCCCTCAGCTCTTGCATATTTCTCTGTAGATCCATCAGCATGGTTATGACTTTTATTCTGAATTCTTTTTCAGGAAGATTGCGTATTTCCATCCCTTCAGCCTCCCTCTCTGGTGTTTTCTGGGTCTGGGTGAGCTTTGTCTGTACCATATTCCTCTGTCTTTTCATGGTGATAGAAGTGGTCACCAGTAGGTGCCACATATGTCAGCTGGGCTCTTTAAAACTTTAAAAAAAAAGAAGGAAGGAAGAGAGAGAAAAGAGAAAAAAAGAAAGGAAAGAAATAACACCCACCAGGAGTAGATTCTGTAAGGTTGCTCTAGGTGGCGCTTTTGCTCCACTATTCCCCAGCTGCGGCCGTGCCACTCCACAGGGCCGTTTGTAGCTCTGGCTGGGGTGGGAAAAAATGGGCGGCTGTTGTTCTCTGTGTGAAGTGTCAGTGCGGCTACTTTTTCCCCGTCGCCAGCCAAGGGGTCCGAAATTCCCCATGACTCCCACCCTGCTGGGCTGAGTGTGCTGGGACGATCCTGCTCCTCCGTTGGGCCCCTGTCTCTTTAAGACCGCTAAAAAAAAGCGCGCACTTTTCTTTTGTCCTGGGGAGCCAGCTGCAAGGACCCGGGTGCATTCCCAGTTTCAGATCCTGCACCTCTGTCTCTCCAATCTCCGATACACCACACGATGTGTGTCAGTGTTCCCAGCACAGATCATCAGGGCTGGTTATTTCATGGGCCTGTACTTCCACTCCCTCCCCGCTCAGTATCCTCTCCTCCCGCCAGTGCGCTGGGGTGGGGGAGTTCTCGGGTCCCACTGGGACGTGGCTCCATATCTTACCCACCCCACGGGGTGCCGAGTCCTCTCATGTGCAGATGCAGGCTGTGCGCTGTCCTGTATATTCTGGCCTCTCTTTTAGGAATATTTATATTTGCTAGATATATATGGTTTTGGAGGAGATTTCTGCCTCCCTGCTCACGCCGCCATCTTCCCAGAACTCCTAAAGAGTTTTAAAGTCATTTTATTGGAAAGGGATAAATAAGAGTAAAATGTTATATTCAACTTTGACTATTAATGAAATATATTATAAATTATAGATAACCATTAAAACAACCTTAAGTGTATATATGACAGGGAAATAGAGCAATGAAAAATACACAATCAGATCATAAAGGAAAGCATGAAAGGGGATTTTTAAAAGGAAAATAATACATCTGGAATACTTATAAAACAAAGAGTAGCACTGAAATTTTTCAAAACCATCTATGAGTAATGATATATGTAATTGGAATAACTCTTCAAAATAAAAGACTTGAATATAAAAAAGAACCATATGGTGCTTTTAAGAGACACATAAAATGTAAATTTGGGGGCAGTATGTTGATGACTAGAGAAAACATGCATATAATAAGCAAAATATATCGGATATGTCTTTGTTAATGCAAATAATATTTAATGGTAGATAGGATTATGGATAAGAGAGAGAACTCATTATGATAAAAGTTTTGATTCAGCAAGAAGCTATAGCCATTACCTATTGACATGCAATCAATACCATCTCCATTCCATGTAATCAAAAATGAGAGAAAAAGTCAAATCCAAAACATGTAAGGAAATATATACTTTCTTCTCTTAGAAACTGACTGGTGGAATGAATTACAGAGCAATGAAACAACTCAAATGACATTTTTGGCAGACTTGACATCCATCAAAACCACATACAGCACAAAATGCTCATTATTTTCAAGAACCTAAGGATTAAATACAAAACCTAATAATATGTTGGTGTCAATGAAACTAATTTCAACAAATTTAAAGCAACTCAGTGTTTGGTTGTCAGTTTTTTCATATGAAGGTAAATTAGTATATACAGGTATTTTGAGACAAACACATCCATTGTACAATTCACTATCAGTTTTTTATTTTACTGTCTATTGATTTCAATAGCCATTTGTGATCATTGTCTTGAAATATTATTTAACTGGTTATACTAAAACTGTGACACTATTTTAGTAGCATTCTTCACCAAACTTTGGCATGTCTGAGATGTAGTTCATGAGAAAAGACAAAAATCTTTTGGCTTATTTTCCTTTGTCATTTTCAGATAGTGGCTAGTTTTCACAGATTTTAAAGTTGAACAATGTGTACTGATGTAGAAGTTTGGCCCCATGCATCATATCATGTTGACCATGTCCAAACAAGTTGCAGGTGTGTCTCTTTTGAAGATCAGAAAACCCTGTCTTTCTTCAGGGCATCCCGTTATATTTACACTGTTATCTCCTTGGTTTCTTCGTTTTCAGTCTTGTCATATTTTTATTATATTAAATTTTTCTTATTATTAAATTGTGTTACTTTTATCAAATAACCAGCTAGTAACAGCCACGGACCTAGAATCACTCTCTAGTGCTCATGGCCAATGATAAAATTGAGAAGGCTTTTAGTAGTATTGTCTATTAATTTATCTTTACTATCCCGTTTTCTATTTAATTCAGCTATAATTATGTTCTGTTTATTGAAATGGAATCTGAGATCATTAATTTTCAGCCTTCTTTTTTGATATACAAGTTTAAAGCTATATATTTTCCTCTAGGGACTATTTTAGCATCATCCCACAAATATGATATTTTACTTTTTTTTAATTAAACACTCTAATTACCATTCTATTTTTTATTTGGCTTGTAAGTTACTTAGAAGTATGTTTCTTAAATTCTAAACATATAAAATTGTATTACTGATTTCCAACTTCTGCTACAGTCAGAGTATATTTTTGAATGTAATGCAATCTACATAATACTTTACAATGAGTATATGATTCAGAAAACCATGTTAAGTCACACCAAGGAAGTGATCAGCAAGAGTCAAAATGTAGAAAGTTGATCTAACTTCTTCATGTACTAAATTAGAAAAAAACAACATGAAAGTGGGGTAGGTGTTGAAAAGGAGTTTAGAAACATAGGAACTGAACACAGTCTGTGAATGTGTTTGTATTACAGTTCAAACCAATCTATCATAAGCATATTTTTATTGGAAGAAATATATCAGGGAAAACTGTGGGAATTGAGTAGTGGATCATTATAATGTCAGGCTGCTTATTAACTTTGTCAGGTGCAAAAGTGGAATCGGGGAGTTGTGCAAAATAGTTATTGGGAGTGGGGGAGAATAGATAAAATGTCTGCATGTTGGTAATTATTGAATCTGTGTGATAGTTACATGGGGATACACTGAACCATTATCTTTACTTTTGTATATGTTTAAAATGTTCAGAAAAAGTTTAAAAATCATTCAGTCAATGTAATTCATTACATTAGCAGAAAAAGAAATCACGTAACTCTTATAGTTGCAAGAAAATTCATTTTATGATATGGAAATTCTGACAAAAAAGGGAAATCATTAATCTGAAAAAAAAAAGAATACAAGAAACTACAGGACAGGACATACTAAATGTTAAACTGTTAGCAGAGATGCTTGGCCTCACTATTTGAATTAAAATTTACTGGATTATTTAGTAAGTGCAGTAAGTCAAAAGAAAGAATATAAAATGGACAGAATAAGACAAAAATAAAATGTTAATCATTTCCTAGATTTCATATGATTACTTGGAAAATTCCAAATATTATACAAACTATTGGTTAATAAGTGTGTTGGGTAAGGTTGTCAGATACAAAACCAGTGTATGAAACTCACTTACATTTTTATACTAGAATTAATGAGAAAATATGATTTTACTATTTACAACACCATAAGATCAAATTCCTAGGAATAAACACATAAAAAAATGTACATGATTTCTGCTCAGAAAACTACTGAATTGTGTAGTGAGAAAAAGGCAAATGGAGTGATGTGTTCATCGACGGATTGGAAGACTGCATGTTTCATTTAAATAACCAATTCTTATAAAAAGATACCCTCAAGCTTTAGTGTTATACCAAATAGGAAATATAAATCCCAGAAGGTATTTTCCCTCAAGCAGAACACAACATCTATGTGGCAACGCAAGGGGCCACCATTAGACGAGATGGTGAAGGAAAAACAGGTAGGCAACCTTTTCCTCTAGAGGGTAAGTTATGGTGAGTGTCCAGCAAATGAGTGAGTGTAATACTGGTGCAAGGACAGAGGAAAGTAATGCAACAGACCGCAGACTCCTGAATTGTGGCACATGCACAGCGGGACCCGGGACCCATTCCTGACACGTGGCGCCACAGAGGACAGAGCGCCCTTCGTTACTGAGGACTAGCATAACCTTTGATGCTTTCTTCAGACTATACATCACATTTACTCCAAGTGGATTACAGATTTAAATTGTAAAAGACCTCTCAGAAAGTAAAATAGGGGAATAACTTCTTGTTCTTGGAGTAAGAATTTTTAAATTTCACAGGACTATAAGATTAAAGGAAATCATTGATAATTTGGAGTGTCTTAAAGTTAAGAACTTCTGTTCATTAAAAGGGAATGCTAAGAGAGTCACCAATAAGCCATTTGTTCAGAGAAGATATGTGCATACATGTATAAACTAAAGTTGTTGCCCAGAGCATATCAAGATTTCCTAAAAACCACTAAAACTACTTTTCAATAAATAAATGGACACAAGACTTGAAGAAGTCCTTTAAAAATGGAGTGTCTGAATGGCCAGGTGCTGAGCCTCACTGATACTCAGGTGAACTAAAATGTAAGTTACAACCTGCACCTCTGAAAGACCACATGTGAGTTTGTTTTCCTGTATTAATGATCTTTTCCTGTATTATTAGTAATCTTAATATGGACCCTGTGGCACATGGGTTCGTGGAGCCTTTATAAAGACGTGAATGCTATTTTGCTTCTGGATGACTTACCCGCTGCAGTGAATAGTGTAGGTTTCATGATGATACAGTGACAGAAAGGCAGTAGTGAGAATGCTCACTGCCATTCATGGTCTGAATGAGGGGCAAGGAAGGGCTGACTCAGGCGGGAAGGCTGTTTGGAGTTAACAGAGTAAATAGGAAGCTCAGGGTGCATATACTCCCTTCCTCCTTGCTGAATGGAAGCCTGTGTCACTGTCCCAACACTAGGCCGGGCCCTGTCTTTGGGAGAAAAAAGGCATGAGGCACATGGAACGAAAGACCTGTGGGGACAAGAGTAAAATCTAAGAAGCTGGTGGGTGGGTTACATTTAATCCAATTCAAACTGACTGGCTATGAATGGAAATGTGTATTTGAAAGGAAGGGGGAAGGGACATAAACATCTTTCTAGGTAAAGGACCGAAGGGTCTCTGTCACTGCTTCATTTGCGTGGGCTTTAAGTCTGTGGTTGGTATTCATAGGTCAGCCGCAGGGTGTGTGGCCCTGTTTCTGGAGGACATATGTTGTCTTTCTATGGATTTTCTGCCAGCAGTTTCTAATTTCTGTGTGTCTCACTTTTTCTTTCTTTCTCTATACTATACCTCTCCTACTAGGATGAAATTTTTATTAGAATAGTCACTTTCACAGCTGAGGTTAACCTAAAACAGCAACAATAACACATTTCTTCCAACAAACTATCCCTGTTACGAGAGTGATGTGCATTCTGCTTCCTCCTGGTGTGGTGGCTCAAGGCCCCATGACTGTCCCGTTTCCCTGCATTCTCACAGGTCCTGGGCAAAGGCCTGGGAGGAAGCCAACCCAGGGCTATGTGAGAAACTGCCGACAGCCCAAGTCTTTGGAGCAGTGAGGGTAGGAGGGCAGCGGGGCGGGGTGGGGGCGGCTGCTCGCCGTGGACTCTGACAGCTAAGATACAGTTCGATTCGACCTGCCTTCGCCTATTTTTACTTCATATTTTTCTGATTGTGAGCACTTCCTTCCCTTATTTGCTACTCTGTTATCTAGACTCACATTTTCTATGGCTTCCATTTTATGACTTCAATACTGTTTTGAGGATCATTCAGATACACTTTTATAAGATTTTGACAGAGGGATAAGTGTCAGTTTTTTCAGAATCATCCAAAATTATGGAATTAAGAAGGTGATTTTTACTTCAGATTTGGTATCAAAGTATATTAAAAAATCTTAGACTAGTGATGAGTAAGTATCATTTTATAGATACTAACTATTCAATTTCTTCAAAATTGAATCATGAATTTTTAAAATCATAGATAAAGCCATATCAATTTATGGCCTAAAGCATGCATAAAAGATAAGTAAAAATTATGCTGGCTTTTCATATTGAAAAGTCTGTATTTCACAGTCTCCACAGAGGTATTTTTTCTTGTTTTATCTCTGATTTAATTTAAATGGCAAGGTGGAACTTTTTAGATGTTTCTTTTTTCCTTCTATCTCATGAAAAGCACATTCTCTTTAATCTGTCATTTCACTGGGGTTGTTTGTTTCCTTTTTAGTCTATAGTTGGCATGCATGTATCTCCCTTTCAGTGAGAGGCCAGAAACATTTTTCAAAGAAGACAAAGAAAGCCTTTTTAAAAAAAGATACTGTGCATAGAGAAGGTAAGTGAATTATTGATAGCCTCGCTCATTCAAGTGGGCTGACCAGGGTGACCGTGGTTACTGGGTGCCGTTCCCTGGGGTCTGCCAGGTGCTCTCTGCCCTGTCAGAAACATCAGCCTTGTTCTTTGCTCCTTTTCCTGCAGGGCGGGTTTTGAAAGCCTGACTAGCTTACCGGTGCATAGCAATAACCGCAGCAGAGCACAAAGTCCAGGGAAAATATTCTATGAGGGGGTCTGGCAGTGGATTTTTGCTGGCTGCAATTATGACACAGAGAAAAGAGAACAAAGCCTCTATCGAGTGTTCACAGGACTAACTGCAGACATGATCTAAGAATGATTTTCCAAGGCAGACATGGGGACGGATTAGCTGTACCACAAACTCTATTCGTTTTCATTCTCTACTAGATAGTTAAGTCATGTGGGTGATGGTTTTTGTCTCTTTAAGGACAGAGGGCTTCCTTTGTGTAAGGGTTGACTGCTCTGAAGTGGGCAGGTGTGTGTAAAGGGCGTGGCCATGAGAACGCAGAGGAGCATAGCCTCATTTTTAAAGAGATTCTGGCAGAAAAAATTCTTGAGATTTTGGTCTATTTTTGCTTCATAGATAAAGTTAAATGTTGGGAGAGGATGAAACACTCAATCATTTTTTTTGTTTTCCCAAATGTTCATTAACAAGGTGTTCATATTTCCCCTTACCAAGCATGGAGAACAGGGCGTGACACCCTCTCTCTATCCGAGAACGATTCAGTCACCCAGAATCTTTCTTCTCTCTGAACCCATGTGGCTGAGGGGAAGAAAAATATGCCATGACTGATACTTGCCAGATAGAGCCGAATTTAATTTATTAGTGTATTTCCAAAGAGGCATAAAAATGACTAACCTGTCTGTTACTGTGAAGATCAAGCAATGACAAGACCTCTCCATTTGTTTGCATAAAATCATCTTATCCTTACCTACCTGAGATGAAGTGTATTCAACAAGTGATGGTATTCTTTGAAAATGAAAGTGTTGTTGCATTTGATGTGCTGTTATTCTCTTTAGGGTTTTTGTGTTAATGTGAATATATTAAATGTAAATTTAGTAAACATGTTAAAATTTCAGCCTTCCCAAGGAATTCCAATTTCATAAAGTGTTAACTAAGCATTTAAAAATATTGAGCTCTAGTTTGTGACATACATGATGATGTAGGAGGGGTAAAGTGTGCAATATATTAAAAATAAAGAGGCATTAATGGGTGAATGTAGGATTGGAGAGAGAGATGCAATAATCAAGATAGAATAAAGCAGTCACCATAGAATTTAGGACAGTCCGTATTCAGTCACTATATACGTCCTGCCAAGTTTGTTTCAAGGTTTTATAATGAAATGTTGGGGACCTTAAAGGATATGTGTACTGAAAAATGACACACTGTTCATTATACATTCTTACACGTGAGACCTTCAATACATTTTGCTGACTCATAAATGAATGACTTTGATTGCCTACTGTTCATTATACATTCTTACATGTGAGACCTTCAATACATTTTGCTGACTCATAAATGAGTGACTTCGATTGCCTCCTTTAATGATATGTCATACAGCAAAGAAGAAACCCAGTAAGATCATGGATTCCCTAGTGACCACTTCAGGATGAAAAGAGGATGCATCCTGCATGGAGAATCCTTAAGGCCAAACAACTTTACTCTGTTGACAGAGAAGCTTAATCATGTGGGAATCACCATTATGAGGAAATTTCCTTAGGGTTTTTGGGAGTAAAGTACTTGCCCTGGGGACTTGCATACTCTGATTCATAAAATATTCCTTGGACTTTGGGTCCCAGCCCAGTTTGGCAACAAAAGTGGAAAAGTACCAAACTCTTGAATGACCTGTCAGTTTGCTTAAGCCGAGTTACATTAGCAATCTAAAAGAGAATGTTTCTTTCAAGTATTTCCTTCATATCCCACCCACCAAAGGTGACACTTTGACTAGACAGAATTTTAAACTATTCTAACTGATATTCTGGGATCAGAAAGAAAGATAGAATTAGAAAATTTTAATTTCTCAAATATGGGTTGTTTCATAGGATTTTATTTTATACACCTACTTAAGATACTTTGCAAAAATATGTACAATGAGATCAAAAGGTGAATGAACACAAGGCACATATTTTAAAGCAGTCTTCCTCAATTATTGCTTGAGAAAAAGTACCCCACTCATGTTCTGTGAATATATAAGCTGCGTTTCTCAAAGGCAGGGAGATGGTACAGCCTTTGTGCAAACCTGCAGAATGCTGAAAAGATATGTGAGGTTCCAGGAGCTGTTTATATTGTTGAGATGCTCACCAACAAATTGCAATGCCATTGCTAGGTGCTTTCAGGAGAAATGTCACTCCTCACAGCAAGTGATGGGATTTGACAGGTGGCTTCGAGGCATCATTAAACCCACACCTGCTGCAGAAGAGGTTGCGTCTTTCAAGAGATTTTCAGGCAGAAAAAGTTACATTGAAAATCTGAAAGACTAAGGTTTATTCCTTTCTTTTTTGCAGATAATTAAGTGTTTTAATGAAAATGTAAATTGAATAAATACATGTAAGAAAAAACTTTTGCAGCATACTCATTTAAAAAAACTTATGAATGTGATACTTTATTTTTGTATTGCTAGAACATACAATATAAATTAATAACTCACCACTATTGATTCTTTTGAGAAAGGTTTTGTCATGAAACATAGCACATGGGGGCCTGAAATGGTCATGGTTTTGCTATTTGGGCAAAATCTACTTTTTAAGAACTCTCCACCTATGTTCTATATTATGTTTCCAATTATAAAAAAGAAAGCACTATAATTTATTGAGCATTCACTGTGTGGCAATGGTTTATATAATTTATCTCCTATTCCATTTTTACCTGGTGATGTATATAGGTAAAGGAACTATGTCAGGTGGTTAAATAATTTTGGCGTGCTTCTGTAACCACAGTGGCAGAGTTGGAATTTAAGTCCAGGTTGGTCTTAAAGATGCAAGAAATGTATTCTTGTTTCTTTATGCTATGCCATCTATTATGTTCAAGATTGGATTATATGTATACAATAAAGGAAAATAAGTGTTGGTGTCTAAGCACAGATGTTTTATAATGTAGTCTGTGAGAGAGGGCATACTCATAAAAGACAGGGAAACATGCTGTAGCAACTGTTAAACATTAAATGTGTAGTCCTGGCAACATTGCACTGCCCCCACCCAGTGGAGAGATGATGAGACAGTGGGAAAGGCTCATGGAGGGCATAGGACATGATGTGGGGTTAGATGAATAGAAAATGATTTAAATGAAAAGCTTGAGAGACCCAATATGGGTAGGAATATTGGTAGGAATATTTATCTTTAATATGAACAGTTCACTGAACTCCTGAGTCGGCTTCTGTTTTTGCTACAATGGACTAAAATATAGTTAGTCCTTCTCCATGCCCACAATGCTGACAGATTATTATGTCAACCTTTCTCTTCACACATGATTTATGGAAATGATAAATACTTTTATCATAAGATTTTCATATTATTACTAAGTTTCATCATTGTTAAGAAATATTTATATCTCAGAAAGGAAAAAAATGTTTCCTATAAACAAAAAGTACTGTAATTTTCCATGAGAAATCAATTTTTAATTTTATTACATCCTAGGAAGAATGAAGGATACTTTCAAAGATGTTTCCAAAGAGAAAATGATAGACTAGGCAGTAAAAGTATAAATTGAAATATCAGCCCAATGAAATGCATACCGCACACCCTGTATTTCAGAACGTGTATGGAGGAAATACTATTTAGAAAAATCATTTAAAGTAGGGTTATTTGAGGACACACATAGTTTAATTTTATTATGTATTCCATCATTCAAAAATATGTCTGGAATGTTTACTATATTCAGATAAGCTGCTTAACTATTAGACATAAATGAGTGACAATAGACACATTCCTGCCTACACAGTGGAAATGAAGCTGTTGCATGATAGATATTATGTTAAAATCCTATAAGCCCAGGTAAAATTGAAAATTGAAAAGTTTTTGGAAGCATTATAAAAGCATACAAGAGAAGATCCTGAATCAGTGTGGTTGATTTAAATAAACTAAAATTCGGGGAGGGGAACACACATCCATTCCCTGATTTATGAGGGAGAACTGGGTATTTAAAGAAAGAAAGGCCAATCCTGTGGAAGAAAAGAGAATGATGGGAAAGTGGAGCCTTATTTGTCCTGAGTCCAGCAGAGGCAGGTTACAAGTGTCATAATTAGAATTTACTTTAAATGGGTGGTTAATATAATGACATTTCATTCCACTTTTCAAGAGATCACTGAAGCTCAAGGGTGGGGAGTGGCCCGTGGCGTGGCCCAAAGATGATGCAGGTTGGACTCAGGGAAGAGGAGTGTGGACATGGAAAGGAGGTGACAGTCAAGGCCTTCCGCCTCCTGGGAAGAGGCAGAGTCAAACCTGTGGCTGCTCCGCTGTCTCGGTCAACCTGTTGATTCCACAGAGTGAGAGGGAGGGAATCAAGGCAGCAAATCTGGAGAAGACCTGGGGGGAGAAGGAGGAAGTGGTCCTGAGTGGAGAGGAAATGAATGGCAGATAATTTTCCTACATGTGGAGATTTCATGGAGAAAATGCCTAAGAAAAATAGTATGGCTGGATTATTGTTAGGTCTATTTATCTTTGTAACAGATCGAAGGCATTTTCAATTTAGGCATCAATCTCAGAATCTGGGCTAGTGTAAACCTGTCCTTAGGAGAGAGGGTGCAAGTGCGGACGCGGACTGAGTGCCTGTGGCGTTGAAGTGAGGCCAGGCTGTAGCTCCCAGCAAATTAGGGACCTGCCTCACTGCAGTTCTGGGGGACAGTTGTGTCTTTTTTCTCACCTCTCTTGATTGACATCCACTGACTCTGGAACATGCAGCACATTCCCCCATCTTCATGTGAGAAGCAACGACTGAGCAGTTCTTAGGGAAGAGATATTTCTTCTAAATAAGTTAGTCAACTAAATTATCTGGACTATTGCAGCCAGTATTATTTGGGAAGAGTAATGACAATGAAATAAGGGTAACTTGATTAATCTCTTATAAATGAATTGATCTACGGGAAAGAAAACAACTTTGAGTTCACTAATATTTTTTATCATTAAGAACTATAGAGGTCAAAGGACACCATCAACAGAACAAAAAAGGCATCCTACAGTATGGGAGAATATATTTGTAAATGACATATTCGTCAAGGGGTTAACAGCCAAAATATATAAAGAACTTACACGCCTCAACACCCAAAAAGCAAATAACCCAATTAAAACATGGGCAGAGGATATGAAGAGACAGTTCTCCAAAGAAGAAATTCAGATGGCCAACAGACACATGAAAAGATGCTCCGCATCACTAATCATCAGGGAAATGCAAATTAAAACCACAATGCGATATCACCTCACACCAGTAAGGGTGGCCACCATCCAAAAGACTAAGAACAACAAATGCTGGTGAGGATGCAGAGAAAGGGGAACCCTCCTACACTGCTGGTGGGAATGTAAGCTAGATCAACCATTGTGGAAAGCAATATGGAGGTTCCTCAAAAAATTAAAAATACAAATACCATTTGACCCTGGAATCCCACTCCTTGGAATTTACCCCCAAAATGCAACTTCTCAGATTCAAAATGACATATGCACCCCTTTGTTTATTGCAGCACTTTTTATAACAGACAAGATATGGAAGCAACCTAAGTGTCCATCAGTAGATGAATGGATAAAAAGAGGTGGTACATATACACAATGGAATACTATTCAGCCATAAGAAAGAAACAAATGCTGCCATTTGCAACAACATGGATGGAGCTGGAGGATGCTATGTTCAGTGAAATAAGCCAGGCGGAGAAAGACAAGTGCCAAATGCTTTCCCTCATCTGTGGAGTCTAACAATGCAGTGAAATTGAAGGAACCAAAATAGCAGCAGACTCAGGGACTCCAAGAAGGAACTAGTGGTTACCAAAGGGGAGGGGTATGGGAGGGCGGGTGGGGAGGGAGGGAGAAGGGGATTGAGGGGTATTGTGTGTAGTACACATCATGTGGGGGATCACGGGGAAAACAGTGTAGCACAGAGAAGGCAAACAGTGAATCTGTGGCATCTTACTACACTGATGGACAGTGACTGAATTGGGGTATGAGTGGGGACTTGATAATATGGGTAAATGTAGTAACCACATTGTTTTTTCATGTGAAACCTTCATAAGAGTGTATATCTATGATACCTTAATAAAAAATAAAAATATAAAAAAAGAAATATAGAGGTGAACTATGCTTCTAGCCAAGAGACTGAATCAATTGTTGTGCCTGAAACAGCCAAAGCAATAAAAAAACGTATAAAACAAATGAAACAACCATCTACAACACATTGGGCAACAAAGCACTGTTATCTCTGAGCAGCAGGAAGTAAAGCAGGCGAGCCCTGGAGCTGCCCCAGTGGACAGATCCAAGAGTTTCCCATTTCAAGGGTAGAGGACATAGTCTGTGACTGCTGCAACACAGTGACAATGGCTTAAAACAATTCACATTTATCATACTGCAGCTCCATATGTTAGACACCAACACACCTCATAATCAAGGTAGTGGCAGAACTGCATTCCTTTCTAGTGGCCCTAGAGCAGAATTGACTGCTTGCCTTTTCCAGCTTCCAGAAGCTTCCTGCATTCCTTGGCTTGTGCCCCTGTTCCTACACTTCAAACTCAGCACCAGAGGTCAAGTCCTTCTCATACCGCCTCAATCTGGCCCTCTTACAAAGTCCTTTGTCTTCTTGTGAGGACCTTGTCAGTACTTTGGTCCCACCCAGGAAATCCCAAATCACCTATTATAAAGGCCAGATGTTCGGCAACCTTACTTCTATCTGCAACCCTAAATTTCCTTACATGAATAATGGCAAATGTATAGGTAAATCTTCTTATTTAAATTCCCTTAAAAGATAATTATTTAAACAAAAATATGAACAATGTAATATCATAATGGTTTTATAATATATATAAAAGTTAAATGTGGGGGGTATTGGATTAAAGATGGCGGCATGAGAGGTGAGACAGAGGCTTCCTCCTAAAATCTCATATAATATGAAAATACAGCTACTACAACTACTCTTGAAAGAGCAACGGGAAAGAGGACGGCAACAAACTGCATACACATGGAGACAAGAGCAGACCTCATGGAAAAAGGTAACGTACTAAAGCTGTGGTCCTGTGGGATCCAAGCCCTTCCCCCACCCCAGCTCACCTGCAGGAGGAACAGGAACAGAGCAGGGAGGGAGTGGAGATGTGGGACTGCTGAATACCTAACTCTGGAGATCTGTTCTGGGAGCACAAACCTACATTTCATGGTGCTTGCATGATACTCTTGTAATTAGGGGTTTGGAAAGCTAAGACAGGCAGAACTCCTGGAGAGACTAAGATTCCAGCTGCTTGTGAAAGCAGGGATCCTTACCCAGCTGCTCAGGGACAAAAGAAAGGCAGGCAGTGTGAGAGACTTCCCAACAAAGAAGCCTTTAGCAAGAGGGCTGCTAAAGGGGCAAGGATTGCATGGAGCTTACTGCTCAGGAGAAAGGACAGGCAGACAAAATTTTCCGGGTGCACTCTGTCCAGCAGGTTGGGAGCTTTCATGATCTTCAGGTGCTCCAGCTCCCTGGCTGCCTACACAGCTCCAAGAACCCCTTCTGTGACAGGCAGACTAGTGCGCCTTTCTCCTGGCCAGCCCCACTGGGCTTGCAAACTGCGAAATCCTTCCCTGGTGTTAGGCCAGCCAGAGGGAAGATCTGTCTATAGCAACTAAAAATGCAAAGCACAGGAGCTTATACCTGTGTGCTGAGCCCACTGGTTCAGGCAGTGGAGACAGGCATAGCAGCCAGGAACCAGGAAACAGCCCTTTCCTCCCTGGAGGCACCAATAGCACTCCCCTACAATCCCCGCATTGCTTCAGGGGCTGAGCAGCTCCAGAGAGTAGAACTAGAGGGCGCCATACACAAATATGAAATGCCAAAGGAACAGAGGAAAATTATGAATACAACTCCTGAGAAAGATTTAAATGATATGGACCTTATGACTCTCCCTGAAAGAGAGTTCAAAATAAAAATCGTTACCATGCTCATGGAGGTATGGAAAGATATTCAGGACCTCAGGAAGGAATTCTGGTCAGAGATCCAATCATTGAAGAACACAATGGACGGTATTAAAAGCAGACTGGATACGGTGGAGGAGACAATAAATGAAATAGAAACTAGAGAAGAGGAATACAAAGAAGCTGAGGCACAGAGAGAAAAAAGGATCTCTAAGAGTGAAAGAATATAGAGAGAACTGTGTGACCAATCCAAACAGAACAATATTCACATTATAGGGGTACCAGAAGAAGAAGAGAGAGAAAAAGGGATAGAAAGTGTCTTTGAGGAGGTGATTGCTGAAAATTTCCCCAATGTGGGGAAGTAGATAGGCTCTCAGGCCATGGAGGGGCACAGATCTCCCAACACAAGGGACCCAAGGAAGACAACAGCAAGGCATATAGTAATTAAAATGGCAAAGATCAAAAATAAGGACAGACTATTAAAAGCAGCCAGAGAGAGAAATAAGATCACATACAAAGGAAAACCCATCAGGTTATCATCAGACTTCTCAGCAGAAACCTTACAGGCCGGAAGGGAGTGGCATTATGTATTTAATGCAATGAAGCAGAAGGGCCTTGAACCAAGATTACTTTATCTGGCAAGATTATCATTTACATTTGAAGGAGGGATTAAACAATTCCCAGATAAGCAAAAGCTGAGAGAATTTACCTCCTGCAATCCTTCTCTACAATGTATTTTGGAGGGACTGCTATAGATGGAAGTGTTCCTAAGGTTTAATAGCTGTCACCAGAGGTAATAAAACCACGGTAAAGAAAATAGAACAGCTAATTACTAAGCAAATGCAAAATTAAATTAACTATCCCCAAAGTCAATCAAGGGATAGACAAACAGTACAGAATATGATATACATAATATATAAAGAATGGAGTAGAAAGAAAAAGGAGGAAACAAACAAACAAACAAAAAAAGAACCTTTAGATTGTGTTTGTAATAGCATATTAAGATAGTTGTTAGATTTTTAGATAGGAGGGAAGTTAACCTTGAACCTTTCGTAACCTCGAATCTGAATCCTGCAATGCCAATAAGTACATACCTATCCATAATCACCCTAAATGTAAACAGACTGAATGCACCAGTCAAAAGAATGGATGAAAAAACAAGACCCATCTATATGCTGCCTTCAAGAGACTCACTTTGAACCCAAAGGCATACACAGACTAAAAGTGAAGGGATGGAAAAAGATATTTCATGCAAACAACAAGGAGAAAAAAGCAGGTGTTGCAGTACTTGTATCAAACAAAATAGACTTCAAAACGAAGAAAGTAGCAAGAGATAAAGAAGAACGTTACATAATGATAAAGGGGTCAGTCCAACAAGACGATATAACCATTATAAATATATGTGCACCCAACACAGGAGCACCAGCATATGTGAAACAAATACTAACAGAATTAAAGGAGTAAATAGATAGCAATGCATTCATTTTAGGAGACTTCAACACACCACTCACTCCAAAGGACAGATCAAATAGACAGAAAATAAGTAAAGACAGAGGCACAGAACAACACACTAGAACAGGTAGACTTAACAGACATCTACAGAACTCTGCAGTCAAAAGCAGCAGGATACACATTCTTCTCAAGTGCACATGGAACATTCTCCAGAGGAGACCACATACTAGGCCACAAAAAGAACCTCAGTAAATTCAAAAATATTGAAATTCTACCAACCAACTTCTCAGATCACAAAGGTATAAAACTAGAAATAAATTTTAGAAAGAAATGAAAAAGGCTCACATAAAAATGGAGACTAAACAACATTCTCCTAATTAATCAATGGGTTAACAACCAAATCAAAACAAATCAAAGAATATATGGAGACTAATGACAACAACAACACAAAGCCACAACTTCTGTGGGACACAGCAAAGGCAGTTCTAAGAGGAAAGTATATTGCAATCCAGGCCTATTTAAAGAAGGACGAACATTCCCAAATGAATAGTCTAAAGACACAATTACTGAAATTGGAAAAAGAAGAACAAATGAGGCCCAAAGTGACCAGAGGAGGGACATAATAAAGATCACAGAAGAAATAAATAAAATTGAGAAGAATAAAACAATAGAAAAAATCAATAAAACCAAGAGCTGGTTCTTTGAAAAAATAAACGAAATAGATAAACCCCTAGCCAGACATATTAAGAGAAAAAGAGAATCTACACACATAAACAGAATCAGAAATGAGAAAGGAAAAATAATGACAGACCCCACAGAAATACAAAGAATTATAAGAGAATATTATGAGAATATATATACTAACAAGCTGGAAAACATAGAAGAAATGGACAACTTCTTAGAAAAATACAACCTTCCAAAACTGACCAAACAAGAAACAGAAAAACTAAACAGACCACTCACCAGCAACGAAATTGAATTAGTAATCAAAAAACTACCCCCAAAAAAAGCCCTGAACCAGATGGATTCACCTCTGAATTCTACCAGACATATAGAGAAGAAATAACATCCATTCTCCTTAAAGTTTTCCAAAAAAACAGAAGAGGAGGGAATACTTCCAAACTCATTCTATGAAGCCGGCATCACTCTAATACCAAAACCTGGCAAAGACCTCACCAAAATGAAAATTACAGACCGATATCCCTGATGAATGTAGATGCAAAAATACTCAACAAAATATTAGCAAATTGAATTCAAAAATACATCAAGAGGATCATGCACCATGATTAAGTGGGATTCATCCCAGGGATGCAAGGATGGTACAACATTCGAAAATCCATCAACATCATCCACCACATCAAAAAAAAGAACAAAAACCACATGATCATCTCCATAGATGCTGAAAAAGCATTTGACAAAATTCAGCATCCATTCATGATTAAAACTCTCAACAAAATGGGTATAGACGGTAAGTACCTCAACATCATAAAGGCCATATATGACAAAACCACTGCTAACATCATACTTCACAGCAAGAAGCTGAAAGCTTTTCATCTTAGATCAGGAACAAGACAGGGATGCCCACTCTCTCCACTGTTATTCAACATAGTACTGGAGGTCCTAGCCATGGCAATCAGACAAAACAAAGACATACAAGGCATCCAGATTGGTGAAGAAGAAGTCAAATTGTCACTATTTGCGGATGACATGGTATTGTACATAAAAAACCCTAAAGACTCCACTCCAAAACTAATAGAACTAATATCTGAATTCAGCAAAGTTGCAGGATACAAAATTAACACACAGAAATCTTGCTTTCCTATACACTAACGATGAACTAACAGAGAAATCAGAAAAACAATTCCATTCACAATTGCATCAAAAAGAATTAAATACCTAGGAATAAACCTAACGAAGGAAGTGAAAGACCTGTACTCTGAAAACTACAAGACACTCCTAAGAGAAATTAAAGAGGACACTAACAAATGGAAATGCATCCCATGCTCTTGGCTAGGAAGAATAAATATTGTCAAAATGGCTATACTACCTAAAGCAATCTACAGATTCAATGCAATCCCTATCAAACTACCAACAGCTTTCCTCAATGAACTGGAACAAATAATTCTAAAATTCATATGGAACCACAAAAGACCCCAAATAGCCAAAGCAATCCTGAGAAGGAGGAATAAAACAGGCGGAATTATACTCCCTGACTTCAAGCTCTACTACAAAGCCATAGTAATCAAGACAATTTGGTATTGGCACAAAAACAGACCCACAGACCAGTGGAACAGAATAGAAAATCCATAACATCAACCCAAACATATACACTCAATTAATATTTGATAAGGGAGCCTTGGATATACAGTGGGGAGATGACAGCCTCTTCAGCAGCTGGTGTTGGAAAAACTGGACAGCTACATGTAAGAGAAACTGGACTACTGTCTAGCCCCATACACAAAGGTAAACTCAAGGTGGATCAAAGACTTGAATGTAAGTCATGAAACCATAAAACTCTTAGAAAAAAACATAGGCAAAAATTTCTTAGACATAAACATGAGCGACTTCTTCATGAACATATCTCCCCGGGCAAGGGAAACAAAAGCAGAAATGAACAAGTGGGACTATATCAAGCTGAAAAGCTTCTGTACAGCAAAGGACAGCATCAGTAGAACAAGAAGACATCCTACAGTATGGGAGAATATATTCATAAATGATGTATCTGATAAGGGGTTGACTTCCAAAATATATAAAGAACTCATGCACCTTAACAAACAAAAAGCAAATAATCCAATTAAGAAATGGGCAGAGGACGTGAATAGACACTTCTCTAAAGAAGAAATTCAGATGGCCAACAGGCACATGAAAAGGTGCTCCACATCACTAATCATCAGAGAAATGCAGATTAAAACCACAATGAGATATCACCTCATACCAGTGAGGATGGCCAACATCCAAAACACAAACAACAACAAATGTTGGCTAGGATGTGGAGAAAAGGGAACCCTCCTACACTACTGGTGGGAATGCAAATTAGTTCAACCATTGTGGAAAACAGTATGGAGCTTCCTCAAAAAACTCAAAATAGAAATACCATTTCACCCAGGAACTCCACTCCTAGGAATTTACCCTAAGACTGCAGCAGCCCAGTTTGAAAAAGACATATGCCCCCCATGTTTATCGCAGCCCTATTTACAATAGCCAAGAAATGGAGGCAACCTAAGTGCTGCAAAGAGAGAATGTGAGGTGATCTATTATGCTTTTACTGTAAACTAATAAATTTAATTTCAGTAGATGAATGGATAAAGAAGAAGTGGTACATATACACAATGGAATATTATTCAGCCATAAGAAGAAAACAAATCCTACCATTTGCAACAGCATGGATGGAGCTAGAGGGTATTATGCTCAGTGAAATAACCAAGCTGCAAAAGACAAGTATCAAATGATTTCACTCATCTGTGGAGTATAAGAACAAAGAAAAAAACTGAAGGAACAAAACAGCAGCAGACTCACAGAACCAAAGAACGGACTAATAGTTACCAAAGAGAAAGGGACTGGGGAGGATGGATGTGAAAGGGAGGGATAAGAGGGAAAAAGGGCCATTACGATTAGCAGATGTAATGTTGCGGGGGCACGGGAAGGGCTGTACAACTCAGAGAAGACAAGTAGTGATTCTATAGCATCTCACTACGCTGATGGACAGTGACTGTAATGGGGTTGGTGGGGGGGACCTGATGAAGGGGTAGTTTAATAATCGTAATATTGCACATGTAATTGTAAATTAATGATAATAAAATAAATTATATTAAAAAAAAAAAAAAAAAAAAACAAGGAAAATTTAAATGCCTAAGCGCACCCTCACTCATGACTGGTAAATTGTTAGAACCTGTATATAAGGCATTTGGTAATATTTATCAACATTACAAATGTACATGCCTGATTCCTGAAAAAGTTGAACACAGAACTACCATATGACTCAGAAGTTCTACTGCAGAGTATATACCCCAAAGAATTGAAAACAGGGACTCAAACAGATATTTGCACACCCATGTTCACAGCACCATTGTCCACAACAGCCAAATGGTGTAAACTATCCAAATGTCCATCAACAAATGAACAGATAGCAAAATATGGTCTATACACAACAGAATATGATTCAACCTTAAAGAAGAGTGAAGCTCTGGCACATGCTACAACATGGATGAGATTTGAAGATATCATGTTAAGTGAAATAAGGCAGTCACAAAAGGATAAACAGTATATGATTCCAATAATATGAGGTACCTAGAATAGGCAAATGTATTAAGGTAGAAAATAGAATGGTGATTGCTGGGGGATGGGAGGAGGGGAAAATAGGGAGCTAGTGTTTAATGGGTACAGAGTTTCAGTTTGGGATGATGAAAACATTCTGAAAATGGATAGTGGTGATGGGTGCAAAACACTGAATGCACTTAAGGCCAGTGAGCTGTAACTTAAAATTATTTAAAATGGTAAATTTTATGTTATGTATATTTTACCATCGTATGTATGCATATAAGCATATGTATATAATTTAAAAGATTCACATGCCCTTTGATTCAGCAATTTCCCTTCTAGATTTTTAGTCTTCATATATACTTGTACATGGATGACATGGTGTCCCTATAAAGATATTTATTACAGCAATGTTCACAGGAACAAAAGCTTGGAAATAACCTAAATGTCTACCTATAGAAGCCCAGTTAAATAAACTATGTTACTTCTCTAAAATGGAATACAATACAGTCATTAAAAAGGATGAGGCAATGCAATTTGGACTTAGAATCCTCTCTAAGATAACAGGTGAAATGTAGTGCATGAGAGTGAACAGCCTACTATTTGTGTGTGTGTGAAAAGTCTATATACACAGATTTGGAATAGAATACTTCTGAAAGGATACAAAATAAAGATGATAGTGGTTGTCTGAGGGACAGGGAAATGAATGTAGAGGGAAATTTACTTTCCATGGTATATACTTTTAGCTACTCAAAAATAAACTTAAAATTTAAAATAATGTACAACTTTTGCTTCTTGCTATTATAGAGGCACTTGTATCAGATGAACTCTTAATCTAAGAACAACTATAAAAATGATAAAATACAAAGGAAAAGCTATATGAAGACAATGAAAAACAACCAAGGCAGTTAGGATTTGAGAGGACAAGATCTCCTAGGGAAGAGAAACACATTTAAGTGAGCCTAACACACTTAATTGGCCACTTTTTCCCTTGAGATGCTGAACAGAGAGCAATGGCTAGAGCTTTCAAGGAGGAGGAACAAGGGTGCCAATGCAGATTAGAGAGGTGAGATCCTAGGGAGAAAAAAACACAGAAAAGTGAGCCTGACTTTCTCTATACTAATCCCCTTGAGGCATCTGCAGCTCCCTAAGTTGCATGGGCAAGAGATCAAGAAGCCTCAGGAAGAGGACCGGCCTTTGACTGAAGACCCCTTGAAGGGCTATTTCATAAGAGTAGGCATAAAACAAAAACAGACGAGCTCACAGACTTAAATCTTCTCGACTCCACAGTGCATCAATGTACGTTGCCCCATTCTACCCATCTGTTGCAAGAAAAGTAGATCCTCTTTGTAGAGACACGTGTCATTCAAGGCTGCAACTGTATTCCACATAGACCATTCAGCATTTAATTTTTTAAAAAGGCCAAGTTGCCATAAGATAGGCCCAAAAATCAACAGAGAAAAAGCAGACCCATCAATATCCCAGACATTAGGGTTGTCAAAGACTTTAAAATAAATGTTTAATATGCTCCAAAAAAAATAGATTAAAAAATGGAGAACAAAACCAGAGAACTGGAATCTATTTTTTTTTAATCAAATGGAAATTCTAGAACTGAAAAAAACTACAATACTGAAATTAAAGATTCAATAGATTAAGGATTCTCAGAAGAGAAAATTAGTAAACTGGAAATTAGGTTAATAAAAATATTCAGTATGAAGCATAGAAAGGGAAAATTCAGGAAAAAAAACATATTTATGAAACCTGGTAAAAATGTATAATACAGATATCTTGAACCATAGAAGGAAAGGGGAGAATTGGGCAGAAGCAACAAAAAGATACTGGCTTAAAAATTTCAAACTAATGAAAGACATTAAGTCATCAAGAAGTTCTTGGAATACTAATTAGGGTAACTACCAAGAAAACTCCTAGGTACATCATTGTAAAACTGCTGAAAACCAAAGGCAAGAGAAAATTGTAAAAGCAACCAGAGGAAAAAATATGCATTACTTTAGAAGGAGCTATAGTATCTCTGACAGCTGACATTTCAAGAGAAATTATGGAAGCCATAGGATAATGGAATGACACCTTCAAAAGGTTGAAAGTGAAAAACAGGCAACCTAGGATTCTATATCCTAGATATAGGAATCTATATCTATCTGAAAAAATGCCTTTCAAAATTGAAAATAAAATAAACACATTTTCTGATGATAAGAAATGGAGAGAATTTACTACCAACAGACCTGTGTGAAAAGTAACACTAAAGGGAATTCTTCAAGAAGATGGAAGCACAAAAATAAAGGAATGGAGCTTTTCCTGTAGGAGCCGCCGGGTTGAGAGGAGCATGACCTCCTCTCCCCTCCATGGCATGTGCTCGTTCACTGCTATCAGTGTACTCCAAAAAGGGGGAGTCATCTGGCAAAAATGTCACTCTGCCTGCTGTGTTCAGGTCTCCCATTCAACCAGATACTGTAAACTTTGTTCATACCAACTTGCACAAAAACAACAGACAGCCCTATGCTGTCAGTGAATTAGCAGGTCACCAAACAGTGCCGAGGTTTGGGGTACTGGTAGAGCTGTGGCTCAGATTCCCAGAGTTCAAGGTGGTGGGACTCACCATTCAGACCAGGATGCTTTTGGAAACATGTGAGGACTGCATGCTTGTGCCAACCAAAACCTGGCACTGTTGGCACTGCAGAGTGAACACAACACGGAAGCGATATGCCATCTGCTCTGCCCTGGTTGCCTCAGCCTTACCAGAACTGGTCATATCGAAAGGTCATCGTATTGAGCAAGTTCCCGAACTTCCTTTGGTGGCTGAAGATAAAGTTGAAGGCTACAAGAAGACCAAGGAGGCTGTTTTGCTTCTTAAGAAACTTAAGGCTTGGAATGATATCAAAAAGGTTTATGCCTCTCAGCAAATGAGAGCTGGCAAGGGCAAAATGAGAAAGCGTCGCCATATCCAGTGCAGGGGTCCCTGCATCATCTATAATGAGGACAACAGGATCATCAAGGCCTTCAGAAACATCCCTGGAATTGCTCTGGTTAATGTAAGCGAACTGAAAATTCTGAAACTTGCTTGTGGTGGACATGTCAGACGTTTCTGCATTTGGACTGAAAGTGCTTTCCACAAGCTAGTGGATCTGTATGCACTTGGCATAAAGTGCCTCCCTCAAGAGTAACTACAACCTTCCCATGCACAAGATGCTCGATACAGACCTTAGCAGAATCTTGAAAAGCCCAGAGATCCAAAGAGCCCTTCAAGCTCCATGCAAGAAGATTCATTGCAGCATCCTGACGAAGAATCCACAGAAAAATCTGAGAATCATACTGAAGCTAAACCCACATGCGAAGACCATATGCTGGAACACCATTCTTGGCCAGGCCAAGGATCACAAACTCCAGATGGATAAGGCAGCAGAAGCACTGGAAGCCACATCAGGAGACAAGGGATTCCAGGCAAGAAGCCCGGGGTAGCGAAGAAAGGACAGAAGGCCGGTAAGAAGCCAAAGGAGGCTTTGGTCAGAAAAAAGGCTGCAGCAACCAAGAAACTGAGAAGCCTACTGAGAAGAAACCCACCACAGAAAAGAAGGTGCTGCGCAAACGTAAATGTGTTCATTCCATCAAGGTCAGCTAATTTTGAATAAAGACTGGTTCAAAGAGGCAAAAAAAAAAAAAGGAATGGAGAACTAAGAGGGTCAAATGTGGGTAAATGTAAGTAATGGTCACTGTGTAAGACTACAAGAATAATGTCTTAAGGGGCCTAGAATGATGTTGAATTAAAACACATTACAGTAGCCAGAAAGTCTGGGGGAGGGAGAGGTAAGTGTTGTGAGGTCCTTGTACTGTGATCAAAGAGGTAAAAGTGCTAATTTGGGGTAGATGCAAATATATCATAATTGACATGTATTGACACTATGTCATTTTTTTAAAGATATATTGATACATTTTGTAGAATACATATTATCCTTCAGTGCATCAAGACTGATGAAGTGCTAGGTCAAAAATCAAGTTCCACCAAATTTCAAAGGATTGAATTCACAGCATGTTCTCTGACCAGAGAATTCAGCTAATAATCCATAATAAAAAAGATAACTTAAAAAAAAATTTCCAAGATGTTTGAAAATTAACATACTCCCAAATAGCCCATGGATCAAAGACATCTCAAAGGAAATTATAAAATATTTTGAACTAAATGACCATAGAAATATAATGTATCAAAACCTGTGGAATAAAATAAAGCAATGTAAAGAGGAAGTCTATAGCATTAAGGGCATATTTTAGAAAAAGAAAAATGCTAGGTCACCTAAGTTCTGTCACAAAAAGGTGAAGAACACCAAATTAACCCCAAAGAGAAGAAAACAAAAAAGTTAAAGGCATAAATGAATGAATAGAAATGAACAAAGAAAGCAACAAAAAAGTGGTTCTTTGAGAAGGTTAAAACATTCACAAGCCTTAGCAAGACAGATTAAGAATAAATAAAAAATAGGCACAAATCACAATATCTGTAATGAAAAAGGGACATCACTATAAATCCCACAAATAAGAGAGAAAAATGTGATGAACATTATATCAAAAATTTGACACATTTATATGGAAATGGATGAATTCCTGGGGGAAAAAAAACCCAGAAACTTCCCAAAACTTACACAAAAAGAAATACAAAACTTTGTATCTGTGAAGGAAATTGAATCCTCCCTCAGTGCAGACCCCTTGGGCTTCCCAGTGAATTCTTCTGCACATTTAAGGAAAAACCCAAATCTTTCTCAAACTCTCCTAGAGCATTTAAAATAGGAAATACTTCTCAAATTGTTTCATAAGTCTGTCATAACCCTAATACCCAAACCCATCAAAGATATGGAAAGAAACTAAAATGGCAAGTAGAGCTCTCTCATGAACAGAATCCATAAAGTCCTAAGGAAAATGTGAGCAAATTGAAACTCACAGCAGGGAGGGTGGGGATGGGATTCCATGGTACAGTGCTTTTCTCATTCCTAATGCGATTCGTACAAATTATCCCATTTTACCAAAAGGTTTTATTCTGTATACCTTATATATAGGGAAACTGAGGCCCAAAGAGGTGAAGAGACTAGTCTAAAGTCACACTCAGTCTAGAGATGGACTAGACAAATTCATTGCACTTGATAGACATTTACCGGCACCTGCTGGAGATGTACCTTTGTGGCTCTCTAGCCCCTGTGCCTCTTTCCTGTCTCCCTGGACCTCTCACTCCTGGGGTCAGTGTCTGCTCCGCTGCTGAAGCCCTGGGCAGGCAACAAAGAGGAGCAGCAGTGTGGCCTGGACAGGCTGCCGGCACCCCGTGGCATTCGGGAGGCCTGGAGCACAGAGGAGTGGCCCTGTCTGCCAGGCCCCAGGCTCCCTGTGCTGACCCTGCCCAGAGGAAGCATATGGCTTCAGGGTCTGTGCACTGCAGCCTGACCATCACCACTCCCAAGCTCTACAGGGTACAAAGCACTTCTGCCTGTGTTTCTCATTTGACCTTCAGGGAATCCTGCAAGACAAGCATCAGTACTCCCACTTCGGAGTATCAATACCTCCACTTTGCAGATGAGGAAAGTAAGGCACTAAGCAGGGATAACTTGTCTAAATTATCCATGCAGAGAGTAACTGATCCAGGGTGACACACAGGGCCTTCCTCACCACACCAGGAGGCCCCTATGAAGCACTGTTCAATGTGATTGAAGATGTCCAGCATTATACACTGAGACAGACAAGACTGACCCAGACAGGTATGCTGAAAACTGCACAAATACTAAGTAAAAGACAACTCCCTAGCCTAGCTGAGTGGTGACACATGCATTTTTTTAAAATTAATGTAGTGAGCCCAGAGGGATGGCTCCATAGTATGAGAGATCAGATGCAAACAAGAAACAGTATAAAAAACAAAAATTGAAGGTCTTTTTATGGGACTCTATAAAGACAGTACAATGGATTCTTTAAATGTATTTGAGCAGCGCTAGCTGCTCAGAAACGACAGGACACAGGGCTGAAGGCGAAGGGCCCGATGCTGCGAGCTGCTAAGCATGGCCCTTTGTCACAGTGGAGGCCACAGAGATTCCCCTTCTAAAGGAAATGAGTCTGAAGCCCAGCTCAGAGGCTTCTAGATTTCATTGGTAAGCGGAAAAAACATCTCCAGAACAGAGGAAGCTAGGGCCCATCAGCAGACGATTCCGTGGGTGCCTCCAAAGAGCACTGTCTGGAGAACAGGAGGCTGCCAGTGGGGCCCCCATGGCTCAGGGTTCCAGCGTGGCCCCAAAACAACAGCCCCTGAGTGGCAGCGTTTATGAAAACAGCAACTTCAGTGAATCCAGAGCAAACAGCACAGAATGACATGGTCCCCAGAGCACAGAATCATGTGTTTTCAACCTATTGCGTCTGTTGGTGGAAGGGAAATGAACGTATGGATTACAGGAAGTTAGCGGACGTAATTTCTGGAGACCTTATGAAAGCATCTGAGATGAATCCAGACCAAAAACTATTTCAAAGACTGAGTCACATGAGAACCGGGAGGTTCTGTGGTGGATCAGGCTGGAGGAAAGCCAGTCAACAAGAGCCGGGACAGCAGGCACTTATCTGGATGGAAAAATGTAAACAGTGGGGTCCTGGAGGATTGGGCTGGTTGTACTTCTGCATAAATAGCTGAGAAGGGGGAGGAGGAGGTGGAGAGATTGCCCTGAGCGTGAAAGAAACAGTGTCGTTGGGCAGAGGGGTGCAGGGCTTGGACTTCACCTAGAGGGCCGCAGGCGATGCTGCAGGGAGGACGGCGCTGGCGCACAGTAGGTGCGAGGTGCCCATCTGCCCTTGAACCGGAAAGAGCAGCAGAGGGAGGCAGGGGGGACAACATGAAGGGATGCCCGTGGGGAAAAGCCTTCCAAATAAACACACAGAACATTCTTGCCTGACACGGGGCCTCTGGTGGCTGCTTGGGTCAATGTATTTCTTTAAAAAGAAATGTTTTAAATTATAGGAAAAATTAAAAAATAGAAAGAGGGGCAGAGGGGAGGTTTAGGTCAAGCACAGAGAAGGAGATTTAGGAGGGGGTTCCAGCCAGAGAAGCTCTAAGCCAGAAGAAGCACTCCGATGGCGAGGGGCCCACGGGTCCGCGTTAGGCAGCAGCACCTGAACCTGGCAGAGGAGCTCCGAGCCCATGGAGCCCGGGGGCCGCCACACCACCCTGGGCTCCCTCCTCCCAACAGGCCCCAGCTCCCTCGCCATGGTCTGAACCTGGGCTCCAGGTGCCCCGAAAGAGCCTCACCTGCTGCTGGCTCTGCTCCTCCAGGTTCATCTTCACCTCCAGCGACTGGCGGGCTTCCAGGAAGGCCTTGCGGTGCTTGCGGTCTGCCATGTAGTAGGACATGATGCCCACCACGATGGCGCACACGTACAGGAAGACATTGGCCAGGATCTGCACCCCGGGGGGACAGAAGGACAATGGTGAGGGCACGTCTTCAGGAGGCGGATGGGGAGTGGGGTGAGCAGGGACCAAAACCAAGCCCCAGGTTGCCCAGGGTCCAGGGAGGGCCCCTGGTGGGCCTCTGACCTCGATAGGTATTCAGGGCCCTGAGGCAGGCTCTGCCCTCCCGCTGCCGCTGGGTGAGGCCCGGGCCTGGAAGGCTGGCTGAGGGGCTGCCGTCCCCCCTCCCCTTCGCACTGTAGCTAACTGGGCCAATCCCACCCACCCGAGAAGGCTGAACGGTGCCCCTGCTCCCATTCATTCACTCAGTCCCTTGTTCGTTCACCACCACTTACTGAGCACTTATCAGGTGCTCTTAGATGCTGCGCTCAGGCAGGAGCGTGTGATCCTAAAGCTGCAGGTCGCCTGGAAGTCACAGGAGAGCCGAAGCAGTCCTGGCTGACTCACACGTGTGCTGCATGTTTATGGGCTTCTAGGATTCATAGGCATCCTCTCAGGCAACCCCACCTGCCACTGGGGGACGGGAGGCCAGTACCAGTGTCCAGACCCCACGAGGAAGCTATGGGAAGTGGGGCTATGGCCCCTGACATCCGCCCTGCAAGCTCAGTACATTGGCACAATGACCTTCTTGGGCACTGAGAGACCGTTCCTTCATCTCAGGCACCCTGCAGGCTCCCCTGGGTGACTGTGGTCCTCGGCCCACTCCCACGGGCTGCTGGGACTGCAGACTTGATCGCCACCTACCAGAGGTAACCTTGGATATGGACCTGAACATCCAAACGGCGCCTGGTTCCCTGGCACTGGCTGCGGTGGGCTCCAGTCTTTGATCCTGACGGGCCCATCTGGGGCTGAACCAGGTTCTAGTTCCTCCTACTTCTCAAGAGCCACTGGCTGGGAGCCTTCTCCAGCCAGAATTGTTTCTAGATCTGGCCCTTACCACTTTGGTCAAGTCACCAGATTTCACAAGCTCCTTTGGTGTCTGGTTCAGCAACTAATGACCCCTTGTGTTGCTGGCAGGTATACCCCTTGTATTCCTGATCACCTACACCTTCCTGGGGCAAGTGGGTGATTTCAAAGTCCTGTGGGACATCTCCTGCCCCTTCTGCTGGAGCACAGGAGGCCATTCCCATCTGAGTGGTTAGTTGCAACATGGCCTCAGACCTAATAACCCAAAGATTAATCCAGAGCTGCCAATCTAAGATCAGCGAGTCAAAGCAAATCACACACATCACTTTGTGTCCCAAGGACAGTCTGGGCTAAGGTCTGGGAACCTCCAGCAGCCCAGGGGCCACCCTTCTTTGGGGGCCATGGAAATCTGCCCAGCTCCAGGCTCATGGTACAGGAAACTGGCTGATGGGTCAGTCCGCACCTTAGGCCACCTCACCAAGCAGCAGCACTTTGCTGAAGCCCCTGCAGGGCCCAGATACAGCGGGCACCAGGGCTGACGGTCTCCAGGCTTACAGGGCTCTGGGTCCTGGAGGGCATGGGACAAGCCAGCCATAGAGAAGCCACTATCGGACCCTATACCCAGTAGGGTCAGCGACTCTGAACCAGAGGCCCCAGACAAGGCAGGATGCCCTGGGGCCATAGGCATGTCTCTGACCCTGGCCACACCAGCCAGCACTGTCACCCTGGGCTGGGGACAGAGCTCCAAGCTCGGGGTCTTGCTGTCCCTCACAACAAGCCCTGCCTGCCCACCTCGCTGGGTGGACAGAGCCTGCTCAGGAGGTGCTGTCATCATCGCCCCTCAGGGCACCCACCTAGGGGAACCCGCCCCACTCTGCGGACTGTCAGAGAGCAACTGTGCTGGAAATGTTTCAAAACGGTCACCACTAAAGATTATAATCCAAAGAGGGTAACAGGATTCAGGTGTGGTCCATGCCTGGAGACAATCTATACAGGGCAGCATTTCTTTCCTTGAACTATATATGTTTTAAAATAAAATCCACTTTTGCTCTTACAGGTACGTACAGTAGAGATAATAAATTCAGGCGGAGCCCTGAATTTGGCACCACCCCTCGCTAGTTGGTTGGGTCAAATGACCTCTCTGAATCCAGTTTCATCATCTATGACCTGAGGGGTGAGCTGACTCATCTCAAAGGTCCCTGCAGTCCGGACACTGTCTGGTCCTCATCAGACCTCACTTCTGAGGGCAAAGCTTGGGGCTGCAGATGACCTGGTCCAGCGAGGCTGGGGGAAGGTGCGGTGAGTCAGTTCCGGGGTTGTCCAGAGAGCCACGCTGCCTCCTGTCCTCTGAGCACCCGAGTCACAGAAATCATCCCCTTCCTGACCTGCACTCCTGGCTCCTGTCTATTGGGAGGTGGACGCAGATGGCGTGTCTGGACTACACGCTGGAGAGTCGCATGGGGCCTGCTGCTCCAGACAATTGTCTTCCCCACTTCCAGTGAGTCCACTGTTTCCAGACAATTCTCCCAGGAGCCCCAGGCTTCCCCTGATTTGCTAAACTGGCGTCAAGGGAAGAAAGAGAGCCCTCAGGGTGCCATTGCTTTGTTCCGCCCTGACCCCTCTCTTCCAAGGGCCACAGCCCAAGGCCTGGAAGTTGCTGGCAATCCCCTGGTGCAGGTTTATAACCCCACCTTTCCCCAGAAAGGCTGCTAGACATTTTACAAACGAAAATTCAAATTATCATGAAGATACCAGCCCTAAAGCACTTATGTGTAACTGCTCACATTTTAAGACTGAAACAAAGCAGTATGTCTATAGATTTCCTCAACTTCCATATAATGGTGGCCAGGACCTCTAAGTTCTTCAAATGAAGAAATTTCCTGTTTAATATTTATAAATGCAAGCTTGTCTTAGCAAAATGGATGTGCTCCTCAAAATATGTTTGAAACAAGTGAGCTCTGCTGCTTCGGCAGTGAGCCGAGCACAGTGCTGGCACCAAGGGGTGACGGCGACCCTGACGCATCCTGGCCCCTGGGACCACCACCAGCAGGGGAAGGCCCAGGTCTGGCGGAGGACACGACATGGGGTAAGTGGGGCGGCTGTCATTCCTCCAAGACACGTCTGTTAGAGTCTGGTGTGGTGGAAGTAGCGCCGTGAGCCTGTTGCATGGGACTCCCACCCCAGGCCGTCGATCCTGGGGTGATTTCCCCCCCCTCTGGGGGACCCTCAAGGTCACCTCTTCTCATTTCATGGCCCCTTTTCCCTAGTGAAAATAGACTGGGCAGCAGTCTGATTTCAAAGAATTGTTTGTTTTTCAACACAATTTTTAAAATAATGAATAAAATGAGTGAATCTCCCAAGTGGGTAAGCATTCAGACTTGAGCGTCATCTAACCCACAACAGCCGGATAAAGTGTTTGTAATACCCCAGCTCAGAAACGCAACAGTGAGAAAATTCCTTTACAAAATCCTTCCTCTCGGTATGTGATGAATCACAGTAGGCTGCACATTTTCTAACAGCCCACAGGACACGGGGCTGCTCTAAGCAGATCTTTTAAATGGAACTCACCCTTTGGAAGCTCTCCTGTCCAGGCTGACCCCTCCCTAGAGGCTCATTTCAGCTTGCAGATGCTAGCACACTCCAGAACTGGGGAGGAGAAATGGAGGGAGAGATCGCTGCTCTGGGGTGTCACTGTCCATGCCAGCCACCCTCAGAGACCTCATGATTCTCTGCTGCAGGGGAAGGCTGCGCTGGAGCCTCTGTGCATTAAAACTGACTTAGATGCTTTGGGAAAAAAAATCTCCAAGGAGCTGTAGGACAGGAAGGAGCAGGGGAGAAGACACCTCCACCGGCAACCAGCCTCCCTTACACAAGAAAACCCATCCGGAGACAGGCAGCTGCCACACGGCGCCCGTGGGGTCCCCAGCCCTAGAGCCATGCTCACTGCACACCGACGGTGGCCCCTCCTTAATGGCCAGGTCCCTACTGAAGTGCCTGCTCCTCACAGAGGCTTCCTGGACCCCTGCCACTCACCCTCTATTACATTTTCCTGCTTAAGACCGGCACAGAATTATCTGCACGTATCATTCTCTGATCCTTATCTTCCTTATTTGTCTGTTTAGATGACTAGAAAGGAAGCCCTTTGGGGACCAGCACAGCAGGCTGTGTGGCCTGAAGCAAGTCACTTAACCTCTCTGAAACTTGGCTTCCTCATCCTCACCATAACCTCATCATACTGCTGCTCCAGTAAGAGTAAAAGAAGAATTTTAGGCAACACCACCTGGCACAGGGCTTGGCACGAAATATGTTCTTAATGGCTTTTTCTTTTTCTTCCAGAGAAGAGAAGGCAAATTAGCACCTGATACTTTAATGACGTTTTACAACAGCCTTCACATTATTTTATTTGTCACAAGCAAAGTCTTTATTCTCATTTTGCAGAAGAGCCTTGAAGCCCGGAGAAATTAGGATACTAGCCCATGGTGTCCTAGCAGTGCTGAGACTGAAACCCAGACCTTTTTCCTATTTTTTGCCTCCTACAAGTACAGGGTTTAATTTTTAAGACATTAAAAAAAATCTGTCCCAGCTCAGGGCACCGAACATTGGAAGCCAGGCTGACCGGCGACACGTGGCCTTGGGGCAGGTCCACTGATTCTTTCTTGCTCAGCTAGGAAGCACACCACACAAGGGTGAGTCCAGGGTTCCCTTCCCGACATCACTGCCTCCTTTGCTGAGTTGTGATGAGGGGCAGCAGAGGCTGGGTGAAAGCCAAGGGGAGGACTTGGAGCACCTGCACAGGTGGGAGCTCTGCAGACACCAGCGGGGCCCTTTCTCATCTGCAGACACCAGCGGGGCCCTTTCTCATCTGCAGACACCAGCGGGGCCCTTTCTCATCTGCAGACACCAGCGGGGGCCCTTTCTCATCTGCAGACACCAGCGGGGCCCTTTCTCATCTGCAGACACCAGCGGGGGCCCTTTCTCATCTGCAGACACCAGCGGGGGCCCTTTCTCATCTGCAGACACCAGCGGGGGCCCTTTCTCATCTGCAGACACCAGCGGGGGCCCTTTCTCATCTGCAGACACCAGCGGGGGCCCTTTCTCATCTGCAGACACCAGCGGGGCCCTTTCTCATCTGCAGACACCAGCGCCCTTCTCATCTGCAGACACCAGCGGGGCCCTTTCTCATCTGCAGACACCAGCGGGGCCCTTTTCTCATCTGCAGACACCAGTGGGGCCCTTTCTCATCTGCAGACACCAGCGGGGCCCTTTCTCATCTGCAGACACCAGCGGGGGCCCTTTCTCATCTGCAGACACCAGCGGGGCCCTTTCTCATCTGCAGACACCAGCGGGGCCCTTTCTCATCTGCAGACACCAGCGGGGCCCTTTCTCATCTGCAGACACCAGCGGGGGCCCTTTCTCATCTGCAGACACCAGCGGGGCCCTTTCTCATCTGCAGACACCAGCGGGGGCCCTTTCTCGCTGCCCTGGAATAAGCTCCAGCGTCAATGTGTCGAGAATGTCTGCAAGCTCCAGTAAATACCATCCCACTCAACACAATGCAAGGCTGCCCACCAGGCTCCCCACACTGGCCCCCCTCTAATCCTCTAACAAGATGAGCAATTTCAGGGCTCTCTGGCTCAATCCAGAACAGTCTGCCCCTCCTCGTGAAGGGCCACACACAGTGGGGATCCCCTAACTTAACCCAGGTCAAACAGGCAGCACACCTGGCCTTAGACACCCTCTGGGAAATGGTACTGTAAGAATTTCAAGACCCAGTCCAACACTGCTCCCTGAGTCCTCAGAGCTCATTCATTCGTTTGTTCATTTATTCATTCAGTCAAAGATTTAGTGAGAGCCCACCCTGTACCATGTAGATGATTAAGGCAGAAAACATCCCTGCTGCCATGGAGCTGATGTTCTGGTGACAGGAGACAAACAAGTAATTCAACAATGAGAGCCTCCAAGCTCAGTAGGGAGTAAAAATGATGAAGTGACCAGGTAGCTGCTGTAGATCAGGGACCGAGGGACACTGTTGGCCCCAGATCTTGTCACCCCTATAGAAGTATTATATTATACAGCACACGCTTGCCTTAGGCTCAGGGAGAGAGAAGTGTTCTTTCCTCCTGCTGACTCTGACCATGTGATTTGCTCTGGCCAAATGGATATTAGTGCAGGTGACACGAGCAAACTTTTGCAATACACTTGCTTTTCCTCGTGCACTTCTGCTGCAGCCTGAGAACAGTATGCAGCGGGAAGCTCGCTGGTACAGCAGAATGAGACCTACGGGGCCAAACCCAGCAGAGCTCAGCCTGGATCAGCCACACTCCAGCCAACCCGTAGATGTGCAAGTGAGAAATGTGTGGTTGTGAGCCCTGAGTTTGGGGTTGTTAGGCAGCGTCAGGTGAAAACAGCTGACTACCACAGGTGGTTAGGACAGGTCTCCCTGAAGCAGTGTCATTTAAACTGAGATAAGAATGACAAAAAAGACCGAGCAATGAGAAAACCCGTAAGAGTGAGGATCCTGGCTGGAGAATATACTGATGCAAAGGCTCCAGGACACAAGCCTCTTTTCCATGAGGTACATCCTTCCCCCGTGCACCTCCAGATGCATCTGTGCGTATCACCCCCACTAGGATGCAACCAACACCTGAGGTCAGGGGGTGCCGCTGACTCACATGGGCAGTCCCAGGGCCTGGCATGGCTATTGGCACACGGCAAAAGTTAGCCGGCATGAATGGCTACAGCAGTAGAAACCCAAAGAACTCTCTCCTGAGGTGCTCCCCTTGATAAGAGAGTCAAAATCAAGCTAAAGAAAGGCTAGAGCAGCGGTTCTCAATGGGGGGTGACCTGGCCCCCCTGCGGGCCACGGGGCAATGTGTCTGGGGACATTTTTGAGTGTCGCGAGTAAGGAGGAGGGTGCTCCCGGCACCTACTGGGTGGAGGCCGGGGTGCTGCTGGAGCATCCTGCCGCACACAGGGCAGGCCCGCAGTGAAGGATTACCCTGCCCAAAACGTCAACAGATTCCAGGGCGAGAAACCCTGGCCTAGAGCAAAAAGGCTGCCCTCCTTTTTGATCCCTGCATATTCACGTGAAGCTGTCCTAAGCTTTTTTATGGAATGATGAACTCTGAGGACAAAGATGCGAACAGCAGATTTTTATACCCATCGTAGGCCTTGTGGGCTAAGAGGAGAACACTGCTGATAACCTGCGACCATTCGTAAGGGCGCAGTAGCAGCCACGATGGACAGAAGGCCCAAGCCAGGGCAGAGATGATCGAGACCAGAGGCGGCCCTCTGCTCCGTCTCCCCACAGGAGGAGATTGCAGGACTGAACACCTCACATGTGCGTTTTATGCTGACCAAGGGATTATTCGCTTGAAGTCTGTGGACTAGATTAGGGGGAGTCAGTGAACCCCTAATCTTAGAGGCGAATTATGTTTTGCCTTTTTCTGGGGAGCAAGTCCAATGCTTTCACCAGATTCTCAAAAGGGTCCAGTGGCCCAGGGGATTAAGAACCGCAACACTCATCAAAAGCCCCCCCTCTTCCTCTATGGCTTCGCGGCAGGAAAAGAAACCCTCTGGTCACAGCTCTCTGTCTTCTTTTACTGATACGATCCCGTCAGTCACCTTGGTCTTTTTCTCCAGGCTAAATCATTCTAATTCCACTTAAGGGACTCTTTTTTAAAATGCTTAATCGTGTTTGGCTTCAGATTCCTTTTTAAAAACTCAACCCTACTGAGTTCTTGGTGAATGGCAAGCCCATGCTGGGGTCCAGGAGAATTAAAAAATGCCTGCAAGGAGCCAAATCTAGCTGGTCTAGAAGCTACCAGAAACGAGGAAGCACTGGCTGTTCTTATGGAGAGGAGGGGAGGTCGGCAAGGGGGTAAAATCTGGGCCACTCAGTTGTGAGTTTTCACACATACTGACAACATGGAGCTTTGACATACATTTAATATATGGATTCTGGATGGTGAAGAAAATTCAACCCAGTTTCTAACTGATGACCAATGTTAAATGAAGAAAAGGCAAAAAATAATAATAATGAACTATATGCTATGGGAGTAACCAGAATTAGACAGGGCTGCGCCTGCTAGCTCAGGTCTTCCCTCCTCGAAGCAATCCTAGCTGCCTTTAGTGCAAGGATCCCGACTTTCTGGAATTGTCTGAATGGACTTGAGAACAAACACACCAGCCTGGAGGAAGAGGAACATATAATCTGCATACAGATTTTAGAATTCCAGAAATATTATCACACAGACTGAGTTTGTGAAAATGTGACAGATCACTGATTCCACAAATACCCCAGGGCCCTTGCTTCGCATATGTGCCCCCACAGGGGAGCACACTCTTGGGATTCCAGGAGTCCCTGCCTCTCAATCCAAAATGATTCAAATCTTGGGAGTGAAACTTTTTGCAGACTCGTAGCTGCAGAAACCAGAGTCACTCCTCTCCTGAATCTCAGCTTTCTCCCTGGGGATCTGTCCCCTTTCAGGGCTTCTTCAGGATTACTCAGCAGTCCCTCTCCCCAGACGCCGCTCAGCCCACCCAGGGATGCCCCTGGTCACTGCTGTGGTCACTGGTTCTGACTCACCCTGCAGTGCTCACCCCAAAGACAATCCCTCTGGTTCGGTGCTTCCAAGCCAGGTGTGCTGACACCCCGAGAACAGGTTAAGAACGAGATTTCTGCGACCCACGCTGCCTGCCGGGACCCAGGAATCTGCATTCCACACTCCCCGGGGTGATTCTCTTCTATGGATCACTGTTCCAGGGGGTGTAATAAATATTAAAACAAAGCCAAGATCCTCCCACCTTCCTGGTTCTTTAAACCAAACTCTGAACATACACAATCGCTTTATCGCCTTATGTCATCTCCCTGTGCCTGCTGCCTCGTTCTCCCTGGTCCGTTTGTTCTCCTGCCTTCCTAATACTCTGATTCTTGGTTCACCCTCGCCCTGAGTTACTACGCCTGCTTATCGTCCTGCTCCTGTGCCTCTTCTGTACATTCCCAGCTACGTCCTCTGAGATGTTTCCTATCTGCTAATGCTGTTTCATGTGTCTGGAGTTTAATTCAAGCTTTCAATTCAGATTTTAAATAATTTTCAAAGTCTCCTTCTCATTGTCCCAAGCCTTTCTCCTACTGTCCCTCTTCCCTGCCTCTCAGCTCCTGGCAAAGCCGGCAGATATTCAGAACCAGAGGCTGGTTGGAGGGACCCTGCCAGGCCACGGACCCAGCCTCTCCATGCACTCTTGGTCACATGAACACAAGGACTTCCAGATTCCAAAATTCGAATTCAAAGGCCTGGCACCATTACCTCTCCTAAATTTCCATTCTTCAGCCTCAACTGTCTTGGATTAACGCCACCTGGATGTACTCCCTTCATTCAGGGGTTCCCAACCGTGGCTGCAGCCTAGAATCACCTGGGGGCTGTGCCCAGGCAGCACCCTGAAACAGTGAAACCAGGGGCCCAGACACGCCACTGTTAAAGTTCCCGGTGACTCTAAGGTGCAGCCAGGAGTGGGAAACACCACAGAAAGTCAGTGGGAATGCCCAAGCTTGTCATGGCCTCTCCAACAGACCCATCTGAAGGCCCACTTCTGCCCGCTCGCTTGAGTGTGCACTCCAGATAGCGAGAGCACTGAACCTAGCCCCGGGTGCGTCCTCAGCAACCTTCTGCAGAATGCCCCTCCTCCCCGCCTCTCTGGTGCCCCGCCCCGCACCTCCAGGGGGCCGTTCACGCCATCTGGTCTCTCTGGGTCTTCTCCTTGCCACTCCTCCAGCTACCTCCTGGCCCAAACCCTCACCTCCCACAGGCTGGGTGGGCACAGACCTCCCCCTGGTCCCTCTCCCATCCTGCCAATCCACCCCCAGGACCACAGTAATTTTCCAAAATTATCTTTTTGCTAGTGCTGCCTCCTGCTCAAAACACCTCAACAGCTGCCAGTTGTCCAAAAGGTCAAGTTCAAAATCCTTATACTGGCACTCAAGGTCCTACATGCTTTGGCCCCATGAACTTTACTAAACATCTCCCACAATTCCCTGATGTGACCCACCTGCTTTAGCCAAGCTGACCTCCCCAGTGTGTCACCCAGCAGGGACTTCTGACCTCAGCACACACTGCAGCCCGCACTTCAGGAAGCCTCACTTCTCACCTTGCTAGGGTATGTGGATTTTGTATTCCATTCCATAAAAACTCACCTCTGCTATTACTTTTTTAAAAATATTTTTGAGTGTTTGCCTTTGAGTGAAACAGATGTGTCTGCCCATTGTATTATATGCTCCAGCAGGGCAAGGACAAAACCTGTTCCAGTCACCACTGCATCCCCAGCACTCAACAAACACCTGGCATGCAGGATGCTCAATGACCACTGGGTAAAGGAATGAATAAGAGAAGGAAGAAGGGAAGAATACAGGGAGAAGGGAGGAAAGCAGGGAGAGCAGGTGGGAGAGAGGATGGAAATGCCAACTCCATGGCTATCCTGAGGCTTCAAGAACACCAAGGGAATAGCCCTGCATCCCCCAATGTGAGAAGCGCCCCACCTGAAATGCACCCCTGCCTGTACCCCCTCCCCAGGCCAAGCCACCTTTCTCTTTCCCTTAAAATTTAGCTAGACCCAGCCTCCTCTGCAGAGCCTTCCTTGATGGCCTCACCCGAGTGATCACACTCTCCCCCACGTTTCTTGAAGAGGAAATATGTGCAAGATAATTAAGACAAAAAAAGGTTTATATATGCAGGCACACTCTGATCTCATCTTCGTAGAAATGAAATAGATAAGGCAGAAGGAGAAACCCCAAAATGTCAGTAGTGGTTATCTTGTGGGGGAGGGTGATTTAGCACAATTTCTGTTTTCTTCTTTTTGCCTTATAATCTTCCTGTGAATCTCTGTGAAGAGACAACAGACCATGCACGCTATTTGAAAGGTCCTATTATTTGCTTACGTGGCACACTCCGACTGCTAGCAGACCCAGGGAACCTTCCAGACAGACTCCTCTTCACAGGCGCTTCCTCCTTGCACCTGGAAGGCTCTCAACAAACAGCTGTGGCAGAAGCCCCACCCTGGGGCCCCTACGTCTAGGCCAGGAGACTGCTGAGAACCTCCTCCCTGAGCACCTGCTTCCATGGAACACGCCTCACCTCCACCAGGTCTCTCAAAGGGCCAGCTGAGAAGACACACCTTCCTGAGGTCTTCAAACAAGACCTGGACACAAAATCCAACTGCCTCACCCTCTGCCCTCCTGCTCTGGTTTGTAAAATGCAGGAACTCGGAACCACAGGGTCACAGAGAGAAGAATGCTTCCTGCCATGCTGATCATTTGTCATCATCATCAGTGCCGACACTTGCAAGGTTGCACTCTCTTTACACACTGGAGCTGGTGCAGGCATCCACAGACCATCACCTCGCTCTGAGGAGCCTTCTGCGGGGGACGAGATGAGGCTGAGTCCAGCTGGCAAGGGGACTGCAGTCAATCCTGAGTGGGTCCATGCCAGCCAGCGCACGGCAGCCCCCAGGCTGTTGGCATAAAGGGCCTCCTCTCGTTCACCGGACAGTCCCTTCCAAACAACGCCACCCAGCTCGCCTGTCGCTCTAACGCCTCCTTTGCCACTACCCAGTTTTCTTCCTCCGCCCCTCAAATGCTTTTCTACCTGCGACAGCTGCCATCCTTGTCTCCCTCAGAGACTGCCACCCAGCCAGCAAGCAGGGACTTACTCATCCTGGAAGCACATATATTCCAGGCTTCCGAAAGAATTCTTTTTTTTATATATATATAATTTATTTTGGTATCATTAATCTACAATTACATGTGCAATATTATGGTCATTAAACTACCCCTTCATCAGGTCCCCTCCACCCACCCCATTGCAGTCACTGTCCATCGGTGTAGTGAGATGCTATAGAGTCACTACTTGTCTTCTCTGAGTTGTACAGCCCGCCCCACGCCCCCCCAACATTACGTCTGCTAATCGTACTCTGAAAGAATTCTTAACCCACCCCTGGCTTCCTGACAAGTTCCTGACTTTTCAAATACAGTATTACTTTTGGTTTTTGCCTACTTTTCCTACTTCTCAGTCTTACACCTTTGGCCCACAAAATCCTCACCTGGATTCCTTCACCCTCCTCCAGCCTGTGGGAGGCAAGCGCACCCGCAGCCAGGGGCTGCCCGCAATGTGCACCTCCCAGACGGGCACCATGCTTCCTGTGGCATCCTTCCTCTGAGTCCTCGATGACCATCTGACCCAACCCCCGCCCCACCACCTCCCTTCTCTCGGCAAGGTAAACACTCAGCCCCTAAAACACGCATTTAGAAACCAAGCTTGAATTCCAAGGGCAACACTCTTGGCTGTGGTCCCGGCAGGTCACCACCGCTTTAAACTTGCTCCCTCCTCTGTGGAATAAGACAGTTCCTACCTTGGGGTGGGTGGTGAGAATTCGCTAAGACAATGTGCATAAAGCATCGGCCAATGTGTTGGGCTGGGCACACAGTAAGTGTCAGTAAAGGTTAGCTATTATGATTAGGTGTATTATAAATTCCCAACATTCCTGAACTTTATTCCCAATTGTCCAGCTTTCCTAGTTTCCTTTAATATGTCTTTTCATTACCTGGGATGGTGGTGAGTATCTGGTTCCCAAACCTGTTTGTGCTTCTATTTTAAGGCCCTACTCTAAGACCCTCTCCTTTAATATACCTGGAGCAGGACCAGGAATCTGTATTCTGAATAAAGGCGATTCCAATGCAGCCAGTTCTAACTGGGAACCACTGATTGAAGTCTAATCTTCTGTAGATTGTATTTAAATGCGACTCTGTGGTCCTTGTCCTTATGCATTAAGATTCACCCTTATATCTACTCAGCTCTGTCTTCCTAATGCCATGTCCTTCCACCACCACCTATTGGGTCTCCAAGGCACCAACTGCAGTTCTCCCTGTGTCCATCATGTGGCAGTGTACCTGCAGCCACACCCCAGGACCCTGCTGCCCAGCTGGAAGGCTCAGTCCCTCTCCCAACTCCTGCTGGGAAGCCCCCCTTGGCAATGCGGGCGCTGGGGCCACCAGCCCTCATCAATCACCTCCCTGGCCCACAGTGCTACCTGGTGTCTGGGGACACCAGTGAGCCCTGAGCCACTAGTCCTTCTCCAGCCCCTACAGCAGGGGGACAGTGTGATGCCATGGAATGCATGCTGGCTTTTGGAGCCAGACAAGCTCCCAATCTATTGTTCATTAGTGAGTCTGTAAAATCTCCCTCTTCACCTTCAACTTGGAAAATACAAGAAACAGCTTCAATACTTACCTCCATTCAAGGAGTCTTTGACCAACCCAAGGTCACAAAGATTTTCTATGTTTTCTTCTAGATGTTTTGTAGTATAAATTTTACTATGATCCATTTCAAGTTAATTTTTATATGTGGGGTGAGGTATGGATTACATTTTTTTCTATATGGATATCTGATTATTCTAGCATCATTTGTTGAAAGATTATCCTTTTTCTATTGAATAAATAATCTTGGCTTTTTTGTTGAACATTAACTGATAAAAGATGCGTTGATTTCTGGACATTTCAGATCGTTGATCTAGGTGTCTATCCTTAGGCTAATACTATACTGTCTTAACTTTATATTTCATAATACGGTAGTGTAAGTCCTCTTTTGTAAAAAGTTGTTTTAGTTTTTCCAGTTTATGTAGCCATATAAATTTTATATCTTATCAATTTCTACAAAAAAGTGGGGTTTTGATTTGGATTGAACTGAATGTATAACAACTTAAGGAGACCTGACATCTTAATATTGTTATCCGTTATCTCTCCATTAATTTAGGGCTTCTTTAATTTCTTTCACCAATATTTTATAGTTTTTACTATAAACATCTTGCACGTATTTTGTTAAATTTGGCTTTAAATATTTCATGGTTTAGGAGGCTACTTTAAATGTATTTTTCTTCAATGTCCAATTGCTTGTTGATAGTATATAAAAATACAATTGATTTTTTAGTATTCATCATGTAACTTTCAAATTTGTGAAACTCACTTCTAATAGTTTTTGTGGATTCCTTAGGGTTTTTTACATAGGTGATCATACCATCTAAGAATAAAGATAGTTTCATTTCTTTTTTTCCTATTTGTATAACTTTTTTTCTTGCTTCACTGCATGGTTAAGGCCTCTAATACAAAGGTGAAAGAAAGTGGTGAGAAAGGATTTTGTGTCTTGCCTTGTTTCTGATCTTAGAGACAGGGCCAGTTACATAATTTAGAAGCCAATGGCAAAAGAAAAAAACTCCCCTTATTAAAAAAGCAGGAAAAAAGAACCGATAAAAGGACTAAAATATGAAACTTTGTCCTTTCCTCTGTGGCCTTTCACCTTGCCATGTTGGTTTTTATTTGCTATTTCACACTTCTAAGGTTAAATTTTTTAATTAGTATAAATTTTACCATCTATCTTTATATTGTATAATACCAGTTTTAAATGCAAATAGAAGAGCATTTAATTCATATGCAGTCACTGAAATGAAACAATTAGCATTTCATGGCTTATATTACATATGTATATACATAGGAATTTCATTCTTACCAAAACAGTAGGAACAAGCACAGAAGTTTTTATTTCACTTCTTGATATGCACACATTCTACTAACACCGTCTACTTTCATTTTACTAATGAGTAAGGACTGAAAAGGAAAGAAATTATGGTCTCTGCTATCTTATCCTTTCCTTCTATGTCATCAATTTCTGCGTTAAGTGGTTGGCTAATACAGGAAAGCAACACCAAATAAGAGAGATGATGTAATTCCTTGGATGTTCACATTTCTGAGGATGCCACTGCCCTCCTTCTGCATTAGAAGCAAGTTCTAGTTTGATCAGAAAGCATGGCCTCTCAGGGTTATCAGGACCTCTGCTTAGATGTAACACATTTACTTGTACTTGCTTTGCATCTTGCTGAACTCCCAGACATTGTGAACTTACTGGAATTACATGCCTTTGGGGCACTGCAAACATATGTGAAAATGGGACAAGGAATGGAAAACACACACATTGTACATATTTCCTCTGTGCATGTTCCATTATTGCAACAGACTTCAATTATAAAACACAAGTCAAAGATAACATTAAGAATTTCAAGACTGCACATCACATGCCCATAAAGCCAATCCTGCTTAGATCATTCTATTATAGGTTTTTCACAGATGCCTTTTCTTCTATTCCTATGCTGCTAAGAGGTTTTATCATGAATGGGTGTTGAATTTTGTCAAGTGCTTTCTGCATTTATTAAGATGATCATATGGGTTTTTTTAGTGTGCTAGTACATTGGATTACACTGATTTAAATATGTTGAAACAACACTGCATTCCTTTGAAAACCTCTACCTAGTCATTGTGCTGTGCTTTTGATATATTACAGTCTACTTCAAGTATAATTACTTTACACATATTGTAAAAAAAATTTAACACTATGCTTTCCCTTCTCCCCTCTTCTCCTCTGTGCTATTGTTGCCATACATTTTGCTTCTATATGTTACAAACTGCACAGTTTATATTTTTGCATTAGACAGTCTTTTAAAGAGATTTAAAATGAGAAAAAATAACTTTCATATTTTCCCACATTTTACCATTTAGGGACTTGTTATTCCTTTGTGATGTCCAAGTTTGTCTTGTATCATTTTTCATTTTTCTTCTGCCTGAGAAACTTTAATACTTTTTGTAGTACAGGTCTACTAGTGATGAATTCTTGACTTTAGTTTGTCTACAAAAAAAAAAAGCCCATTTCACCTTCATTTTTTTGAAGGCTGTTTTTGTTGGTTACAAAATTCTAGATTGACCATTTTTATTTTTCAGTTCAACTGTCTTCTGCCTGGAATATTTTCTGACCAGACACCTGCTATTTGAAATCTTTGCTCCTTACTATGTAATGTGCCTTTCTGCTTGTTTTTATGAGTTTCTCCTTATTACTATTAAGCAATTTGATAATTATGATGTGCCTTGGTGTGAGTCTATTTTCACTCCTTATATTTAAGCTTGGTTGAGCTTCTTGAGCTGTGGTTTTATAGTTTTCATCAGATTTGGAAATTTTTCCATTTTTACTTCAAATACTTTTTCTGTCCTCTTTCCGTCCTTCTGGGACTACACTGTTCACACTGCCTACAGAATGTAATCAAAGCTTTCTCAGCTTTCTAGGTCCTCCATTTCGGATCCCTAATTACCTTCCAGCCTTGTCTCTTACTAGCTCATGCACCAAATTCTCTAGTTAATACATATACGTTCATTCTCCAGACCACTGATCACCAGCATTTGCCTCTGTCCCTTACCTACCAGTCTAGGACTTGCCCTTCATGGGCCCATCTCAGTATTGCCTCCTCCACGAGACCTTTCCTAACTGAAGCAGAATGACTTTTTCTCTGTATTCTCACAGGTCCTGTGTGTCGCAGCAGCCCCTTGGGAACGCCCTTTCGGTCAGCTGGGATAAGTCCATCCACAGAACCAAGACAGAGAGGACCTGGAGCCTGCTCTCTCTGTGATGGGGGTAAGAGTAATGATCACACCAAAATGTGCCAGTGGGAGACACTCCTGAGGGAAAAGTTGAGCACACAGTATTTTATGAAGGAGTGAATCAGGCAGCATTTCTCCTTTTTCCAAAGGGAAAAATGAGCCACATAGCAGATAAAATCAATTATACGGAGCCAGAGGAAACACCCTCCAAGGATCTTCACTATCAAACCGGTTTCTCAATGGAGCCTCTCAGGTATTGGGAAAAAAAAAATCCAACCTCTGACTTCCTTCTTATAAAGCAAGGGGAGCACGGGCAGGCAATCGTGGTCCAGGAAACCACACAGCTCCCGGTCTCTGGGCCGAGAACCCAGACCCCAGGGAAGCAAACACAATCCCCACGATTGGGAGAATAAAAGCAAAATTAACCATGCAACCAAGAGCAAGCAGCTCACTGGCAGGAAATCTGAAGCCTGGGGCCATCCCATTTTACACCAGAAACTCTTTCAATGGCACAGACTCCAGACCATTCACTTCAAACATGCCCAAAGCAGGTCTCCTGCCCTCCTTCCATCTCCACCTCTTGTTCTCATAATCTTCCCCACACAACCACACACTCAACAGCCTCCTGGCCTTAATAAATTCCTCTTAACACCCCAGTGGACCCTCACTCACCTTTGTCACCACAATGCCCACCTATCCCTCCCACCCACACCCCTCAGAAGCTCCCCCATCTCCACATAAATTCCTGAAGCAGAGCCACACAGGATACTCTGTTTCCTATACTTGTCACAAGTCCCTGCCCCACCACACAACTGTGTGCCACTGTGTTCATCGGGTCCTTCTTTGAGGAGTTGGAAGAGTATTGGTCTGGGGGCCAGGAGACTCTGTGTGACCATGGGCAAATCACTTTCCTTCTGGGCCTCAGTATGCTCTCTGGAAATGCTCAGTAATATCCCCAAGGCCATCCCTCCTGGCAGAAGTGGTGTGGGTAGGAGGGGACAGCAAGCAGCAAGAACAAGATCCTCTTATGTGTAAATACCAACTCATTACAGTTTATAAATTCTACTTAAGCAAAATGCTGTTTGGCACCTCCCAACAGAGATACATGTTTTGGCTTTACAGGGTTACAGATAAACACATAATAATAGTAACACTTGCAATAACAAGGCTTTGTGACTTGCAAAATGCTTTCACTTATCAGCTCACACATTCCTTAGCACAGTTCCTGCAGGAGCTGGCATGTCATCATCATCATAGCAAACATATGAGGCAAGCACTATTCCAAGAGCTTTACTATGGTCTTTCATTCAGTGATTTAGTAAAGAGGGCACAGAGAGGGTTAAGTAACTTGACCAAGATCAATAGCTGGTAAGTGGCAGATCCAGCCTTGGAACTCCAGCATCTGGTTCTTATTCACTGGACTACACACCCCTTCACCTTCCTCCTCATGTACAGAGGAGGAAACCAAGCTCAGTAAGATCAGTGCCCAAGACCCTGGTACACACAGAGGGCCAGAATTTTAACTAGCTCCTGTGCACTGACAAAACGACAATGAAACAGCAAAATCAGAAATGCAAAGAATGTCAGTGCTTGGCAGGGATATGGATACTACGGAGCTCCAATCCTTCAACAGAGGTCCAGCGGGGTTCATCAAGCTTCCCAGGGCCCTGGGTGTCCAGCTGTTGGCCCGCCTCCTACCTTCCCCTTGCTCTCTGCCTCTTTCTCCAAGAACTGCTGCCCACTCTCTTCTGCCCTTCAAGTTGACTTGTGTTAATTCAGACACCTTGGTGAGTCCCGGTGAATAAGCACTCACTCAGGACTGGAGCTGCAGCAGGCACCAGACCTCTTGACAGCACCCTGCTCTCGGCCCGGGATGCTCTCCACCCAGTGGCCAGCACAGTCAGCCTGCTGGGCCTGCACTTCCTGCTCTGTGGAACCAGGACACGGTCCTCGCTGTGTCACATGGAGGCTGGCAAGAACAGCTCAGCCCACCAGCCTGGCTCTTCCTCTGCTCAAGGAGCAGCCACTGTTGTGCGTAGCCCCAAACCTGTTTGTCAGTTCTTTTCCGGTGTTGTATTTACATAATTTAAATATAACCTAAACAGATAAAATATGAGTATGAACGAAAGCTGTTGTTTCTAAGAAAAGTGAAGTGAGTATTTTGGAAAATTTTGAGCAAGTAGCTAAAATAATCTGTTAATGAATTAGAAGTAGGCAAGATAACAGTAAAAAATTGGCCAAAAAAGCCCTAAAAGTCATAAAAGTCTAGAATTCTGTGCCCAGATTATATCCAACTGACTTTTAATTCTCTACGTCGAGGAAACTAAAAATTACATCTGATACATCCTAGCTACCAGGAATACCAACAAGGACACCTGGATGCAAAGAGAAGACCTGACCCATGACAAGATGGGCAAGAGATTGCACCACTGAAGGGTTTCCATTAAAGTTATTTTAAATATATAAGTGAATATATACATACAACTTTGTGATTCCTGGACTTTACTTTTTTAAAAACCTACTTTATTGCATTATAGTTTACATACATTAAAAAGCACCCATCTTAAGTGTATATTTTGATGAGTGTTGACAAATTTGTACAGCTGTGTGACTACATCCCCAATCATGACACAGAATATTTCCATCACCCCGTGTCCCATCGTGTCCTGTCCAAGCACCCTCCCCAAGGGTGTCTGTTAGGGTATCACAGCTCTTATCACACTGGGCTGAGGTCAGCTGTAGGTCACTATCTAGTGTTCATTTAAAATTCACTCTTTCTGGTGTGGAGTCTATGTGCCCTGGAGTTGTGTGGCCACTATCACAATAATTTAACTTTGTGAATGGACTGACCAACTACGTGTCTCCATCTCATCAGATAAAAGGTCCTTCATGCTTTGGGATCTGGAAGCCTTGGGCCTGGGACCAGCTGCACTACATTTTCACCGCAAGATCCTGGGCATTACTTACCCCGCATCCCTTCTCCACTTTTTCTTGTACAAATGCTAGAGACAAGAATGTTGACTCACAGAGTAGGTATGACAGCTAAAGGCCACATGGTAGATAAGTACTTTACAGACCTATGGATGTGTTGTTTGTAACTAGTTTACAAGACGGTTTAAATCAGTTAGGCTGTTCTGAAGGCAAACGAGTTCTCCGTCCTAAGAAATGAAAGCACGGATGAGAGGACGGATCCCACAGACGGCCCCAGCACTGGGTGCAAGCTGGACTGTGATCTCCACAACCCTTTTCACCCTAAAGTTAGTGATAAGTCTCCTGAGGTGTGTGTCACCCCGTGGCCCCCTTTATTTTCAATAACGGAACCTCCCCACAGCTCAAGCGACTTGACCAATGTAAGGGTGCGCCTGACATTCCTCCAGTCCAAATCACCCCCCAGCCTGTCCTCACAGTCTCCCCCAACCCACTCCTTATGCTTAATCCATTCCTCCCGAAAGCAGGGAATGAAGAAAAAGGTATTAAATGAAAGCACTGCCAGGATGCAATACAAACAAGAGCAAAATCAAAAAACCACATCAAAAGTACAGCATTTGTGCTCATAGGGAGGTTCATCTGAAAAGCACATTCCCTCTATTTGTTAGGCAGCAACAAAAAAGGTGGCCTAAGAGAAGCAACAAAAAAACAGGGGGATAAGTGTCCCAGCGCCCAGGCAGGGAGCCACTCTTCCCTCTCTCGGCGGGGGGCGGGGCCAGGCTGCTCTGAAACTCCTCCCCATTGGAGCGACCGGCACTTCCGGTGCTAGCTGCGCACGGGCCCTGCACCGCAAGGCCACACACGCGCATTAGTGTGTTTCATCACTGCTCTAACCTAGCAAAGAAGGCATTATTAGCCCATTTCACAGAGGCGGAAACTAGATGGAGAGATTAAATAATGAATCTAAGATGCACCCCTGGTAAGTCGGGGGAAGCAAGAGGTAGTCCAAGTCAAATGACTCTGAAAGCCCTGCTTTTACAGATCCCCAACGCAGGGAGCCACCGCAGGCCAGGCTCCCGAGGTCCCTTCATGCAGTGGGTAGCCGTAGGGGTTGTCTGGGTCCGGGATGAGACGCGGCGGAAGGGGTAGGAAATGCCCCTAACGGAATCACCCCATGGCGGGGGCCTCTACTCAAGTAACGAAGCAACATCCCAAATTCGTTTCCAGAGATGGACAACATTAACAACTATAATCCCAATTCAGGGAAGGATTAATGTGTTTTCCGGAGTGTTTAATATCGTACCAGTGAAGATAAGCTGTGATCATGTGTAGGAGTCTAGAAAAAAAGAGAGCTGAAGAGAGAAAATGTGTGCCACCTTCCTGGCAGTCAGGGGAGGCTGTGTCTAGCTTAGAGTCATCCGACACTGGGACATGAGCCCAAGGGGCAGCAGGGGCGGCTGCCAGCCCAGGATGATGGCCGACCCTCAGCATCACGTTAATGACCTTTGTTCAGATTCTCCTTCAGAGAATTACTGATGTGATTACTTAGGAATTCATAGCAAATTTGTACCTAGTATTCCCCTCCCTGGGATGGGGGCAAGGTCCACCTACCATCAAGATCATGACCAACGCCTAGGCCTATTGGTCAGTCTGTTAAGAACCTGGTACGTGGGGATCAATTCCCCAGGGCCTGGTCCCCTTGGGTGAAAAACAGCCCTCCAGGGACAGCCAAGGAAGCCTTTAGAGCCAACCATTAAACAGGGGCAGGCAGCTGCCCAGCTTCACGCTGCCAGATCTGACTCAGCTGGCCCCAACTTACATTTCATGGGGGCTGGCCTGACAATGACATGGGGACAACGAGCCACAACCATGGAAATCTTGCTAAGGTTCAAATCCAGTTCCCCTTATGCTGGGGTTTTTAAAAGGGGTAAGGGATGGTGTGGGATTTCTCAGGAAACACCATTTTCTCTTTATACCAAAGAAAGTGATCTTGAAGAGAGGAAAGGAAAGGGGAAAGAAAAGCTTTCATCATTAAGTGAAAAGAGGAAATAAAGAGGAATTTTGCTGGAAGAAACAGCTGAAAATATGAGCAAAGGAAGGAAGAAGCATCAGACATAAAAAGGCCAGGAGGGAAAGAGAGGCAATGGGCCTGCTGCTATTATAGATAAGTAATAATAATAAAATATAAATGATAAATTAATAAATTAAGACTAGCAAATGCCCTACAGAAAAGGAAGAGTTAATTATGGTACCTTTTGCCAACATCATATCATGCAGCCATTAAACATTATGATTGTGAAGACTAACTTACGATAGAGGAAAGTCTACACAATAGAGCTAAGAAATGCAGGGGTAATATGCATAGTTTTGTAAAAGTTTCTATACGAAAGGCTAGAAAGGTACACACACACAAAAATGGTTAGGATAGGATTATAATAAATATCTCTTGTTTCCAAAGTTTCTGCAATATTACACAGCATTGTATAACTGACATTTTCTGAAATAATCCTTTCAAAATGAGGAAATAAGAGTCACTTGGTTACACAGAAAAGAGACAAGGAAAAGGACAATGAATGAACTTGGTCCGGTTCATTCACAGATCGAAGATCAGAAATGGTTTGCCAAGATTAAGCGCAATAAAGAAGTAACCAGCATGTGCATGGTGCTTTATATATATGGTGCCTCTATATACATTACCCTCCCCCCCCCACAACCAGGAACAAAATAATACTCTTGTATCCTTGTTCACCAGGTAGAGCAGGGAGCAGCCCCTCACCTGACGCCTGTACGGCCTTGCCTCAGCTTGTGTTAAGCTTCCTCAATGAAAGAGAACCAGAGGTGCAAACAGCAACAGACGGGGGCTGCCCACTCCTCCCAAATGGTCTGTCCACCTATCGCAGGCCACTGGAGGGGGGGGCCCAGGCAGGACGCAGAGGCGGGCTGGAGCATGGATGCTGTGTGAGGGACCTACCTCCTCTGGGCTGCTCCCTGGTCTTAGATCCTAAGCCCTCTTCCCACTTGATTGTACACACTCTCCTTGGGCAGCCCCTCATCCTCCCTATGGTTGTAGGTGCTGATTCCCCACAGTTACTCTAGACCTCTCTTCTAAGCTCCAGATCTCGAGCACAGTCCTGGTATAAGAAGGTGATCAAAAATTATCCACTGAATAATCTGATAGGTCCACTCAGATGGCCCATGGGCACCTCAGACTGAACTCATCTTCTCCATCTCTGCTTCCATTTTGGTGTGTGGCCCTCATGGCATCATGCCTGGACTACTCCTAAACTGTCTTGGCCTCTTTCAAGTTCACCAGAGTGATTCTTCAAAATCCAAATCAGATCCTCCCTGTTCCCTGCTTAAATTCCTTCGATGGAGCCCCACCATTGTAGGATTGAAGCCCAAATTAATTAGCCCTTCTGCTCACTGGCTTCTCTATACCTGGTCTCTCCAGCTCCTATTCATACCCCTGCTCCTGTTATACAATAATTCTCACCAGTGTCAAGCATGTGAGAACCTCTTATGATAAGGAAGCCCCATTCCCACCACTCCACCTGGCAAGCTCCTACTCATCCTTCAAAACCCAACTCAACAGCCAGCTCTTTGGAAGCCTTCCTCTGTTTCCCTAAGCAGGTCCTCTCTCACTAACAAGACTTGTATCACAGCCTATGAGCTCCCTGAAGGCAGGGGCCAAGTGTTACTTTCTTTGTATATTCTGCCTAGAACAGTGCATGCAGCCGTGGTGAAATGTTTGATTAACTGATGGAAGGAAGTTTCTCCTGACTGGAGGAACAAGCGGGAGAGATGGGATGGTAAGACTTCAACTCTGCCCAGCCATTTTTCTGTGTGATCTTATGCAAATCATTTTGCCCAAGGAGGAAATTAGAATTAGGTCAACAGGGTATCAATGACCTATACTCTGGGCTCCTAAGAACCTTCCTCTAATGCTATTTTTTTCCTAGACTAGAAAGAATCTCTCTTTACACATGGCAAAAGAGTATTGATTGGCACCCTTGAAGAGTTAGGTAAATCTTGCTTTAAAAAAACCACTCTCAGAACACTTGCAACCCCAGAATGTTTCCCCTAGACTGGATCCAGCCAAAAATTTCTCAAATTCTCAATGAGAGTTGATGGGGAAGGAAACAAAGGTAAAAACAAGGCGGGAATATATTCAATAAACACCTGTAGAGAGACAGTAAGGACCAAGGCCCTACAAGGGGCTGCAAGGAATTCTACTGGTCTTGTCTCTCCTTGAAGCAAATGACAACCTGCTATGAACAAATCTGACATGTTTCTGAAGGATGTACCTGAGCAAATTCCCACTTCCTGGGAAATGAATACAAACAGAGCCAGGCTGCCTGCCTAGCTGCTGTGCAGAGAGAAAGAGCCAGGATTGGCGCTGAGGTGGTGATCAGAGGCAGAGACGGCTTTCCTGCAGTCTGGCACAGAGCCCTGGACAAAGGGGCATGAATGTGTGAAAAGAAAGTTAATTCTTCTCAAGGATATAAAGCCCATGCAGATGAACTATAAGCCATCATCTTTTTACGTAAAATGCAGTTTCTAAAACTTTCTGAAATCTTAGAAATGATGATTGGCTCTCATAGAGAAACAATACCTTAAAGAAGTTAAACATGTCCTGCTCTGGACAGCATTTCTGACCAGTGAAGCATCCTGTGGTCACAAAGTGTTTCTGTGCCCCACCCCGACCCATGGCTTTGGTCCCTCTGGCTCCTGTGTGCCCCCTGGTTTAACAGATGGCTGCCCTCCATTCCTTCCCTCCCTGTATGACATACTACTCCCACACCAAGGGGTAGAATCAATTTCCCATTACATCTGGGTTAGCCTTGTGACTTGCTTTGACAAACAGTGACTGGTCTAACCTTTAAAAACTTTGGTAGCTTCCACTCTCTCCCAGCGATAGCCATGCTGTGAGGAAGCCCAAGCTAACCACAAGGAGAGGTCTTATGGAGGAGCTCCAAAGCCTGAATGTGTAAGGCCTTCTTAGAGTTTGCCGGCATAGCCACCAGCCGATGGCTGAACAAAGTGGTCTAGGAAGCTAAGTGAGTAACCAGCACCAATGTGAAGCAGAAAAACTGCTCAGTGGGACAAAGTCAACACACAGAATCATGAATAATACACTGTTACTGTATTAAGCCAGTAAGTTTTGCGGTTGCTATATAGCAATGGATAACTGAGATATAGTAAATGCATAGATATATATGCAGTAAGGCCATTGAGAAATGAGCCATCCCACATTAGTGAGTTTCCAGACAGCCAAAATATAACCTTCATTTAAACTTGTTCTTATCCAATTCTGAAAAAAAAATTTTAGAATGCAATACTATACCCCACCTTATGCTAAATGTAATCTAATATTTTCTTGATGAGTGGGTCTTCATTACAGACAATAGTTACTATACTGCCGTGTAATGTAGCGATGCCTCCCACAGGCACAGAGGTGTATATGGGCTGCCAGTTGCAACAGTCAATCCCCAGACAGCTATGCTCCTTGATCGTGCCATGTCTGCCCCAGGAACACCTCCTCCTCCCCTACTTTACTCCTCTAATGGTTGTAGGTTGAGAAACCAAAGACCCAATCCCACTGGAAATGAATGTCGACAGACTCTGAAGAGAGTGCTAAGGGGTTCTTTTATGATTGTAGAGGAGAAAGAACTCTGGAATCCCAGTGACCTGGCTTCAAATACTGTTCCGACACCTGTTGGCTTTGCATCCCTGGACAAGTCTCTTCACTTGTCATACTTTTCAGTTTTTCCATCTGTAAAATAATATCTACCTCTTGCTGGGAGATAATCAACTGAAACACAGCAAGAGCTCAGTAAATGTGGGCATCCTGTCTCCACTCCATGTTCACTGGGCCTGACCCTGCACATGGGTGTTACCTCTGAGCACACACATCTGAGTGTTGGTCAGGATTATACCCATAGAAGTCTATCATCACGAGTGCATATGTTGGTGACGGGACAGCTAGGGGACAGTTCTGAATATTTATTCAGGTTTGGAGCACCCCTGTGGGATTTTCTGTATGCTTATGAAGACACTGCAGACTAACAACCACCTTGGAGTCCTAGCAATTTCATCTCATGAAGCATTTACCAGGGCCATTAGGCAGACCAAGATCAGGACTGTGTGGACACACAACACACACTGGGAGCTCATGCTGGCACGGAGACTGGTATCTGGCCCTGGCCCTGCTGCTACCCAGCTACCCACTGCTGGCCCAGCCCTGGGCTTTGGTTTCCTCCCTAGAAAAACCTGACTGATGACAAAGTGATGATTTAAAATAACAAACACAGGACTCTGATGTTCATGGCAAATGTCAGTGAAATAATATAGGTGAAAAAAGGCACCTAAATTGCAAATGCAAGGTGATGACACGCTGGACAAGCTCTGTTTACACATAAGTAAAGATTAGAAAAGCCATGGAGAAAGGGGACCAGGGGCAGGAAAGAGGGGGTAACTTTCTGCAAAGTTGTTTACACGTTCCATAATCAACTATTCCTCTGCAGTTGGATCTGATGGCCTCCTAGCCACCTGTATGCACTTCCTTATTATTCTGATTCCTAACAGACACCCACCTGCACGCTCTTCATGGTGGGATGGCCACTTCTGTCCCACCCTGGGGTCATGGTAAGCCCAGGGCCAAAGGACCAATAACTGGGTTGGCTTTGCCTCCTCCCAACCCATTACTGCACACCTCTCCCACTCCAACTACCTCTGGTTGCTCAGAGCCCCCAAGCCTGCTACGTTCCTGCCCCTCATCCTCAGCTCCTATTCCTGTTCCGACTCATCTCATTTCATTCCTCAACTCCTGGCCATGTTCCACCAGGAAGACTCTGTCATGGGCTTCTTCCTTCTCACATCCACCCACGGGGAGAGAGAGGGGCGTGTCCTATGATATTTTAGGGCCTCCTGCCTCTTAGCACTGTTCAACACAGCCTAGCAAAGACAGTCAGGGGCAGCCAGAGAAGCAGGCAAGGCCCAAATGCCTGGGTTCCAGAGAAAAAAGATTTCCGAGAAGCCTCAGGGATGTGTCCTGCCCCTTTCCCCAGCCACCCCACCTTCCATCTCAACTGTTAGCCAGCCCCTTTGCCAACTATCAACCTGCCTGTAAAATGGAGCCAGTTTCCTCATCTGTCAAATGGATCCAGTAACGTTTGACATGTTTCACAATGGGATGATGTGTATGAACCTAAACTCCAGCCGCAGACAGGGGCTCTGGAAGCCTTAGCTGCCTCTCAGCCTCCCCTCCTGCAGCTGCCTCCAGCCACTTGGAGCTAAGTGTTCATTCACTGCGGAATGATCGCTGTGTAATTTGTGGGTGTGAAAGGAGCCACATCCCCAGTACTATCATGTTCTAATTTGTAAATAAAGGTCTTAACAGGCTATTAATTCCAGGAGACAATTTCTGCTTTCAAATAGCATTTCTGGTATGAAATAAAAGCTTAAGACATTTTCCAGAGGTTCTTCAATCTTAACTTGCCACAGACTCATTGCTTTAAAGACCCTGTCAGACAAAACTCAACATCCATTCATGATAAAAAAAAAAATCAACAAAATGGGTATAGAGAATACGTACCTCAACATAATAAAGCCATATAGATCAGGAATAAGACAAGGATGTCCATTCTTACCACTTTTATAGTATTGGAAGACCTAGCCACAGCAATCAGACAAGATAAAAGGCATCCAAACTGGTAAGGAAGAAGTTAAACTGTCACTTTTTGTAGATGACATGATACTATATATAGAAAACCCTAAAGACTCCACCAAAAAACTATTAGAGCTAATAACTGGATTCAGCAAAGTCACAGGATTTACACAAAAGTAAACTCAAAATGGATTAAAGACCTAAATGTAAGACATGAAACCATAAAACTCTTAGAAGAAAACATAGGCAAAATCTCTTGAACATAAGCATGAGAATTATTTCCTAGACACATCTCCTTAGGGAAGAGAGACAAAATAAAAAATGAACAGTGGAACTGCCTCAAACTAAAAGCTTCTGTACAGCAAAGGACACCATCAGCAGAACAAAAAGGCAGCCTACAGTATGGGAGAACATATTAATAAATGATTGATCTGATAAGGGGTTAACATCCAAAATATATAAAGAACTCATACAACTCAACACCAAAAAACCCAAATAACCTAATTAAAAAATGGGTGAAGGACCTGAATATTTTTCCAAAGAAGAAATACAGATGGCCTCCAGGCATATGAAAAGATGCTCCACATTATTAATCATCAGGAGAACACAAATGAAAACCACAATGAGCTATCACGTCACACCAGTCAGAATGGCTACTACCCAAAAGATGAGAAAGAACAAGTGTTGGCAAGGATGTGGAGAAAAGGGAACCTTCTTACACTGTTGGTGAGAATGTAAATTGGTGTAGCCACTGTGGAAAGCAGTATGGAGTTTCCTCAAAAAACTAAAAAATAGAAATACCTAATGACCCAGTAATACCACTTCTAGGAATTTACCTGAAGAAAACAATATCCCTAATTCGAAAAGATATATGCACCCCTATGCTTACTGCTGCATTATTTACAATAGCCAAGATATGGAATCAACTAACATGCCCATCAATAGAGGAACACATGAAGATATGGTACAGATACTGTGGAATATTACTCAGCTATAAAAAAGAATGAAATCCTGCCATTTGTGACAACATAGATGGACCTAGAAGGTATTTAGCTAAGTGAAATAAGCCAGACAGGGAAAGACAAATACCATATGATTTCACTTATTTGCGGAATCTAAAAACAAAACAAACAAAATGAACAAAATAGCAATAGACTCATAGACACTCAGAAGTGACTGGTGGTTACCATGGGGGAAGAGGTGGAGTGGGAGGAGGGGTTGTTAGAGATAGAGGGGCACAAAAGTTCTCAATCATAAGTTGGTCATGGGGATTGTAGTACAGGATGGAGAATATAGCCAATGATTCTATAACATCTTTCTATGTTGACAGATAGTAATTGAACTACTGGGGGTGAGGATTTAATAATATGGGTAACTGTTGAACCACTGTGTTATATACTTGAAACCAAGATAAGAATATCAACTACACATCAATTAAAAAGTCTAGTATAGCCAAAAAAAAAAAAAAAAGACCGTCAGAAAGAGGTGAATGTGGGTGCGTGTTCTTGAGAACAGCCCCTGGCATCAGGAATGATTCCCACCATCTTGGTGGCATATCTTCCCCCTGCATCCCCACACATCAGTGACTGCCTGGTCCCACCCTCAACCCTCAGTCACCTCCTGTTTTATCACCTCACTTTCCGGGCAGGTTGTGCCATAAGAGGCCCAGTGGCCCCCAGACCCAGGCAAGGGGAGGGACATAGGGAAACCCTACCAGCTACTGCTCACTCCCCCCTCCCACCCCTGTGCCCAGCTCTCCTCCACCACAGCCTCCAACTACCCATCGTGTGACCCCTTGATTCCCAGCTCCTGCAGGCTACAGAACCCATACCCGTGGCTCAGTAGTATGTCCTCATTCCGTAACAAAAGCAGCCCCAGCAATAGCACAGCCCACATCCCCTGACTCCACCTGTCTTCCTGTCAGAACCTCAACCTGCCAGCCTCCGGTGAGAAGAGCCCAGGGCAGGCTGCGGGGCTTAGCCAACATTTCAGGCTACCCTGGGGCCCCCGTGTCCCTTCTCTCTTTCTCCCATAGAGCTGAGCACAGGCTTGGGGGATGAAGGATGCAGCGAAAGATGACATGGACATTGGAAGAGCAGCACAAGAGCAGTCACAAGCCCCCGGAAACCCAGGGTCTGCTGCTAACTGTCCCCACCACCCCAGGAGGGAGTCCCAGGCTGGAGCCAACTGGTCATGTGAGAAGAAAAAGGAAAGGGGAGTTTGTAGGCAGGAGAAAGAGAAGCAAGGAGGTGCGGAAGTCTGGAGAAAGGTCCAGGTGTTACCTTGTGGTGGGAGAGGGCGCGGGGGTCTGGCTACCCTGTCCTCCAGCTCCTGCCTCCTCCTATCCTTGCTGGTGCCCCCATCCCAGCTGGTAACATGGGCCCCGAGGAACAGCAGGCAGGTGTGTCACCTCATTCCACAGCTGGGGGAGATGGATCCCAGGGTTCTCCCCACAGCATTACAGGGAATGCAGGGACACTGTGTTTAAGGAAGACTGGTGGGTGGGCCTGGGACCCAGGCACCTTTCAAAAAGTCACATCAGTTCCAAACAACTGACTCATAAACTTCTGGAACATAGCCCACTGAAAGCTGGGGCCTCTTGCATTCCACCTCAGGCCCAAATGGACCTTGAAAGTCACCTCCCCTCCATTCCCAAAGCTGCATCCAGGACACTGCTTCCATGGCAAGGCCATGCTCTCCTGGGATGCTAATATTGTTATTTTTGACTTACTTTTCTTTTTTTTTTGTTTCCTCTCCAGTGGGGAAAATTTGTTTTGCCCCTTTAATGGACAGCAAAGCATATGGGAAACTCATGTGGTCCACAGACCCTGGCAGATAGGAAAGGACCAGAAGTGGCCATTTGGTAGAAGGTAGTGGTTCAAAGTTGGGTCCCAGATCCCTAATACTGCCATGCCCACCCACCTATTTGCCGCAAACTGTGCTTCATACTGATTCCCACTAGGAATGGCTCTTCTAGCAGGGCCTTCAACTGGCAGAGGCACAAGATGAAGATCACCTCCCAGAAGTCAAGATAGTAATGGCAGGTTGTCACCTTATGTGCACAGGGCACAGGGAGGCAAACAAAGGGACCTGTTGGTGTGCCCTCATGAATCCATAAGCACCAGTCCACAGCTGGGCTCCTGCAGAATTGAGAGGCCCAAAGGTTCCGTGAGAAAGGGCATTGCACTGCACAAGCTGGAATGGGAAAACAGGAAGAATCTTGGTCCAAGAACCAGGAAAAAGTTAAAACAGAGAAAAACCTGTGTAACCAAGTGGGAGGCAATGAGACAGCCCCACAGGTCTCTTGCATCAACCACCAAGAGCACCGTGGGACCATTGGAGACTCAGCCCCCAGTCCCAAGAGACAACGATAATGAGTTTGGCAATAGTGAGATGTAGTAGGAAGAGCACTGGAACGGGGATTAAGAAATAAGCACTAGCCACACGACTGCCATAACTGGCTGTGTGGTCTTGGGAAGGCCACTTTCCAATTCTGGGTTTACTTTTCAAATGAGTTAGCAGGTGGGACAAATGACTGTGGATTTCACTGCCTCTAATCCAGTCAGAGGGAGTCGCCCAGATGGGTTACTGGATAATAAGCTCAGAAGGCTGGGAATCACATCTCCGGGTCTCTGCAGTCCCTCAGCACCTAGTCAGGGGCTTGGCTCCTGCTGGGAGCATAATACTGTTTCCTAGTTATACTGAGGCCAAACTTCCACTCCTTTTAGCAGAAGGCAGCCCCCAGAACTAGCAGATCTCCTCTGCCACCATGGCCAACACCACTGTCCCAGTCTGCGTTCCCACGACTCTCCCCACATCACCTAACTACTTAGGGCGTCCCCGAGCTCCCAGACGCAGGGTCTATGACAGTCCCTCCTTGCCTTCCACATTTCCCAGTACGCTTGTGCTCATATTGCCTTTGATCTTGATAATAACTGTGTTATGCCGGCAGACACTGTCCCCATTTGACAGAGGGCCGTGAATGCACCCATCAGTCACTTGCTGAAGCTAGTCAACGAGAGGCAGGGGCCCTTTGTCCCTGCGGGAGACCTTCCTTGCCGGAGTCAGTGACAGAGAATGCCTAGGGGGGCCTTCCTGCCATCCACACAGGCTGGGCACAGGTAGGCCTGAGGCCCAATGTCCTGGCATCCTCCCTTCCCTAGGGCCAAGGCAAGCAGCTGAGAGCCCCAGAGAGCCACCCCCCACCCCCCAAGCACATTTTGACTCAAGAGCAAAGAAAACAATGCCGTCCCCACGTTCAAAACAGGTACCACCTTGGCTGAGAGCTGGTGGGAAGGGAAACCAGTAGGCGGGATGGAAGGCTAGACTTACCTCCCTCAGCAACTGTATCCCTTTCAGCCCATTCTGCTGCTGCTGGGCCACAGTGACCCCCAAGACAAGTGTGTGGACAACACAGGAGACCACAGAGATGATGACAATGGGGCTGAGGCTGAGGGGCAGTGTGATGAAGAAAGAGAAGACAAAGAAGGCCTGCCAGCCCACCGTGTCGCTGGCCGCATGGGTGCCAGCGAAGTTCAGGCCCAGGTAGGAAAAGATCTGGGCTGTTATCAGCAGCCACAGGAGGTAGGGCACCACTTTCCGGGTGACCCGGGTGGGGAGCAGCCCCTTTTTGCAGAGCACGAAGAGGATGATGTCCGACAGCAGCCCGATGCCGGCCACGGTGAGCGGAGCCAGCTTGTCGCTCGAGAAGACCACAGCGCACATGAGCACCACGTAGCAGTCAAAGAGAGCTGCGAAGACCACCAGCACCAGCAGGGTCTCGTGGCGCTGCCTTTTGAAGTAGGTCTGGTACAGGTTCTCCAAGGACTCAGGCACGAAGGTGAGCCGCATGAAGCGAGGCAGGCACAAACAGGATCCCGAGTTCCGGACAGAGATTTCATGGGTCCGGCCCACCCCGCGGTCTGGGTCGGAGGGCAGGCTGACAGAGTACTCGGCGGAGTACTCAGCCGAGTACTCGGGCTCGGAGAAGCCCTGGTTCCGCGGCATGCCGGCTAGTGTCTGCTTCTGCCGGGCCTGGGTGGTGCTCCGAGAACGGAGGAAGGGTCCTGGAGCGGGCCACCTACCAGGGCTCTCTGAGGGCCGAGGAAGGCTGAGGGCCGGCCACCTCGGGCAGGAACGCAGAGCAGGTCTCCAGGGCGCAGGGACCGTTGAGCATCTGGAACTTAAAAGCACATCACCCCTAAGAAGCAGCACCTCTTCCTTCCTACCGGTGGTTTCTCCATGGCCGCCCTAACCCTCGTAAAATATTCGTTGCTGCCTGACGCTCCAGAACCAGGGCCTTCTCCGCCTCCCCCACGCTCCTGCCACCACCGACCGTACACATAGTCCTGTCCTGGTCACCCAGTTTCCTGTCTCTGGCTTGCCGAGGGGCCTGGCCACCTCTCCATCTCTTGCACCCCGGTCTCTCTGTCCCTGATTTCCTCACCTAAATCTCCTCCAGGCCCAAGCCTTAGAAGCTAGAGATAAAATGTGCCCGAAACAGAGCCATCCCGGGGATTCCTGAATCTTCCTTCTGTTTACTTCCTTTTCCCACCCGGCCCTGGGCGACTCCGGCTCCCCACCTCCCGGGCACTGTTTGCCCTCGGAAGGCCCGCCCTGCCCCTGCGATTACCTGTGCAGGAACTCGAGAGCCGCGTGGTCCGGGCCGGTCCCCGCGCTGGCTGCAGGGCTGGGTCACGCGTGCGGCGGGCGGGGCAGCAGGGCTCAGAGAGCCCGGGGGCTGCTCCCCGCGGGGCCGCTTCGCCCCGCGACCCCGGCCGGAGCGCGACTCTCCCGCCGTCAGGCCCGGGATCCGGCCGGGAGAGGCGCGGGGCTGTCCCTCAGCATCCACAGGCACCCGGCGGCAGGAAGGAGGAGGCGGCGGTGGCTGGAAAATTCGGGGGAACCCGCCCCTAGGGCTACTGCCCGCGGGGCTGGGGCCGGCGTGAGCGGCGCGACCCCCGCTCTCGCCCCCGCTGTGATCGCGGCGGCGGCGCGGCTAGGGGCGCACCCGGGGCCCTTCCCGGCGGGAGCGCGGGTCGAGGCCGGGGAAGTCCGCCTGCATCCTCTGGCCCGCCCGCGCGCCGAGCCGAGCCGAGTCCGGGCGCGGCGCACTGCACAGTGAGTCCCCGCGCGGCGGTGGCGGCTCCGGGGCCACGCGCGCTCCTCCCTCCCCGCAGTCGCCGCCCCCTCGGCGAGCGCGTTTCGGAGTTGTGGGTGGGGGGAGTGCCCCTCTCCAGACCCGGGACCGGCGGGGGAAGGCGGAGAAGGCGAGGAGCGCGGGGGCGAGAGTTGGATGGGCCCCAGTGACCCCAAGCTCCAGCACTGGGCGGCGAGCTTGCGGCGACTGCAGCGTGGAAGCGCCGGGGTGGGCGGCGGGCAGGAAGGATGGGCGAATTAACTCCTCCCGCAGGCCGGGTCTCAGTGGATAAACGCCCTGGACGTGCCCCTCCCGCAAGTGAGACGCGCTCGAGGCACCCCCAACGCCCCTCCTCCACTGCGGCTGCCTTCTGGGCCGGCAGAGGCCGGAGCTGGGGTTTGGGGGGTGCTCCCCATCCAGATGCGCGGGGCCTAAGTGTCCCCGCCAACCCTGGCAGCCCAAACGCTTTGGAGCTCGCGGCCTGAGCTTTCCGCAAAATGACCCACAGCTGGCCCCTGTCCTTGTAGAGGTAGGAGTGGCCCAGTAGGCACTTGGCACGTGCAACTGGAAGAGACCCGCCTTCAAAAAGATCTCCCGTGCACATTCCACCTATTAGAGATGCTTTTGAATTGGCAAGCTCTCCTTAAAAACGCAAAAATGCCCCATCGAATGGTTGTACACCTATCAGTTTCTTACACATCAGTATAAATTACCTTCCTTGGATTTGACAGAATACTTTGCCAAAATCAACCACAGCCTTTAGGAATTTAGGTTAAGGAAGAGGAGAGAGATAGGTTGTTTTGGAACATACGCATGGTGGGGGGTGGGAGGGGGTGTCAGGGAGGGAATTGCTGAGGACAACCAGCAGCATTAAGGGATGTGTTCCCCTGGGGAGAGCCGAAGAAACAGGTCAGAGAGGAAAGAAATTCCAGGTTCTGAATGGAGATACCTCCTCCAGCTCCTGAGAGCCATCCACGAGTGCTCTTTCCAGAACCTCAGGTGCCAACTCACGTCCCTCCGGGAATAGATTCATCAGAGACTCGATCCCATCACAGCTGTTTCTCCCAGTTCTCCTATCAATTCTGAAAAGCTGCCAGCCTCAACCCAAACATGTTGGAGATTTGATTCCAAAGGTTGGGGACATAACATCAGATTTAGCAGGAGAGTAATCTATGCAGATCACTATTCATGGCCACACTTTGCCCCATTGTTTTAATTTGCTTAGAGTCCAAACATTTATTTTTAATTGTTACATGATGTTAGCGTGTGATTTTTATGTCTTACAAAAGGTCATGGGTTAATAAAAGGAAAAAAGCTGATAAATACTGTTTGGGCCTGCTTTATGCCCTCTGGGAGTCCCTTCCCCTTTCCTGGTAACATGCCAACTTTTGGAGTTCTCCTGGCTTCCTGCTTGACGAGGCCATGGCCAGCTCCCAGGCCCTGTGGGTTCCTTGCTGGCCTCCTGCCACCACCTGTGCCCTAGCCTCTCCTCCATCCCCACCCCGTGAGGGGAGAGGGTTCCACACAGAGAAACTCTTGGTAAAATCCCCAATCTCCTTCCCTGACTGCTGGCCTCACTGCTCCACTCCTTGCCCTGCCATAATCCTCCTCTCTTTGTTGTGAGCACCTGTTCAGCAGACCTGTGCAGACAGCACACAGTGGATGCCCCGCCAGGCCAGCCATCAGGAAAGACCAGAGGAGCCACCCAGTCTGTGCCCTCAGAACACCTGCCAGCTCTGCCAGGACACCAGCTCTGCCATGGACGAGACAGACCCTCAGCTGTGCACAGTCAGAGGTGAGCTGAAACGGGGCCTTTCCAGACTGGAAGGAAGGATCCAGTTGGACCTGAAAGGGGTGGCCTCAGGGGGCTGGGGCCTCCTCAAAAAGGCTTGGCAGCAGGAAAGCACCCACAGCACATCCCCACCCCTGCTCTGCCTTCTGGGCCACAGGTGCAGCCCTGTGGGCCTCCCTGGGAGCCAGAGGCAACTGAGTGACTATATCCAGAGCAAGATAGTGGCCCACAGAGGAGATCAGGGAAAACAGCTAGTCAGAGACAGGCAGCTGGGCATGAGACAGGCATGGCAAGCTGCCCCTCCCAAACCTGGCACCCTGTAGGCACTCAGAACAGTCATGGAATAAATGGATGGCTCCCCTAAGAAGAAATGGCACTTCACAAGTGTACTGGCTGCCCCTGAGGAGACCAAAGGCCGCATTCTTCCATGCTGGATGTGGATAAAATGAGAGTTCCTGTGGCCAGGATTCTCACCTGGCCCTGGTTGACTAGCTCACTGCACACCTGTGGGCAATACATGGCTGTTGACTCTATATAAAGAGCTCTGCCCAGCGCTCTGGGCGCGACAAGGCTGCAGGAGAGCGGAGCAGAGGCTGGAGTGGTGGCAGGGCCGAGGACAGAGGCCCAGAGGACGGCTGTGCAGGATGACTGTACAGAGAGGCCCAGAGGACGGCTGTGTGAGACGGCTGTGCAGACAGAGGGGCCCAGAGGCAGAGACCGGCTTGCTGCATGCAGACTCCCTCTGAGTGAATGGGATTTTAGTGACTGACCTGCCACCTGGAAATAAAGTTGAGTATAACCCTTTCACCTCAAGAACGCTTTGCTGTCGATTTCTTTGGTCACACTGAATCCATAGCAAACTTGCCCAGGGCTGAAACATTGGCAAGACACTAGAAGGTTCCTGGTCCAGGAGCAATGAAAAATAACCACTCAAGAAAACTGTAGGAGGTGCCCTCAGTTTCCAAGCTATATGTTTTGTATAGCTTGTATTGTAACCTGGACAACTGGCATGTACCACTTTTGTAGTGAAAAGATACAGTAAAGCTATCTTTAAACCATACATGTGTCCACACATGCAACCTGAGGCCTAAACATGTCCTAAAATGAAGACAGAAGCACGGGCTCGGGTAGAAGGGTTGAAGGCCATCCTGAGCCCCATGCTACCCCAGGATCTTGGATAAAATACCTCTTTGCTGAAGGTACCTGTGTTTATGCTGTTTGAGACTAGAGATGTTTGCTGAATATTAACTGTTATTGGATAAACAAGAGTGGTTTAGCCCTCTGGGGAAATGTGGTGGCTCCTGAATCCAGCAAACAATAGATCAGGGCAGAGCCCTGGTGTCCTGGGGAAAGAGCAGTGGGAGGAGAGATCATTAGCTCCCCTGGTGCTGGACCCCGGGAGAGCCCTGTTTGGGGCCTTGGCTGAAAGCAAAGCCTGAGATAGGGCCCTGTGTTCAGGTTTAATTGAGCAAGTGATTCCTGTGGAAAGAAGGTGGGAAAGCCGGTCAACACAAAGGTGGGTGATGGGCCAATCCCTCTGGGGACCCTCTGAGGCGCTGGGCAAAAGGCACCTCAGAACTTTCACTGAAGGGCTAGAAGAAGGGAGTAGTCATCCACCTGCTTCCCGCCCCCATTGGATAAGGGTAGTCGCTCTCCAGGGCTCCCAGGTGGGTGCAAACCTGAGGCTGAGCGGGAGTGCCCGGGCAGGAAATAAGACACTCAGTGCAGAGAGGCAAGGTGCCTCCAGGCTGTGCCCACAGAAGGGGCGGAGTAGATGGGCGGGCAGAGAGGATGTGGCACACAATGTGTAAGTGTCCTGTATGGGACCTGGACCCCTTATCACCTCCTGCCAGCTCACAGGCTTGGATCCTGTCACCTGGAGGAGAGGCATGTCACAGGAGCAGGAGCTGGCCCTCCGCAGTCAGAGAGCTCAGCCTTGGGCGCTGGCCTAATGCCGCATGGGACCTCGGATGCCATCCGCTTCCCCAAGCCCCGGTGTCCGTGTGCTGGGATGACACAGCACTAGCCCAGAGGGCTCATTGGGAGGAAGAAGGTGGAGAACGGGAACCAGAATAGTTGGCAAGTACACCTGAAACGAATATATGTCAATTATACCTCTATGAAAAATATTTTAAAAATCAAAATTAAAAATTTTAAATGGTTGGCAAAACTCCACAGAACAAGTCAAATGGGAGTCAGTCCGCCTCAGGGCCAGATCCCCGGCCAGTGCTGTTCCCATGAGACCTGCATGGGCCGGGCGGGGCTGCCTTCTCCTTCAGGCCCTCTGTGTGGTTCTATCTGGGACTGTCTAGATTCCACTGCGGCTTCCTCTGACAGCGTCAGCCCGGCCTCCATGTCTTTCTCTCTCTGTCCTTGCTGCCCTCTATCCATCTCTGTGTCTCTTCTCCATGCTGCTGCTCTGGGTCATTCATCGAGCCAGTGGGTGTGAAGTGAGTGGGCGTGATCCACGTGAGCGCGCGCGCGTGCACGGCACGGCCGCCACCCTTGCCCTTGCAGGTCCAGCCCGGCCTCGCCTCCCCTCCCCAGCTCCAGCTTGTTCTGCCCACCCGCACAGCCCCAGTGCCCTGCTCACTGCTGCCCTTGGGTGCTGCTGGAGGCCTCTCAGGTGGGCAGAGGGAAGCGGAGCACCCCCAGACACTGGCCTTCCTGGGCTGGACATGTTTCTGGGTCTGTCCCCCTCCCGGGTGTGAGCATCTCCCCAGCAGCAGGACTGGTAATCCTGGTCCCTCCAGCCCAGTGTTTGAAACAAACTACTCCATAACCTCGCATGACACTGTCAATTAAACACTAACCACATGTCCGTGTGCACACACTGGCCTGTGCCTCCCAATGGGTGGTAATGACAGTGTCAGCAGCCCCTACTTCCTGTGGGATCCTTCCTCCCGGTCACTGTGGGTTGTGTCCCCTCCTTTGGTTTTATGAGGTAAGCACTAACATCCCCATTTTACAGGTGAGGACACTGGGGCTCCAAGACAGGAGGTAACTTGCTTCCAACCCCAGGGCTAAGAAGGGGCTGAGGGAGGGAGGGAAGGATTTCAGGTGCTCTAGACAGCGCCCAAGTCCAGCCAAGGCAGGAATGCTGGGCAACGTCCTCTGGTCATTTACTGCTTCTCTAACCAAGGGCACACTCAGCTTCAAAGGGTCAGTGCTTAATTCATAGGCAGAGGAAGCCTGGAGAATCGTGGCTGCCTGGATGTCAGAGATGAAAGAGACTCGAATCATCACTGTGCTGCAGCCCAGACAGGGAAGTTAAGGCCCAGCCTGGTTACATTTGGGGAAAGGAAGACATGCACACAGAGTGTGAGGCAATGTGTGAATGCTGAGTAATCCCAAGGCCTCTATGGAAATGTCACGTTTCTAAAAGCACTCAAGCCAGGGCCCCTCTGGGAAGAGGCACCATAGAAATATGTGCTAACAAGCCTCTCCCTAGCCTGCTGGGGATGAGAAGGAGCAGAAAAAGATTTTGGAATAACAAGAGATGGCTAGAAAAGGCCCAGACCGGGAGGAGATGGGGCCTCTACTTCCATGGTGCCTCTCATGGGTGGAAAGTCACCATACCCAGAAGAGTGAGGCTAAGAGACCCCTGGGGGTCAGGCTAGAGGGGCTTAGAGAAGGGCTGGCTCAAAGCCCTCATTGCAAATGAAAACCATCGACCTCCCAGTAGCTGCTCCTCCCCACCTGCCCCCATCTCAGAAATCAGGAATCACTCTTGACCCTCCCTTCTGCTCACCTCCCCAACTCATTCCCTGCACCCCAACGGGGGGGTGGGGCAATCTTTCCAAATCCAAATCTGACATGGTCGCTGCAGAGAAAATGAAAGTTCCTGTGGCCAGGATTCTCACCTGACCCTGGTCCGCTTGCCCCACTGCACATGTGTGGGCAATACAGTATTACTGACTCTGTAAGAGCTCTGCCCAGTGCCCTGGGCTGCATGGCTTCAGGAGAGCAGAGGCTGGAGTGGTAGCAGTGCCTAGGACAGAGGCTGAGACAGCTATAGGGGCAGAGAGGCCTGGAGACAGAGACCTGCTTGCTGCATGCACACAGACTTGCCCTGAGGGGGATGGGATTCTTAGTGCTTGACCTGCCACCAGTGAGAATAAAGCTGAGTGTAAACCTTTTGCCCCAAGAACATTCCATTGTCATTTTTCAGTCTCACTGAATCAAGAGGGAACTTTCCTGGGGCTGAAACCCATTGGTGAGACAGTCCCTATCTTCTTCGAAACTCTGGTCACTGGCTGTCCCTGGGCCAGGACAGTAGACTGCCCAACCCCTGAGTGCTAGGGATGAAATGAGATGGTACTTGTCAGGTGCTCAGATGCTGAGCTTTGAAGTCCTCAAGGAACATTAGTCATTTGTTACTTAGAGATCTGCAGTGGGTTGAATGATGGCCCCCAGGAAGACACCTCCATGTCCAAATCCCTGGAGCCCGTGAATGACCTCATTTGGAAAGCCTTTGCAGATGTAAGTAAATTATGGGTCTTGAGATTAGATCATCCTGTATTACCCAGGGGGCCCCAAAGAGACAGGAACAGAAGAGGAGGTGATGTGAAGATGGAGGCAGAGGTTGGAGGGATGTGGCCATGAACCAGGGGAACCTGGAGCTACCAAAAGCTGGAAGAGGCAAGCAGGGGTTCTCTGCTTCAGAGGGAGTGCAGCCCCGCCGCGACTCTGGATTTCTGGATGCCAGCACCGTGAGTGGACAAACTTCTGTTGTTTGGAGTCACACAAGAACATAAGACAGGTTTCAATAGCACACCTTCCATAGCTGCGTTTAACATGTGCTAGGATTTGTCGTAAATTTACGGGACTATCACCCTACTCACTGGACTTTGAGCCCAGGGCCAGGGCCTTCATTTATCTTCATACCTGGAATGCCAGCCCCTGACAGATTCTCAGTAAACCTTGTTGAATTAAAAACAGCCCTGCTGGACCCTCCTTTCAACCACGGAGATTCTCCAGTTAGGGAACACATACCCTAATAGAGCAGGGCAAAGGGCCAGATGAAACAGAACACATTGTCCACTTTGAAGGACACGTGTAGATGGGGGCAGGCGAGCAGGCTGTCCTCACAGCAGGTCCCCAAGGTGCTGACCCACCTGGGGATCAGAGAGGACCTCACAGAGCAGGTGACATGGGAAGGGGTTCTTTGAGGCCGAGTAGTAGGTACCCTGAGACCTGCCAGGAGGTGGCAAAGGCCACAGAATCCACCTTCTTGTTACTTCTGGACTTCAATTTTATTTCAATAAAAATTTTTTTTTCTTGGAGTTGAGTGATCTAACTGGTAAGTAATTTTAAATACTATTTGTACTGTGAAACCATCAGGGATTGGTTGTGGGATAAAAAATTTGTATCTGTTTCAGGGTACAGGAAAAGACCAAGAAAATGGAGATGTGGCAGTGATGTCTGGGGCTCAGACCTCCAAATCTGGAGAGTTTGTTTTCTCTACATCTGCAGGAGTGCTGGAGATGCCCGAGGCCCACGCTGTTGCTTGGACCACCCTGCTGCTCCCCTCCTTCAGCCACACTGAGCTCCTCACAGTTCTGGACACACTTTTCATCCCCTTATCATGTTGCATATGCTGATCCCTGTGCCCAGAACTCCCTTCCCCTCTGTTGTCATCCACCTGACAAACTGCTACTTGGCCTCAAAGAACCTCTTCCCATGTCACCTGCTCTGTGAGGTCTTCTGTAATCCCCAGACAGGGGCAGCACCCTGGAAACCTGCTGTGAGGACAGCCTGCTCTCTTGCCCCCCCACCCAACTTGTGTCCATCAAAGTGGACAATGTTCTCTTCTCATCCAGCCCCTTCCCTGCTCTATTGTCTTCATACAGTGTTCTGCCTGGAACGATAGCGTAGAATTGTTTGTAAGTCTTCTTTCTCCTCCATTGAATGTGAGTTCCCTTGGAAAAAGGATCCTGTTTGTCTCATTTTATTTCGACTGCTGATTCCCCTGTGCTTAGCACCAGGTTGGCACATAGTAAGTGTATACTCCTTTTCTATGCCTCCCATAACAAACCACAGACTTAGTGTCTAAACAGTACAAATCTGTCACCTGAAAGTCTGAGATGAGAAATCCAAAATGGGTCTCACTGGGCTCAAATCACAGTGTTGACAGGGCTGTGTTATTTTCTGGAGACTAGGGCAGAATCTGTTTCCTTACCTTTTCTAGCTTCTAGAGGTCACCCACCTTCCTTGGCTCATGACCCCCTTCCTCCATCTTCAAAGCTGAGCCTTCTTCCTTAGCCACACCTCTCTCTGCCCAGTGCCAGGAAGGGTTTTTCAATCTGAAGGTCCAGTGTGATTAGATTAGACCCACCTGGAAAATCACCCCATCTTAAGGTCCTTACCTTAATCATACTTGCACAATCCCTTTTGCCATGTGAGGCAACATATTCACAATTCCTGGAGATTAGGCTGATGACAATTTAGGGGGACACTGTTCTGCCTATCACAGTAGGCTCCTATATGACATCCAGCCTGGGTTGATCAGAGCACGGACCCATGTTAATTAAGTCCACGTATACGAACACTGCCCAGAAATTTCTAATCTTGACACGGCACTATGGCACTAGCAGGTTAAATCTGGGGATTGTAAACCATCTTGAAAGTGTGAAGAGGTGCTTATATTGACAGAAGAGAAGTCTTTGAAATCTTAATTCAAGAGAAAGCTGCAGAAGGAACTTCCCTGCCTGTGGTGCCCCCTCCACTTCCATGTTACCTAAGCTGCGTTAAAGGACAGATCCACTGTGTCAGGGAGCTGGTTGGGAACAAGAGGTGAGGAGACCTGGAGCCAGCAGAGAATTGGATGCCTGAGATTCAGGGGCTTCATTCCAAGACTTCTGCAAGCCCCCTTTATGCTGCCACCTGAATTGTCTCAGAAGCACTGTTCAAACTGTTTCACTCACTGAAAAATGCCAGTGGTTTTCCAACAGCTTCAGATCCAGTTCCAAAGTCTTTAGTATTCAGGGTGTTCCTGGGTTGGGTCCCCACCTGCTTATGTCATCTTCACAGAAGTCGTATGACCTAAATATGATTATTACATCCACTTTACAGATGAGAAAACAGACTAGGTTGATAACTTGCCCAAGGTCCCACAGCTGCTAAAGGGCACTGCCCAAGATTCCACCCATACATCTGCCACCAGGGCCTGGTGCCTGGGCGCTGTGTGACCTGACTCGCCCAGCCAAATCAGGCATTGGTGGGGGAGTGACAGACTCGGTAGTCTCCCCCTCTGCTTGGACAGTGCTGGACCACGGTGGGGGGGGGGGTGGTCAGGGGAAGGCAAAGCAGAAAGAAAGAGCAGTAACGGAGAGAACTGGGCCCTTGCCTTAAGGGCATGTCGGCTCAAATCCAGAGTCCTCTTCTCCAACCTGGGAGGCAGGAAGGTGGCCAGTCAGAGGGGTGGAGAACCGGACAGCAGATCCACAACAGGGCAACACCCAAGGGGAGGCTTCCCAACGTGGCCAGGAAGGCCTCAGGCTGACTTGATTTACATAATGCTGACCCATTTCCATACCTTAAAATAAGAGACACTGAGTACGACCTCTGGCAACTCTATTCATCAAGTCAGAGCGGAGTGAGGTCTGGGTTTGTGAAGCTGAGGCTTCTCTGCCCCCCTTGGTCTTTTAGGGCACCCCCCCCCTTTCCCTTCTCCCAATGTCTGGGCCTCTCACCTTCTCTTCTTCCATTTCTCCCTCCTCAAAACACAGTGTCAGGCAGGGTCCCAGAACCACCCACTGCGGACGGAGCAATTTGAACGTTACTACTGAGGCCTTGGAACGATCCTGATATTGACTCCCACCTCTGAGCCCCTTAGGAAACGGACCCAAGAATCAGGAGCACACAGACCAGTAGGGACTCAGCCATGTGGCCCCAGTCTGGGATAACTCTTTGCTCTGGACTTGAACTCCTTCACCCAGTCTCTGGCATGTGGGGTGACAACAGGCCCCCCAGAAGGGCAGAGCCTGCCCTGGTGGCTATGGACGTGAGATGACAAAATGCTCCCCATCTTCCCAACCAACAAATGCCAGGGCCGAGCAGATGGGCTTAGTTCCTGCTCCCCATTTCACCAGCAGAAAAGTTAGGGAGATTGGGAGAGCTCTCCAGGGGGATCTCTGTAGAAGCAGAAGACTGGGGAAAGAAAGGATCTCCAATAAGAGTGATCCCTGTACACACACGCACACCTTGAACGATGGTCAAAGCCATGAGTCAAAGGAATAAGTCAGAATGGTGGCATTTCAGGTTTCACTAAGTAGGTAAGGAAAGAAGATATATTGTAGGCAGGCTGGCCTTCCAAGACCCACCCTACCCCTAATTATATCAGAGCATAATTGATCCAAAAGGTAGAGTGGAAATTATAGGGAAAGAGGCCCTGCATCCTGTCCAGGGCTGAGCCCACCTGCTGCTTTCCCCTCTGGTTCCTCCCCTTCTCCCCTGGCACTTTCAACAGGTAAAGCTTCTCCCATCTTAAATCACAGGCAAAGGTTGACTCTCCTAGGCTCTTCATCCCCTCCAGCTGCCACTTCATCTTCCTCCTGCCTTCAAAACCAAGCTTCTTGCAGAAGTTCCCTGAACAGCATTCATGATGTTTACTGCAACTGTGCAGTAGGGCACATTTGAGAAGGAAAGGGGATGAGGAAAGGACCCCTGTGGTAGAGAGAACAGTGCGAGCAGAGGCACAGAGACAGGGAAGCCCAGGGAGTGCACCGCAATGGTGAGTGACGGTGGACCATGGGAAGGGTCTGTCTATAAGAGGGAATCATAGCAAGGCAAAAGAGGTGGGAAGGGGTCACATCACAGAAGGCCTTGAATGCTGAGCTAAAATAGCAACGTTTGGTTGCTTTATAGTTTGTTACACTTTATAGTTGTTGAGAATTTATTCAAGTGACTGACATATCCTGACCAGCTATGTTCTCTCAGAGGATTGATTTAGGATAAAAGATGGTTTGGAAAAGGGAGAGCCTGTCAAGGGAAAACTGGCACAAAGGCACAAATAATAACTACCAGAAGACAGTGGTCCAAATTCAAGTAATGCTCTCTAGGATTCATTCCACAGTGTTCTCAGGCCTCACACATGAGCTGTCATGCTGACTTTATAGTCCGACACATTCAAGTTTTTGGTTAAGCATATCCATGTGTTTTTGCAGACAGTAATTTTTATAGCCACAAAATAATTCATGCTGGCATTGTTTTCCCTCTTGTGTTCTTAAAAAAGATGCTGTTTACTGCACAAGGGGGGGCAGAAATAAATTAGCCACCAGCTTTGCCATGCCTTTTCCAATCTTGCTGTGCCCCGTGGGGGATGCCAGGCACCTTTCTGAAAGTGTTATGCAGTGGAATATGTGCCAAGCTTTTTCAAAACCAGATCAAGAGCTTAGTCCTTTTCTTTAATTATACTTTTTATTTTAATTAAAAAGTTTTTCACTGTATTAAAACTCATCTCAGTGAAATGGGTTCAGAGTGGGTTTTATCAATTCTGTCTCTCACCCATTCTCCCCTCTAGGATGCCCCTAGCTTTACACGCAACCAGCTCTGAGAAGCGGGAAGCAAGTGACGGCTTCACTCACAGTGGAAGCCCCAGTTCTGTCTGGTCAGGATGACTCTAACTCTTTGATTCATTAGCAGCCCCTCAGAGCCCACACTACCTGTCAGTTTTAAATCTGTCTGGACAGAAAAGTTTATGACCGGCACTGCTATTTTTAGGAACTGCTAGCATTGACTCAGTCTTTCTGCCAGCTGGGAGCCCTCTGCTCTTTTTTTCTCATATTCTCAGAGGCTTGCTCACATCTTGGGGCAGGGAACATGCCTCCCACCTCCCTTCCCTGCTCTGCTTTGGCCTGCATCCCCCTCTTCATCACTTCCTTTTTTTTTTATTAAGGTATTGATACACACTCTTATGAAAGTTTCACATGAATAACAATGTGGTTACTACATTTGCCCATATTATCGAGTCCTCCCCCATACACTCCCCCTTTGTTCCTTCAGTTTTGCTTCGTTGATATACTCCACAAATGAGGGAAATCATTTGGCACTTGTCTTTCTCCACCTGGCTTATTTCCCTGAGCATAATACCCTCCAGCTCCATCTATGTTGTTGCAAATGGTAGGATTTGTTTCTTTCTTATGGCTGAATAGTATTCCATTCTGTATATGTACCACCTCATCTTTATCCATTTATCTACCGATAGACACTTAGGTTGCTTCTGTATCTTGGCTATTATAAATAGTGCTGCAGTAAACATACGGGTACATATGTCTTTTTGAATCTGAGAACTTCTATTCTTTGGGTAAATTCCTAGGAGTGGAATTCCCAGGTCAAATGGTATTTCTATTTTTAGTTTTTTGAGGAACCTCCATATTGCTCTCCACAATGGTTGAACTAGCTTACATTCCCACCAGCAGCGTAGGAGGGTTCCCCTTTCTCTGCATCTTTGCCATCATTTGTTGTTCTTAGTCTTTTCGATGCTGGCCATCCTAACTGGTGTGAGGTGATATTGTGGTTTTAATTTGCATTTCCCTAATGATTAGTGATGTGGAGCATCTTTTCATGTGCCTGTTGGCCATCTGAATTTCTTCTTTGGAGAACTGTCTATTCATATCCTCTGCCCATTTTTTAATCGGTTATTTGCTTTTTGGTTGTTGAGGGTGTGAGTTCTTCATATATTTTGGATGTTAACCCCTTGTTGGATATGTCATTTACAAATATATTCTCCCATACTGTAGGATGCCTTTTTGTTCTGTTGATGGTGTCCTTTGCTGTACAGAACTTTTTAGCTTGATGTAGTCCCATGTGTTCATTTTTGCTTTTGTTTCCCTTGCCCGAGGAGAGGCGTTCAGGAAAAAGTTGCTCATGTTTATATTCAGGAGATTTTTGACTAGGTTGTCTTCTAAGAGTTTTATGGTTTCATGATTTACATTCAGGTCTTTGATCCATTTTGAGTTTACTTTTGTGTATGGGGTTAGACAATAACCCAGTTTCATTCTCTTACATGTAGCTGTCCAGTTTTGCCAACACCAGTTGTTGAAGAGGCTGTCATTTCCCCATTGTATGTTCATGGCTCCTTTACCGTATATTAATTGATCATATATGCTTGGGTTTATATGTGGGCTCTCTAGTCTCTTTCTTTGGTCTATGGGCTGTTCTTGTGCCAGTACCAAATTGTCTTGATTACTGTGGCTCTGCAGTAGAGCTTGAAGTCAGGGAACATAATCCCCCAGCTTTATTCTTCCTTCTCAGGATTGCTTTGGCTATTCGGGGTCTTTTGTCATTCCATATGAATTTTAGAAATATTTGCTCTAGTTCGTTGAAGAATGCTGTTGGTATTTTGATAGGGACTGCATTGAATCTATCTGCAGATTGCTTTAGGTAGGATGGCCATTTTGACAATATTAGTTCTTCCTATCCATGAGCACAGGATGTGTTTCCATTTATTTGTATCTTCTTTAATTTCTCTCATGAGTGTCTTGTAGTTTTCAGAGCATAGGCCTTTCACTTCCTTGATTAGGTTTATTCCTAGGTATTTTATTCTTTTTGATGCAATTGTGAATGGAATTGTTTTCCTGATTTCTCTTTCTGCTAGTTCATCGTTAGTGTATAGGAATGCAACAGATTTCTGTGTATTAATTTTGTATCCTGCAACTTTGCTGAATTCAGGTATTAGATCTAGTAGTTTGGAGTGGATTCTTTAGGGTTTTTTATGCACAATATCATATCATCTGCAAATAGTGACAGTTTAACTTCTTGTTTACCAATCTGTATGCCTTTTATTTCTTTGTGTGGTCTGATTGCTGTGGCTAGGACCTCCAGAACTATGTTGAATAAAAGTGGAGAGAGTGGGCATCCTTGTCTTGTTCCCGATCTTAAAGGAAATGCTTTCAGCTTCTCACTGTTAGGTATGATGTTGGTTGTGAGTTTGTCATATATGGCCTTTATTATGTTGGGGTACTTGCCCTCTATACCCATTTTGTTGAAAGTTTTTATCATGAATGGATGTTGAATTTTGTCGAATGCTTTTTCAGCCTCTATGGAGATGATCATGTGGTTTTTGTTCTTCTTTTTGTTGTCTCATCACTTTCGTATGGCAGGGGGAGGGGGTTTTAGGGGTCCTTAATTCCCTGCTTCACATGACAAAAACCTCCTCACAAGTCACATCCATCACCCGGATGGAAGTGTGGACTTTTCATCTTGCTCACGATTTTGCACTAACGGAGTTATGGAATTGTTTTTCTTTTTCGAATCAAGTATAAGTTCAAATATGCCTTTAAACAAACACAATTACATTTACATACTTTAGAGAGAGTGATATAAAGGAGGATTTCAATGTTAGCTATAGGTTGATACTTATGCATCATTTTTTAAAAATCTCAGAGTATACCAGAGTGACTGGCATAGAAAAGGCACATAATAAACGCTTGATGGAGGAAGGAAAGCTTAGGAATAAATTCTACAGTGTTAAGAACTTGGTGATTTATCCCTCTCAAGGGTAAAACTTGTAATTTAACACACAGAACTTTTCTTTTATACATTGCAAATGGTAGAGTTCTCAGGCATCTCTCCTGGGTTGAGGCCAGAGATGTTTTCAGCAGTTGGGTTGAATTATAGTTGTTGGGATGATTTCTGTCTTAAATTACCCCAAAATCAACTCAATGTGGCTTAAACATAGAAAATGTCTTACCTCTGAAACGAGTCTTTGGATAGGACCTCCACCCAGTCTTTGGGTAGAGCAGGGCTAAGGTTACTTATTTAGTGGCTCACTACCATCTTTAGGGTCCACGTCACTCTCCATCTTCCTCCCTGAAACCCTTAGGGTATCAGTTTTGCCACTGCAGGCTAACACTCCCGGGGTTGTGCCACAATCCAGCATCATACGCAGATAGGACATTGGACCACTGAAGAAGAGGAACAGTTCCCCCCATGCCTCTCTTTTCAGGGGCATAAAAGTATTTCTCAGAAGCTCCCTAGAAGAATGCCCATTATGTCTTTTTGGCTAGAGCAGGATCACATAAGCTCTTCCAAACCAATCACTGGCAACAGAACTGGTACCACCATGGTCAGCTTCAATCACTCAGGGACAGACAGTGGAGAGACAGACTCCTGGATGATACTAGGACTCTGCCAGAAAGATAGAAGGAAGGGATGACTCTTGGATAGGCCATCAATAGTGTTGGCTCTGTGCCCCACAAAGGCCTGGTATGATTCTCAGCAAAGCCAATGCTTGGCATTTTTTCAAGGAACTTCTATAAGCCAGGGAATAGACAAATTTCACTGAGAAAATTACACCAAGGTTTAACAATGTCATATCTGTGTTTATAGGCAACTTATTTGGGTGCTAAGGAAACCCACACTTTTCTTATTTTCTTATTCTCAGTACCCTTTTAACAAATATTCAGTTGTATTTTGTGACTTTTCTCATAACTGGTTTGGAATTATGTAGTTGAAGGATCTATAATCTATTTCACAGTTCAATAACATTCATCACTCATTCATTCATTCATTCATTCATCAAATACTTATTATGCTTTTATTAGGCACTGAGGACACAAAGACAAAAGCTAAGATCTTTGTCTGTCAATAATTAATATACTGGGTAGCCCCCTGCCCTGCTGAAGAGAAAATGTACTAACTGCCTGGGTAGCAGAGGCAAGTCTAGAAAAATTCCAAAGGAAGAGGCATTTGAGCTGGATATAAAAGTTCAGTAAGAGCTTACCAGGAAAAGAGAAGTAGGGAGAAAGGGTGTATACCTTAGTCAGCTCAGGCTGATGTAACAAAATACCATAGACTGGGTTGCTTAAACAACAATTCATTTCTCACCATTCTGGAGGCTATGAGTAGAAGATCAAGGTGCCAGCAAATTATTTCTTGGTAAGGGCTCTCTTCCTGGATTGCAGATGGCCACCTTCTTGCTGTGTCTTCACACGGTGGAGAGAGAAATCTCTGGTATATCTTCTTCTCCTTATAAGAACATCACAGGGGAGCTACTGTCATGACCTCATCTAAACCTAATTACCTCCAAACACTGCCACCTCCAAATACCATCACATTGGGGGTTAGGGCTTCAACATGTAAATTTGCAGGGGACACATTTAATCCTAACAGTGTGTCAGGTCAAGGGCACAGCAAGTACAAAGGCACAAGTGACAAACAGCATAATGTGTTCAATGAACACCAAGTTCAGTGTGCCTAAAGCACAGGGAGGGTAAAGAGATGTAAGTGCAGAGACAGAAGATAAAAGGAGGTTGGATTATGCCAGTGAAGGCAGTGTCGCTGTGACAAAGGGCATGGGCCCTGAAGTCATGTCCCAGTTTGAATGCAGGTTCCACTCTTAAAATAACTCAGTGATTGTATTAGTGTCCTAGGGCTGCCATAACAAATTTTATGAACTGGGTGGCTTAAAACAGCAAATTTATTCTCTCACAGTTCTGAAGGTCAAAATCAAGGTGTCGACAGGGTTGGTGCCCTGAGGGGAATTCATTTCCTGCTCTTCTCCTAGCTTCTGGTAGCTGCCAGCAACTGCTGGCATTCCTTAGCTTGGGGTTTTGTAACTCCAGTCTCTGCCTGTGCCTTCCCCTGGCCTCGTTTTCTTTGTGTGTCTGGTTCCCTTCTCTTCTCTTCTCTTCTCTTCTAAGGATTTGTCATTGGATTTAGGGCCCACTCTAAAGCAGAATGATCTCATCTGAAAATCCTTACCTAGTTATATCTGAAAAGACTCTATTCTAAATAAGACCACATTTTGAAGTTCTGAGTAGAAATAGCTTTTGGGACCATAAGGAAAAACAACTGTGGTAGTAGGTAGTTTACTTAACCTCTTTGAGCACATTTCCTCATCTATAATATGGGGATGAAATATTTATCCTAAGGGGTCATTGTGAGATTCTAATAAAATGCTTTTAAACAGCTGAGGAAGTACTTGGTCTATAGCAAGTGCTCAGTACATGGCAGGAATTTAGACTCGATCCTACAGGCAACAGGCTTGAAAAAGTAGGTTCTAGGGGAGGGGGGGAAAGAGTTACTTCCCAAATTTATTCCCTTTTGGATGACACACATGCATGGGCTGGGACCCAAATGATCCTTGGCTTAGGCAGAGTCTCTTGGGACACGGATGGGGCAGAGCTGCGGCTGCCCGCAGAGAAGCAGTGATGGCCAGGCTGCTGGTCCCAGATCCACTTTAAGAATCATTGTCCTACACGTTTCCTTGGTTCCTGCAGCACTCCCTGTGTGATGAGCAGGTGCTCATCAGCCCCTGATGCAATCAATCCATGCTTTGGGTCAACAAGACTATCAAAATCAAAAACTCAGTACCTATGGATAATGTTGATTGGAGGCTACTAGTGAGTTAAGTCAGGTCTTATTGCCTCGTAATTTAAATCATGACATAAACCAGTTTGATTTCAACCAGGTCCATCCCACTAAATACATTTTACAGAACGCCACACCTTGCTGCATTAAAAATTCCTGGCAATATGGCAATAAAATATGCTGTCTACTGCAAGGCTGGGAAGCTATGGGGCGCTGGATTAATTTCATCTGGTCCATAGGGTAAGTCACAAGAAGTGAGTCACCTTTATGCCTCTAACAGCAAAAACAGTGAGGTTTCAAAAGTCTTTAGCAGTAGATAACTATACTTATTGTGGGGATCATTTCAAAAGTATAAAAATATTGAATCACTATGATATACATCTGAAACAAATAGGATATTGTAAGTCAATTATGTCAATAAAAAGAAAAAGAAATAAGTCTTTAGCGGCAGTATTGTTAAAGATTGTAATCAGTCATTGCAATGTGTGTGTCCTGAAAGTTGCTGTGAAAAGTGCTATGAGAGTTAAGACTTTGAGACACAAACCTGTTCCATAGGGTGTGGAGGTCCAGTTGAAGAGATGAGGTGTGATAAAATGAAAGTTCCTGTGGCCAGGATTCTCACCTGGCCCTGGTTGGCTAGCTCACTGCACACGTGTGGGCAATACGTTGCTACTGACTCTATATGAAGAGCTCCGCCCAGTGCTCTGGGTGATACTGTGGCATAGCTGCATAGCTGCAGGAGAGCAGAGCAGAGGCTGGAGTGGTGGCAGTGTCGAGGCCAGAGACTGTAACAACTGTGAGGGCAGAGAGGCCCAGAGGCAGTGTCTTGCCAATGGGTTTCAGCCCCCGGGCAAGTTCGCTATGGATTCAATGTGACCAAAGAAATCGACAGCAAAGCGTTCTTGAGGTGAAAGGGTTATACTCAACTTTATTTCCAGGTGGCAGGTCAGTCACTAAAATCCCATTCACTCAGAGCAAGTCTGCATGCAGCAAGCCGGTCTCTGCCTCTGGGCCCCCCTGCCTGCACAGCCGTCTCACACAGCCGTCCTCTGGGCCTCTCTGTACAGTCATCCTGCACAGCCGTCCTCTGGGCCTCTGTCCTCGGCCCTGCCACCACTCCAGCCTCTGCTCCGCTCTCCTGCAGCCTTGTCGCGCCCAGAGCGCTGGGCAGAGCTCTTTATATAGCGTCAACAGCCATGTATTGCCCACAGGTGTGCAGTGAGCTAGTCAACCAGGGCCAGGTGAGAATCCTGGCCACAGGAACTCTCATTTTATCCACAGGCAGAGACTGGCTTGCTGCATGCAGACTTGCTCTGAGCGGACGGAATTCTAGTGATTGACCTGCCACCGTGGAAATAAAGTTGGGTATAACCCTTTCACCCCAAGAACATTCTACTATCATTTCTTTGGTCACATTGAATCCATAGTGAACTTGCCCGGGGCTGAAACCCATTGACAAGACATAAGGTAAAAGGGGAGTAGCAGGAGGGGTATGAGGAAAGCTCAGCTATCGGTGGATGCATGAGGGCCCTGCCAGTGCCCATGCTCTCCTGGGGTGAACAGTGTCAGGTTGGAGTTTGCTATATTATGGCTCTGAAAGTGTGTTGGTCTATTTTCCCAACCTGAAATCAACCATGATATGAGTATTTACATCACAGATACTGGGCAAAAGCCATAAATCAGGGTTTCCTACCTCAACCCCTGAAGCCAGTTTCCCAGCACCCCAGTAACTAAAGACTTGATAAAGAAAAGCTCAAGATGACTTCCAAGGTAAAGCCTGGGGGGGGCTGCAATTTCCTGGAGAAGCCTGGTGTGAAGCTGCACCTGACAGGACACCAGAGCTATTAGGGCGGGATGGCTGACAGCAGGGCCTCAGGGCTGGGCTGGTGTTACTGAGCCTCCAGGTGGGCAGGGCCCAGAGGTGCTAAGAGGACTAGGTTGCATAGCAGAAGAAGCCAAGCGTCAGCCTGGCAACTAGGAGGGTGAATGCTTGTCTAGAGGACATGGAGGGACCGTGACATAAGAAGTAGAAGGCAGGCCAGGTGGGACGAGCAAGGCCACTGGGTGGGGGAGAGCAAGTGGACCAAAAAGTGCTCCTTCTGGCTAAGATGAGAGGTGAGACACCCCCTGCCCTGACTCTAGATCTTCCCTGGGAAAGGGAGAGCAATGGACGTGTGGGGAGGAGGGGAACTTGCGCTCACTGAGTCTTAATCCCGAGTTGATTATTTTAAAACCAGAAATGACCAGCACACCTTAGGGGGGAAAGTTTAAGTTTTCCCACCCTTGGTGAAAAATGTGAGCTTGGAACCCAAGATCACTTCCATTTTATAGGAATAAAGAAAGTAGAAAGTCTTTGAACATCTGAGGACTTGTTACTAAGAATTTCCAACATGTGACATCATTTGGTTTGTAAAATGGGATGCCATAATCACAATTCCACGTAACAGGGATTTAAGGCTTTCTTTATTAAAAGAAATGAAAGGGTTTCCCAATGCCCATTATTCCTAACCTTAGGAAAAGCCTAACTCACTGACATTTTTCTAAATTAATTTTTCATTCTTTCTCTTTCTTTTTTTTTGGAGTAGGGGTGTTGCAGTAGAATTATATGCAAAAAGTCTGGGGAACCGACTATGTATTGCTTTGTAAAATTACATAAAATAATGGTCTTCAGAAAGGACCTTAGGTGTCATCTAACCCACAGCTTCATCTAATGGAGGAAACCAAACCTCATAAAGTGCACGGCGACGATTAACAGAAGAGATAAAGCCGTAGCCCAGGTCTTCTCACTTCAGTCCCACTGCTTTCGCGTTATATGAGAGGTGAGTATATGGACAGGCAACGACTTAAGTGCATTTGAAATTCCAGCCAGAGAGCACTGATTGCTATGTTAGCTTTTCAAAATCTTTTACGTGACTAAAAGCTTTTTTCCCCTTTAGTCTGAAGTTTCAACTAAAGAAGCCAGATTTAATTACAGCCCAGAGCCACAGCACTGTGGAGCTCCCCACAAGCAGCTTCAGAGTGAGTCTCTCTTTTTTAAACTAGAACTATGCTTTTCGTTTCATACAGCTTTTTAGATGATTAAGATAGTTGACAGCCATTGAGAAAACTCAAATAGTACAGACAAGTGCCGAGCAAAAACTCAAACTATCCTGACCCCGGTCCCTAAAACCCACTCTCCAAACAGTCAATCTTTACAGTTTGGTGAGTACAAACCGTAGTGCCAGTGATTTGAATACAAAACGGCACCGTAAGCTTTGGGGTGGAGGGAGGAAGGAAAGAGCCCTTTTATAATTGGGTTCTAACTATGACAAAGGAATAAGTTGGGGATGTGAAAATCACCCAGAAACAAAATCCTTAGGCTGACATACGCGGTAAAGGGGTCCGTCTGCCCCCTCCCCCAACCCTAGTTATTTCTCAGCTTCAGGCTGATTTAACCTTCAGCTGCGGGCTTAGGTGGAGGCTCCTTAAGACAGGACTTCCAAGCTGTTCTGGAGGCATCAGAGATTCTACAGGAGTTTGTTCAAAATGTCACTAAATATATCCCAATGTATTAGTTTCCATACTTTAATGCACTGGTGACTTGTGTTGGCCCCCTTTTGGCTTGGGCACGCCTCAGGAGGTTCTTTCGTTCCTCTGCACACATGCAGGATTTGAACTTGTGTCATCAAGGAAAATTGTACTTCCGCGTTCTTTTAAAAACTACGAGCCTATTTATGTTCACTTAAGCGGCATGGCACAAGCAGGTACACATTACTTATGAGTGAGAAGCAGAATATTTTTAAATTTTGGATTCTGAGGCTGATAGCATAGAATGGGAGCTTGGGTTCTGAAGTTGGGCTTGTTTGGGTTTGAATAGCTTCCTGTGTGGCCTTGAGCAAATCAGTTAACCTCTCTGAGTCTCAGTTTTCTCATCTGTAAAATGGTGATAACATAGACATCCATGTTCTTAAAAGTCCTTCAGTCATTTGAGTTACTGAGAGCTTCTCTTTGGCTATCTTTTTAATATTACATGATATCTAATGATTTTATAATCACTAATATCTTTCCAATTATCCTTTGCAAGACCCCAGCCTGCTGCACCATCTTGTCAAGTCTTTCTTCCTCTTCTTTTAGGCAGCTCCATCCCCTAGAAGTCTTGTGCATTTCTTAGGAAGAGCAGCTCAGCTCTTGCCTCACTGCACAAAGCCACAGTATTTCTCTTACATCTCAAATTTCATTAGGACACTTAATTAAGCAAGAGTCCCTGACCAGCACTGCCATCACTCTAAAGAGCTTGACAGAAGCTCTTAACTGACAGCATCTACTTAAACCTGAAAGCTTTTCAGGGTGAGAGGCTCTACCCACCAGCATTTGTGAGAAGAAACAGACTGGGAAGGGGTTTATCATCTTCTGATATAAACTTGGCCATCTCGCATGGAAGGCAGAATAGCCTGACAGGTTGCTTTTATAAGGAGAGATGTTAAAATCATGAACTTAAAAATTTACCCTAAAAAATGTTGCTCTTAGCTGTTTTATACAAATGGGTCTCACATTGGAGTGCACTACAAATAAACAGTTCTGTTGGTAAAAAAACATTTGACAACCAGTGACTTGGGGCTTTTCTACTTGTTCCCTGATAGTCAGAATGGAGACAACTCTTCTATTTTTTTGTGTTCCCTGATAGAATGGAGACAATTCTTTTATTTTTTTGTGTTTTCTTTTTGAACCATGAAGGTGTCTTCTCTCTCTTTAGTATTTACAAAACCTTTTGTTTTTTCTCATACTTTGCAATCATTCTGGTATCTGAGGCATGTAGGCACCCTGAATTTTAATTTTTCTCAATCACAGTAGATTTTTTACTTTCTCCTCCCTGGTACAGACGTTTTTATGTGCTGCATCTGCAGATTTTATAATTGCTACTAACAACTGATTGTTTTGGATATAGGGAGAAATAATTTTCTTAAAGTGAGAGCATCCTTTAGAATAGTCCAATGACCAGAATTTTAACTGTGTGACATCAGATATACACACTGTTGATTAGGCTAAAACAACTTTGTCTAGATATTTTCCCTTAAAATGAGCACACTCTTATCAACTACTTTGAAATAATATATTAATGTTTTAATTATAAATATAAAGCATGTGAGACTTCCAGGAAGATGGCGGCGTGAGCAGGGTGGTAGAAATCTCCTCCCAACGTTATATTTATCTACGAAAATACAGCAAATACAACTATTCCTAAAAGAGAGACCAGAATACACAGGAAAGCACACAGCATGCAGCTACACCTGAGAGGACTTGGCACCCCAAGAGGCGGGTAAGATACAGAGCCGCGACCCGGTGGGACCCGAGCACTCACCCACCCCAGCGCACCGGTGGGAGGAGAGGATTCAGAGCCGGGAGGGAGTGGAAGTACACCCCGCGAAATAACCAGCCCCAGTGATCTGCGCAGGGAGTGCTGACACACATGGCGCAGTGTAGCGGAGATTGGAGAGACAGGGTGCAGGATCTGAGCAGGGAACGCGCCAGGGTGCTTGCAGCCGGCTTCCGGGAAGGAAAAAAAAACAGAAAAGCACGTGCTTTTTTCAGCGGTCTTAAAGAGACAGGAGCCCAGCAGAGGAGCCGGATTGCCCCGGAACACTCAGCCCAGCGGGCTGGGAGTCCTGGGGAGTTTAGGACCCCTTAGCTGGCGACTGGGAAAGCGTGGCCGTATTTAGACTTCTCACTGAGATCAACAACCTCCCATTCGTTCCCACCCCGGCCAGAGCTATAAAGGGCCCTGCAGAGTGGTGCAGCCACGGCTGCGGAATAGTGGGGCAACAGCGCCACCTACAGCATCCCCACAGAGTCTACTCCCCGTGGGCGTTTTTTTGTTTTTGTTTGTTTTTTCTTTTTTCTTTTTTTTCTTTCTTTTTTTTTCTCTCTTTAAAGTCTTAAAGAGCCCAGCTGACATACGTGGCAACTACCAGCGACCACTTCTATAGCCATGAAAAGACAGAGGAATATGGTCCAGACTAAAATCAACCAGACAACCCCAGAGAGGGAGGCTGAAGGGATGGAAATGCACAGTCTTCCTGAAAAAGAATTCAGAATAAAAGTCATAACCACGCTGATGGACCTACAGAGAAATGTGCAAGAGCTGAGGGAGGAAGTGAGGGAAGTGAGGAAAGACAATGCAGAAATCAGACAAGGGATTGACAGACGGGCTTAATAGCAGACTGGATGAGATGCAAGAGACTGTTAATGGAATAGAAATCAGAGAACAGGAATACAGAGAAGCTGAGGCAGAGAGAGATAAAAGGATTTCTAGGAATGAAAGAATATTAAGAGAACTGTGTGACCAATCCAAACGGAACAATATTCGCATTATAGGAGTACCAGGGGAAGAAGAGAGAGAAAAAGGGATAGAAAGTGTCTTTGAAGAAGTAATTGCTGAAAACTTTCCCTCGCTGGGGAAGGAAATAGTCTCATAGTCCACGGAAGCCCACATATCTCCCAAAACAAGGGACCCAAGGAAGACACCACCAAGATACATAATAATTAAGATGGCAAAGAACAAAGATAAAGACAGAGTATTAAAGGCAGCTAGAGAGAGAAAAAAGATCACCTACAAAGGAAAACCCATTAGACTATCACCAGACTTCACAACAGAAACCTTACAGGCCAGAAGAGAATGGCATGACATAGTTAACGTTATGAAACAGAAGGCCCTCAAACCAAGAATATTGTATCCAGCACGATTATCATTTAAATATGATGGAGGGATTAAACAATTTCCAGACAAACGAAAGTTGAGAGAGTTTGCCTCTCATAAACCACCACTACAGGATATCTTAAACGGACTGCTCTAGAGGGAAGCACCCCTAAGGCTAAAAAGATGTCACCAGAGAAAATAAAATCATAGCAAAGAAAGCAGACCATCCAAATACTAACTAAAGGCAAAGAATAAAACACCTATTATAGAAAGAATGGAGGAGGAGGAATAAGAAGGGAGAGAAATAAAGAAACATCAGACTGTGTTTACAATAACTTAACAAGAAAGTTAAGTTAGATTGTTAGATACTAAAGAAGCAACCCTTGAACCTTTGGTAACCACAAATCTAAAGCCAGCAATGGCAATAAGTACATATCTATCAATAATCACCCTAAATGTAAATGGACTGAATGCACCAATCAAAATACACAGAGTAGCAGAATGGATAAAAAAGCAAGACCCATCTATATCCTGCTTACAAGAGACTCACCTCAAACCCAAAGATATACACAGACTAAAAGTGAAGGGATGGAAAAAGATATTTCATGCAAACAACAAGGAGAAAAAAGCAGGTGTTGCAGTACTTGTATCAGACAAAATAGACTTCAAAACGAAGAAAGTAGCAAGAGATAAAGAAGGACATTACATAATAATAAAGGGGTCAGTCCAACAAGAAAATATAACCATTATAAATATATATGCATCCAATATGGGAGCGCCGGCATATGTGAAACAAATACTAACAGAATTAAAGGAGGAAATAGACAGCAATGCATTCATTTTAGGAGACTTCAACACACCACTCACTCCAAAGGACAGATCAACCAGACAGAAAATAAGTAAAGACACAGAGGCACTGAACAACACACTAGAACAGATGGACCTGACAGACATCTACAGAACTCTGCACCCAAAAGCAAAAGGATACACATTCTTCTCAAGTGCACATGGAACATTTTCCAGAATAGACCACATACTAGGCCACAAAAAGAACCTCATTAAATTCAAAAATATTGAAATCCTACCAACCAACTTCTCAGATCACAAAGGTATAAAACTAGAAATAAATTTTAGAAAGAAATCAAAAGGCTCACAAATACATGGAGACTTAACAACATTCTCCTAATTAATCAATGGGTTAACGACCAAATCAAAACAGAAATCAAGGAATATATGGAGACTAATGACAACAACAACACAAAGCCACAACTTCTGTGGGACGCAGCAAAGGCAGTTCTAAGAGGAAAGTATATTGCAATCTAGGCCTATTTAAAGAAGGAAGAACATTCCCAAATGAATAGTCTAAAGACACAATTACTGAAATTGGAAAAAGAAGAACAAATGAGGCCCAAAGTCACCAGAAGGAGGGACATAATAAAGATCAGAGAAGAAATAAATAAAATTGAGAAGAATAAAACAATAGAAAAAATCAATGAAACCAAGAGCTGGTTCTTTGAAAAAATAAACAAAATAGATAAACCCCTAGCCAGACTCATTAAGAGAAAAAGAGAATCTACACACATAAACACAATCAGAAATGAGAAAGGAAAAATCACGACGGACCCCACAGAAATACAAAGAATCATAAGAGAATATTATGAGAATCTATATGCTAACAAGCTGGAAAACACAGAAGAAATGGACAACTTCTTAGAAAAATACAACCTTCCAAGACTGACCAAGCAAGAAACAGAAAAACTAAACAGACCAATCACCAGTGACGAAATCGAATTGGTAATCAAAAAACTACCCAAGAACAAAACCCCTGGGCCTGATGGATTCACCTCTGAATTCTACCAGACATATAGAGAAGAAATAACATCCATTCTCCTTAAAGTTTTCCAAAAAATAGAAGAGGAGGGAATACTTCCAAACTCATTCTATGAAGCCAGCATCACTCTAATACCAAAACCGGGCAAAGACCTCACCAAAAAAGAAAATTACAGACCAATATCCCTGATGAACGTAGATGCAAAAATACTCAACAAAATATTAGCAAACCGAATTCAAAAATACATCAAGAGGATCATACACCATGATCAAGTGGGATTCATCCCAGGGATGCAAGGATGGTACAACATTCAAAATCCATCAACATCATCCACCACATCAACAAAAAGAAGAACAAAAACCACATGATCATCTCCATAGATGCTGAAAAAGCATTTGACAAAATTCAGCATCCATTCCTGATTAAAACTCTCAACAAAATGGGTATAGACGGCAAGTACCTCAACATCATAAAGGCTATATATGACAAACCCACAGCTAACATCATACTTAATGGCGAGACGCTGAAAGCTTTTCATCTAAGATCGGGAACAAGACAGGGATGCCCACTCTCTCCACTGTTATTCAACATAGTACTGGAGGTCTTAGCCACGGCAATCAGACAAAACAAAGACATACAAGGCATCCAGATTGGTAAAGAAGAAGTCAAATTGTCACTATTTGCAGATGACATGATACTGTACATAAAAAACCCTAAAGATTCCATTCCAAAACTACTAGAACTAATATCTGAATTCAGCAAAGTTGCAGGATACAAAATTAACACACAGAAATCTGTTGCTTTCCTATACACTAACGATGAACTAACAGAAAGAGAAATCAGAAAAACAATTCCATTCACAATTGCATCAAAAAGAATAAAATACCTAGGAATAAACCTAACGAAGGAAGTGAAAGACCTGTACTCTGAAAACTACAAGACACTCCTAAGAGAAATTAAAGAGGACACTAACAAATGGAAATGCATCCCATGCTCTTGGCTAGGAAGAATAAATATTGTCAAAATGGCTATACTACCTAAAGCAATCTACAGATTCAATGCAATCCCTATCAAACTACCAAAAGCTTTCTTCAATGAACTGGAACAAATAACTCTAAAATTCATATGGAACCACAAAGGACCCCGAATAGCCAAAGCAATCCTGAGAAGGAAGAATAAAACAGGGGGAATTAGGCTCCCTGACTTCAAGCTCTACTACAAAGCCACAGTAATCAAGACAATTTGGTATTGGCACAAATACAGACCTACAGACCAGTGGAACAGAATAGAAAATCCAAACATTAACCCAAACATATACAGTCAATTAATATTTGATAAAGGAGCCTTAGATATACAATGGGGAGATGACAGCCTCTTCAGCAGCTGGTGTTGGAAAAACTGGACAGCTACATGTAAGAGAATGAAACTGGATTACTGTCTAGCCCCATACACAAAGGTAAACTCAAGGTTGATCAAAGACCTGAATGTAAGTCATGAAACCATAAAACTCTTAGAAAAAAACATAGGCAAAAATCTCTTGGACATAAACATGAGCAACTTCTTCATGAACATATCTCCCGGGGCAAGGGAAACAAAAGCAAAAATGAACAAGTGGGACTATATCAAGCTGAAAAGCTTCTGTACAGCAAAAGACACCATCAGTAGAACAAAAAGACATCCAAAGTATGGGAGAATATATTCATAAATGACGTATCTGATAAAGGGTTGACATCCAAAATGTATAAGGAACTCACATACCTTAACAAACAAAAAGCAAATAATCCAATTAAGAAATGGGCAGAGGACATGAATAGACACTTCTCTAAAGAAATTCAGATGGCCAACAGGCACATGAAAAGATGCTCCACATCCTAATCATCAGAGAAATGCAGATTAAAACCACAATGAGATATCACCTCACACCAGTGAGGATGGCCAACATCCAAAACACAAACAACAACAAATGTTGGCGAGGATGTGGAGAAAAGGGAACCCTCCTACACTGCTGGTGGGACTGCAAATTAGTTCACCATTGTGGAAAGCAGTATGGAGGTTCCTCAAAAAACTCAAAATAGAAATACCATTTGACCCAGGAATTCCACTCCTAGGAATTTACCCTAAGAATGCAGCAGCCCAATTTGAAAAAGGACAGATGCACCCCTATGTTTATCGCAGCACTATTTACAATAGCCAAGAAATGGAAGCAACCTAAGTGTCCATCAGTAGATGAATGGATAAAGAAGATGTGGTACATATACACAATGGAATATTATTCAGCCATAAGAAGAAAACAAATCCTACCATTTGCAACAACATGGATGGAGCTAGAGGGTATTATGCTCAGTGAAATAAGCCAGGCGGAGAAAGACAAGTATTAAATGATTTCACTCATCTGTGGAGTATAAGAACAAAGAAAAAACTGAAGGAACAAAGCAGCAGAAGACTCACAGAACCCAAGAATGGACTAATAGTTACCAAAGGGAAAGGGACTGGGGAAGATGGGTGGGAAGGGAGGGATAGGAGGGCAAAAGGGGCATTATGATTAGCAGACATAATGTTGGGGGGGCACAGGGAGGGCTGTACAACTCAGAGAAGACAAGTAGTGATTCTATAGCATCTCACTACGCTGATGGACAGTGACTGTAATGGGGTTAGTGGGGGGGACCTGATGAAGGGGTAGTTTAATAACCATAGTATTGCATATGTAATTGTAGATTAATGATACCAAAATAAATTATTTAAAAATATATATATAAAGCATGTATAAAGAAACCCCTATATAGTCTAGAGCTATTTCCTGCAGGCCAACATGACAAACTGAGCTTTATATGATAATGGCTAAGTTCTCAAAAAAAATTAATACAGCATTTTAATAACCTACATGGTCTTCAGTATGTAGTAGCAATTGGAGTGTAGACTGCAAAAATACATACCTTAATATATGGAGAGTTCTCAAAAAATTCAAATTTGCATTTTGGAAATAAAGTATAGAAAAAAAGAAACTTTCTTCAAACTTCACAAGTTAAAAAAAATGACACTGGAATGTAAGCATTGTAGGGGAGGGTTTTTGCTGGTTCTGTGCTCTGCTATATCCCTATTGCCTAAAACAGGGCCTGACACATAGTAGGTGCTCAACAAATACATGGTGGATAAGTCTTCTAACAATAAAGTTTGATTAGAGATTTAAGAAATTACATATGCCCTGATAGGCAATAGATAAAATGGAAAGTAAAAAGCCAGATAAAATTTTGCACCTTAAATTGACTCTGAAACAAACTGAATAAACCTATTTTTTCTTCCCAATTTGCAACTGGCCATTATTGGTTTAAAACAGAGCCAAAGACACCAACTGCGAAACACTAAGTAACTGGATATATTGGAATATACAAAATCTTATGATCTACTTATCAAACATTATACCAGTCTACAGACCACAGCTTTCTCCTCCCTGCTTATGACCCATGGTATCTATTATTTTCTAATATTCTCTTAGCTGCAAGTAACAGAAAGCAAACTCCAATTAACTGAAGCAGAAAACGGGGTGAAGATTTATTGGAAGTATTCTGGGGTGGCTGATGGGCTTAAGGAACGCCCGGCTCAGAGGACCTCAGGGCCCAGAAGGAAAGTCTTAGCCATCAGGATTCTGTCTCTCTCTGCATGTCTGCTTCATTCTCAAATTTTTTCCATGAGGTTGGAAACAAGGTTGCCAGCATCAGCAGAACTCCTCCTATTTTCCTGTCCTGAGAGGAAGTTCATTTTCCTAGGTCCAGCTAGATAGATCCTGGAGAGGAATGTCAATTGGTTTAGCCTGAGTTGACATTCCCATCTCACAGACCAATCTCTGTGGCCAGGGAGGAAGGGCAGGGCATAGGAGAATTTGGCTGCTTTCCTTAGAACATACTAGCAGTACGGAGAAGGTAGAGCAGTTCCCCTAAGAGTGGTGGGCATTCTCAGATGTGAACGCATGTCATTTCATAATGAAAATTAAAGCTCTCGTCTGAAGGCTTCAGAGGTAGGCTGCCTCCTGTGGGTTAGCCTTACAAGGCTTTCACTTTCAAATTTAAATAGTCTGTTACTTAAGGATTCTTGTTGTCCAGAGACCAGTTTACTGGATTATTAAGTTATTCAACCATCCAATGGGATGGTAACAGTTTCATCTGAATTAAAAAGGCAAGCATGATATTAGTGTCTTTCTTTAAGAGGTCAAAACACTTAAAAAAGGTTATAACAGCGGATGAACTAATGAATAAAATTTCCTCCATTTACCAATTGGAAACTAAAGCAAGATGTCCTATCTAAGGTCTCAGATGGTGAGGAATTGGATTGGCTTCTAGACTAGTATGTTTTACACAAAAGACCAGTATCTTGACAAATAAGTGCAGCCCACGGAATGGTGTTTGATTTTTGGCTTTACTTTATAAAAATACACAACTTAAATACATATGACACTCTCTATACAAGACATAAACAACCGTTAGATTTAACATTTTCAGTTATTTCAACAGAAAGCAAATACCTAAGTGCAAGGGCTTCTTTAGAGACTCTGCATTCACAGTCCAAGGGGACGAACACCCCACCACAATCAATGCAGAAGTGAACCCAAACTATCCACATTCCAACAAGTCATTTCACCAACAGGGACTTTATTGCACTTAATATTGCACTGCTTGTTAGACACAATCTAACATCCACATCACAAGTGTTAAGGTTTTGTCTTATCTAGAAACATTTAATGGGAAAAACCAATGTACAAACAGTATTAACTGTGTCTTACATTGTGCTAAATATCAGTTATGAGAAGTATGAACTTCACTTTGCAAAACTTGTAATGGACGGTGGTTAGCTATATATTGCACCTAAACTCATTCTCAAGTTTTACAGAAACATTGGCAGGCTCAGAGTGAGCTAGATGGAGTGCAGCGGGGGAGGAGTGACATTGCAGCGCCTACTGAAATCACTTGTAAGAAGGGCACCGTCACTGTGGAAAGCAATCTACGCGGCTCCACTCTCCCTCCCTCTCCAGATTTTGTCTTTGTTTTGTGAGCAACAGCAGGGCTGCAGGGCACTGCTCGCTTGCTCTGGCTAAGCTGCGCTGCCTCTGGCTCATTTAGCTAACAGTGGGTTAGGTGCTAGCTTATGAGTAAAGAAATATTTACCAGTTGAGAACTCAATGCATGAGAACATATGAGAGTAAGTTTCCTGAGATAAATGTAAGCCTTAAAGAACAATGTGTACTCTACGGAGCACAGCCATTTACCTTGGGTAGCCACACAATACCCCCAAGACTGGACTTTCAAGTTAACAGGCTAGCAAAACCAAGGACATGTTTCTGGGAGGAAATAAAATGACAATGCTAAAGTGAAAGAAATGCTGACAGTTGAGAATATTAATTCAAAGAAGTGGAGCAGAGGAACAGAGGAACAAAAGGAGGGCGTAATTTAAAGTGCTTAGGTAGGTTGGCAATTAACTGGAAATGCCTCCAGGGACTTCTCACAAGTCTTAAAACTGTTAATTCTTGGTGACTCAGATGTGGAAGAAATGGCTTTTCTTTAGTAATAGCTGTTCAAGCCTTTTATTATTTTTTGAAAAGATTCTCTATAAAAATTTTTTAGCCATTGAAATAATTTGGTTAGTTCTTATTCTCACTTATATATTTTGAAATGCTAACTGAAGAATTTTAATAAGGTTCAACTACACAGTACATATTTGCACCAAGAATTTAAATCAATGCACAGAGGTCTGTAAGGTTTTGTATGAAGGTAGTACCAAAAAACCTTTTCATTGCAAATCATGCTTTATTATCTCTCAATATTCTATTCAAGAATTATGGAAATCAGAAAAATTCTAGGACCCTGAAGTTTAACTTTCTTTTACATAAATGAAGTAGTTCATGGCCATCCTTAACTTTAAAAATAAGGTGTTGGGAACTGAGTCTCTACTTAAGAATCAAGATCAGGCTAAAGCCACCTGCTATGCAAGCATGTGAATGGAGGCACTGAAGAATGTTGCCTGCCATAACTGCTCATCTGCACAGTATCACTGAATGAGGTGACCAATCTTGTCTTCAGTAACAGTGATGAAAATGGGCATCAGCTTTATACAGGGTCACACACTCAGCAAGCTGTCATGTCAATTTGGGCTGACACTACCATGCACAACCTCTCATTTACATGACTCTAATTCTGATGCAAGAACAGATCTAGGTTTAATTACTTCAGGCATGATGAAGGCCTTAAAGCAAAATTGAGGTCCCGAAGAATTTTGGGTTACAGTTCTGTGTAATTTAACTAAGCTAGTAAAAATGAAAAGTCCAGAGGGAAATGCCACAAGAAATCAAGTATCAGACTTAATTCGTTAAAAAAAAAAAGCATTTCAATATCACCAAGATGGAAATTCATATTAGAAAAACACAATGCTCTGGCTTCCTGAACAAGCTCAGCGCAGCCCAAGTGCAGCCACACAGAGAAGCTGCTTTGCAGAAGGGGAGGATCCCAAAGACTGCAAAGGGCTTGAATTGAATCAAAGTGGCTTTTCCCTTTAGGTGGTAAGGTAAGTGCCATTATGTCATCAATATGGGATAGCTGCTTAAAATTCAGACAGTAACGTTTTATATGCTTTAAAATGCCAATTAGTGCAATGTGGCCACAGCTAAAAATACGAGTAATGTAATGACAGTGATGATGTACTGAGTCAGTGAGATTGGTTCTATAAGCTCTGGAGGAACGGCCAGTCCTAATACTCAATTTTCATCCATCCCTTGGACACTGAGGAGGAGACTATGGCAAGGGAATGTATTTCTCTGTGTGAAATTAGTTTTCATAATCTGTAGTTGGAAAATATTACTATTCAGAAATTTGGAGCCCAAGCAAAAATTAAAAAGATTCCTCCTACACAGGCCTTAAGATCTCTCCCTCCACCACCACCAGAGGATCCATACTTGTCTCTGGTCAACCAGGGCTTGTAAGGAAGAACTGTAAGGTCAAGGCCAGGACTGAAAGGGAGAATGGAGTAGGTAGTTGCCAGGAGCCAGGGGATTCAGGAGAAACGACAGCAGATGTGGTATATAAAATAAACAAGGAAGCACAGAAGAGGAAAAAAGAACTAATACTGATGAGGAAGCGAAGAGGCCCAGCTCATGCGGAAGTACCCCTGCCTTTCCCACCTGTCTGGACAAAGATGTAGAAAGAAGAGGCATATGCCTCCTATGGGGGCTCTCCTAGGGCATCAAACATGCTGACTTGGGCTGGCCTGCTCTTTGGCCTTGCCCTCTGCAGGGGTGTGCAATCTCTGTTGTGACCTGCAAAACTGATTCCTGATCCCTAGGCACACCATGCTCTTTGCTGCTACCAGCACCCATTTCCATGGCTAAAGAAAGGCCTCAGACCCAGGTGCAGGACTAGCAGCAGCCAGCCGGACCTGGCAACTGCCACCTCCTAGTCTCTCCCAGGACCAGCCTGTCTCCCCCTGGTGGTTGGAACAGGGTGCATTCACACAAGGGCAGCTCGATTTGCAATTGTCTTGCCTCCTTTCACAAACTTCCAAAGGGCTGCCAGGAGCTCATTAGTTATGGAACAACTGATAGTTGAAATCCTACCTAAGGAACTTACTGTAAAAGGAGCAACTTGCTTATAAGGTCACACCAAACTTTCTGCGGTTTTGATAATGTCCACTTCCGTTTCTGATGTTTCCTTTTCTGATTAATTTAAAAAGAAAAAAAAAAAGAAAAAGTGAAAGCGTTCTCCTGTCCTCCTTCTTCCCTCCAGAAACCTCATGGACATTTCCTATGGATGTTACAATCACAGAGCTTATAAATGAATGAGAAAAATATTCAGATTATTTGGAAATATGAAGTGAACTACAGTGTATAAGTGGTGCTTGGTTCTCTTCACCTCATCACTCAGCAAAATGTGAAATGGTAACAGGCTCCTGAATTACTGATTTACAAATGACAACATGAGTGCAAAAGCGGTAGAATTCTGTGGAGGAAAAATCCATGTTGCTATATCACCTCTAGGGAAAATCTGTTTGTACTTGAGGCCCACACTTGTCATTCTCTCTTACTTTCTACTTGATGTTTTTCAGGAGGGCTGTCCGGGCATTCACAACTGCTTTGAAGGCATCTTCACTGCCAGGGGCCAAACACTTGTCAGGGTGAAGCAGCACAGCAAGTTTCCGATATGCTTTATTGACTTCATCCCTACAAAAAGCAACAAAGCTCTGTGTCAGTAAGTACATTTTAGCTGTTTGGATACATATAATATCTCTTCCAGTAAGCATATCCCAAAAAGTTCCAAGCAGGACTAAAGGACTAGGGAACAAACAAATAAATAATATGTAACATACAACTAGGAAAAAAACAATGCGGAATGCATATTTAAACACTAACAAACCATGTGGCAAAAGAGTGACCCTCTGAAAACAGAGTTATTGGCACCTGGTGGGCACTCGGCAAATCTTTGCTGACTGAAGCAATGCAGGCATGGGGCCATCAAGGAAGGCCCACTGGAGTAAGGTTCTGAAAAATCCCCGGGAGCTGGGGATTAATACAGTAATGGGGAAATCCAGGTGACTAGAGAAAACTGGCAGAAGTTGGGAACAGAGCATGGACATGGCATGTAGTTCCATGAGGAAACTATGCTGAGAAGTAACAGAAACAAAGTTGGCCAGGGAGCAGGGGTCAGAAGTAAAGGGCCTTCAAGTCAAAACAACAAAAAAATTGGATTTAATAAACAACAACAGTAGGTGTCCAATGACAAAATGGTGCTGGGAAAGCTGTTCCTTGAAGTTAGGAGACAGGAAGTAGGTTGTTACAATAATCCAAGCAGGATGACAAGAGTTTAAAGTGTTTGTGGAAGCAAGCAAGGGAAGATAAAAGATGATATAAAAAAAAAGAACTGGCAGAAGCAGACGATGACCTGGGTGTACAGGTGGAGAAGACAAAAGAAAATGGGCCGAAACGAGTGCCAGGGTCATGGCTGAATCGAGGCCCAGGAAAGATGGCGACACCACTGACCAAGAAAGGGACACTGGAAAGGGGGTGCCTGGAGGTTACTCTGTGCCCCTGAGACCAGAGAAGAAAGAAGACAGAATTAATATTATCTGGAGAGGAAAGGAGTGGTACAATGGGTGTTTCTCCGAAGACCTGTAGAGCTCCTAAAGCTGCCTTTAGGCTTCTGAGCTCCTCCACGAGCAGGGACTGGCTGGGGAGGGGCCCGGAAACCACCTGTCCCTTTCCCTGCTCTTCATGATCCTCAGGTGTCAGGCCTCTGGGAGGCCTCTACATCCCAGCCACTCCCCTGGTCACATCAAGTTCTGTGCCCTCCAGATGGTTTTATTGTAATTCAGGGTCCCAGTCATCCTGTCAGCCTGGGTATGGGGCTTTCCCACATGCCCTAGCTTTTCTCCCTTTTTATCAGAAGGATTTTTAATTTGGCTTTTCAGTTAGAGGGACGGTTGGTTTTTGATATTCTGGATGGAAAGTTTCAGATATCAACTTGGAAAGACTGAGGTCATAAGGCCATGTTAACAGTTCTCCACGACTTGGGCATACATTCTAAGGTTTTCCTGCTTTCTGCTCTTAGAGAAGTCCTTTTGAATTTTCTTGTTTTAACCTTGCATGGGGCTTTTCTACATAGATTATTTTGATATTAGCTAACAAGAATCATATTCTCCCTCTCTGAAGAAATATGAATTGCCAGAACTCTTATTTCTCCGAAATAACAAATATATCAACAAATATATTTAACAAGGTAACAAATACATTAATTCTGCTGAAGATGGTTTTCTTAAAGTTTAAGAACAGTAAACACAGCACTGAAAAAATATTAAAACTTTCTATAATGTAAAAAAAGTTTTTAGGTTTGCCTAAATGTGCTCAATACCATACAAAATCAGTTTGATGAACCCACAGGAACAAAGGTAAGAAAAGTACATGTTTATATCAATTAAAAATATGGAACTTAACAGAGGTCCTGTAAATCTTGGTAGATTCCAATTAACCACAGTGAGTAAGTGAGGAACCAAAGTCTCTCTTCCTTAATAACCTAATTAATAGTCTCCTAATTGTAGAACCAATATCCCTTAGAGATGAAGTACAAGAATCTAGAATGACACTATGGAAGTCCAAAAGGACACTGAGAGGACATCGGTTAACTTTGTGCTATATACATGGGATCATGTGAATTGTTCATGTGTTTAAAGCATTCTCAGTAATGCCTGGCAAGTTGAGGGTGACCAATAACCTCCCCGGCCCCTCTTTCCTTTTAGACTTGAAGATATGCTATGGAAAAGAGAAACTTAATGCTGTTGGTGCTGACAAGGCATTTCAAGACATACATTTTCTTGTCTTTTGTGGGAATCAATGCAAAAAAGTAGAAAGGGAGAAGCATGGGGAGGAATGTTATGGTGAAAAAAAAATCTGAGAACACTTATAATAAAAAATTATTACCATGCATAGTAACAATAGTATTACATAGAATTATAATAAATATAAGATGCACAGTAACAGTAGTAGTAAAAAGTTACATAACCATACTGAATAATGATTTATTCTTGCACAAGCAATAGTGATTCTATTTCCTTTCCTCCCAAGTAATTCTTTTGGCTAAAATAAAATAATTTAACATAAATTCACACACAGATGAGGAACTAGCACGATTTTTGAGAGAGAAAGAAACACAAAGACAGAGCCAGGCAGACATAAAAGCGTTCAGGGTCAAGAACCAATTCTACTGCTAACTCCTGAGGTCCTTGAATGTGTGTTTAGTCTTACTGGGTCCCAGTTTTTTCACCCGTAAATGAAATGTTTGAGTAAGATGACTGCTAACATTCTTTCCTCCTCTAAAATTCTATGACTTTATAATTCTCCTTTGTAAGGTATTGTTTAAGGTGCCTTTGCTTCAAGGCTCTCATTCAACACAGACAAAAACAGAACATACCATTGCAGAAAGTATCCGTGCATCTTCTAGGGCAACTGTGCCCTCTATTTTGTTTCTTTGGTATTCAATTAACTCAGTGAAGGAGAGTTACTAAGCAATCTAATACATTTCTACATATCTTCGCATTGCTAGCCAATTACCAGAAGATACACCGCACCTATGATTTTTATGACTGAGTCTCCCTCTGTAACAGAACTCAGCACTAATGACCTAGAGCACAGCTCACCTTGAGGCCCCAGGTTTGACTCCCAACATGTCCCAACTGTCTTTACTGTTTCGAATTCTGCGAATGGTATCTGCTTGCTCTTTGGTGAAACTAGCACTGCTATTTGTGACAGGTCGCTTCCCACCATTCTCACATAAGTCAACTATGGATACATAAAAGGTCTGCAAAAAGAAAACACATCCCAGAGTAGAACTGATTTTATGAAAAGAGAAATTTCTTTTACAAAGCATCCACTTAAAGAACTTTAATATATTCCAATAATTCTCAAAATTCACCATAAAGCAAATAGGTACTTTGGAAGATTATTTTCTTTTATACTAGGTATACTACATATTTAAGCACACAAAAAGTTTAAGGAATAAAATTTAAACAGCTTATAATCCTACTCTCAGACAACCACACTTGAGGTTAAAAAGTGGTAGATGAACTTTGTCAGAAAAATTCAAATAGTAAAGTGTAAAATGAAAAGGGTAGCTCCCTACCCCTCAAGTCCCTCTCCTCAGTTTGACCATTGTTAATATTTTTTTACTGTCCTTCCAGAAAAATTTTCTATCAGTATACCAGAATGTGCACACATCCATATGCTAAACATTTACATAAAAGAGAGCAGACTGAATGCATTGCTTAGCACCTTGCATTTTTATCACATAATACATTTTGGAATCTTTCTCCAGCTGCATATAGATACTTTCATTCATCTTTTTAAAAGACTGATCAATATTTTACTGTATGGCTGTACCAGACCTTATTTAACTAACTCCCTATTCTTGGACAAGGCCACTGTTTCTAGTTTTTTGCTACTACAAATAGAGCCTTAGTGAGTATTTTTTTATGTATATATATAAAGATATGTGTATATATATATCTTTATATATCTGCACACTTGTGCAGATATTGCCTTAGGATAAATTCCTAAAAGCAAACTACTGAATAACAGTATAAGTGTATTTTAATTTTTGATTTCGACAACTTCTGAACAAAAAAGCTGCACCACCTCACACACACTCCCATCACAGTGTATGCGTGCATATTCTCCCACGCTTTCATCAATACTGGGCATTATCAGACATCTTCACTTTTGGCAATCTGATATGTTATCTCACAGTTTTGATTTGCATGTCTTTAATTATAAGTGAAATTGATTATATTTTCATATGTTTACCAGTTTTTTCTTTCTCTGTAAACTCTTCATATTATTTGCCTATTTTTATGACATTTTTCAAAATGAAGACTATTTTTGGCCCTATTCATATTTCATACTCTGTTCACTCTTACTGTTGTTGAATGACTTTACTCAAAATACTAATTTAATACACAATAGCCACTTTTACACTGACATATCTCTTCTTCCCTCCATTTCTTTTTTAATCTTTCCTTTTTCTTTTTCAGATATTTCTATAGTTCTTATTATCATCTAAAAAGTGTATATTTCTCTTAGACTCCTCTTTTTTATCTCCAGTAAAAGCTATTGACTTGGCAACCTAGACAAGAAACCTTAACATGTGAAAAGGAGTGTCAAATGAAAAGCCACTAGATATTGACACAAAAGAAGTGTTAATTTGGTTTTTGTCTATCTTAATATTACTATCTGTTAACAATGTGAATAAGATAAACCAAGTCCCTTCCTGATAATAAGGTGTCTATTATAAATATAGGAAACAAAGAAAATATTTATTAAATTGAACCAGCAGGAAAGCACTATTTCTAAGTGCTTACTTACAGAATAGTCTTATTATATTCTTCATTAAGACTTTTTTTTTAACAGACTAACTTATCCATAGTTCTACCCAAAATTTATCTAAAAAGGTAAGGCAACCTAAAAGGGATCACAGTTCACAGATGTTTGCTTTTGGTCCATATCAGTACATTTTCTTCTTGTCTATAAGTTAACCTAAAACACAAACAAAGATTTCTGAGGGCACAAATATTCACTCATAAGCTGTGATGTGGCATGCAGATGAGCTGTGGTGTGGCATGCAGATGCTAGAATTGAAGTCAAAAGTCTGTTTAAACTTCATGTTTGAGTTCCAGCCATGATGGAGTAATGGGTACTGGACTACACCTCTTGCCATAAACTACTATAAAAGTGGACAAATATATGGGAGTGGATAGTAGCAAGTGCAAGACTGCTCCTTGGTTTTCCACCTGGAGTCCTTTTCCTGACCATCTCACAGCTGAAGTCTGGGCAGATCCAAAGCCCCATTGAATTAAAGAGGCAAAGATCAGAGCTGGAGGATGCTTAAGAGGCTAAAATATACAGAGCAAGGCACTGGAGGGGAAGGGCCCTAGAAGTCCACCTGGAGGCTCCCCACTACTTAGTAGCTCGGTCCAGGCTATACATATATAGGGTGAGATCAGATAATAGCGACTATGGGGTTGAGAACAGAACCGATATACTCTAGGTGTAGTGGTGGTAGGGGAAGAGCCATGCTGGGGACACTAGAGTTTGGCCTTGCCACAGAGGAGAGACTGCACCTCAACAGTACCCCTAGCCTCTAGATGAGACACCACAGAAAGGAGATGCCTTAGTAAGAGTTAGACTCATCCTAACAAAATCTAAAACCAAGAGCTAATGAGATCTATGAGAGAGAGAATTTGGAGGCTGAGTTATGCCAAATTAGAAAGGACTGGGCAACACTCTGGGCTTCCTTCAGATCCTTGTTACTAAAGCAAAAAACCAAGCCTACACAAATTCAGTATAATCTGACAGTAGCTGAACTGCCTGCTGAAGCAAGAATCAATATTATTCTGAGGAAAATAAAGAATCTACAATATGTTATCTACTATGTCTGGTGTTCACTCAAAAAATCACTATTCATACAAAGAAACAACAAAATGTGATCCACAATCAGGAAAAAAATTAGTCAACAGAAACTGAACCCAAGATGGTTCATATATTGGACTTAGCAAACAAAGACTTTAAAGTGGCTATTATAAATATTTCAGAGATAAAGGAAAATGTGTTCAAAGAATTAAAGGAAAATACTCCTAATGAGTGAACAGATAGACAATCTTAGCAGAAAAGTGGGAACTATAGAAAAGGACCAAATGCAAATTCTAAAACTGAAAAGTACTCAATTGAAAAATTCACTTGGTGGATTTAACAGCAGATTGAAATCAGATCCATAGAGACTAGCAATCTGAAAATAGAGGATAAAATGGGAGAAAAATAAACATAGCCTCAAGGAGTGGGACAAAATCAAAAGGTCTAATATATGTGTAACTGGCGTGCCAATAAGGAAAAGAGAGGAAAACAGGCTAAACAATTTTTTTGAACAAGTAATGGTTAAAAAAAGAAAAGAAAAAAACCATCCTAAATTTGATTTAAAACACCTACCTACCAATGTGAGAAACTGAATAAACCCCAAGCAGGACAAATATAAACCACACCTAGGCACATAGATCAACTGCTTCAAAACAAAAAGGAACTCTTAAAAGTAGCTAGAGGAAGAAAAGACGTACTATGTACAAAAAAGTAAGAGTCAGAAATGGGTGCTAACATCTCATGAGACGCAACAGAGGAGAAGAGAATGGAACATCTTTAAAATGCTCAGGGAAATGTAATCTCTAACAGATCTTAATACCCTTTGAACAAGTCGCTTTACTACACTTCTACATCCTAACATCTGAAATGAGATTTATATGAGAATAATACCTGCCACACGCTGTTATGTCTCACATGAGATGGAACATGTAAACTTCCCCAGAACTGTGAAATACTATTCAAATGGTTAAGTATCATTAAGGCACATAAATAGGCACAAACTCACATAGGTCTCTGACCTCGAATACAAAGCTTAGCAAACCAACATCAACCACATTTGGTTTTGAAACAGCAGCTACTGATGCCCAATTCAGCCTGTCAGCCAAGGATGAAACCTGTCTTCTAGTAGGAGGGGTGACATCTTGTGAAAAAGAAATTCAGCATAAAAGATTCAGTAAAATCCCACCCAATAATTAAGAACAATTCTTTATAGTATAGCTACATTATTTGAAATGCTAAAAATTCCCAAAATATCAGATATATTCATAAGAAAAAATGCATTATTCATGCTACCACTTACTTCCAAATGTATCTATAATTAAGAATTGACTTTATTACTTACTATTTTACATACCTCCTTCCCTTAAAAGTATTCAACATAAGTAACTTTTAAAAAGAGACGATCCATTCAGGTTGCAATGTGAATACATCCCTCCATTGCCTACTTAAATGGTAAGACCTTATTTTTATGTATGATGAGCTGAATTCTGCAGTGATAGTCTCCTATTCTCTAACTGCACCCCTGTGGGCTATAACATAGGATTATGTTAGCTCTGGCAAGGCAATTTTGCCAAAGTAAAGCTTCCGTTTTATTATGCATACAAATGTAACACCATTAACCAAAGGTAGTTTTGAAGAAAATCTTTGTCCTACTAAGTGTATAATAACTATTGTTAAACTTGATGATCTTCAGAATCACCTAAAGAGCTTTTTCAACATTAAGCTTTCAGTAGGTCCGAAGCCTAGAAATCTTTATTTTGAAGACTTTCCCCAAGTAATTCTGATGATCACTCAAGTCTGGCCTAAAATAGAACACAGACAGATATTTCTCTCCCTTTCTGTCTCTGTTTCTCTCACCAGCTTCTGAAAAGAAAGAGCTTATTTTAATGAGAAATTCCTATTACTCTTTTGCTTCTCACAATTTAAACTAAAATTTGGTATGGTCAGCCTTGATACAAACAGAACAAAAAAATGCCAGGTTACCTGAAACATCTCATTGATTCCTTCTCCAGTTTGTGCTGATGTTTCAAAGTACAGGAACCCTTTGCTTTCTGCCCAAAGACGCCCTTCACTTTCATCTACACAGCGGTGCTTGGCACAGTCGATCTGAAATAGAACATTAGGGGCAGGGCAGAGAGAAGATTCCAACCTTGTCCCACTAGAATAGGCCCAATGAGGTCTTTGTCAATCCTTTACTGAGGCAAAACTACTCTTAAACAAACCGTAGCACTAGTAAATAAAATTAAAATGACCAAAAGGACAAAAGTTACTAATACTGAACACAGACTGATGTCTTTGAGGCAAAATGGCAAGTGCCTGCTACCATATTTCCCACTTGCTGCCTTGAGAAAACTATGGTACTCACCTCCGTGAAAACCGGCTTCATACCTTCCACATACATACAACACTCAAGGCATCATAGTCTGCTTTTCTTACCTCTCCATAGCCCACATTTCACCTAATTACCACCCCTCCTCCAGTTAGGTCAGAGTGTGATGATTAAGATACACTTCTCCAGCTGGGTCACCAATATCCTTCCTCAAGTATGGCACCAGAAAGGAAAACAATTCTGCTCTTGATATGCCAAGTTTTGTGTTTTTGTTTTGGGGACAGATGTTTTAAAAAGCTGTTGATTCCTGTATTACAGAATAAGGACTTTTTCTTTTCATTTGTTCCCCAAAACTTAGAGGTACATTCTTCCCACAACAAATTCAGAAAGTTGAGCATACCATTTCCAAAGCAGTTACCTTGTTGGCACACACCACAAACACAATATTCTCCATGTTTCCATGAGGTCCAAGATCTTGCTTCATTTCTGCCAGCCATGCATCAAGGGCATCAAAGGATTCTTTCTGACCAACATCATAGACCATTATCACACCCTGTGTATCCTTGTAAAACTCATTACGAACCTTCACATAAAAGAACAGATGCACGAAATGTAGGTTTTGTGATTTTATAAAGTATGTCTCACAGTCATCAATTTAGCAAAGTATGTTCTTTTATGCATTCATAGTATTTGTTATTGTATCTCAATATCTACTGTCTTCATGGAACTTTTTATAAAATCAGGTAACATGATAAAAATAGGTCTATTAGTATGGAAGGATTTGTAATGGAAACTACAGGCTCCTGCCCCACCCCTCCTCAACTCCAGTTCCCCTCCCCAGAGGCCATCAATCTTTAACTGCTGCTAATAGACCTTAAAAGCACACACATTATATAAAGTTCTGAGAAAGAACTAGGAAGGTGAGTGAACAATTACAAAGAACTTAAGACAAAAATGACACAGGTATTGGCAACGGTACAGTCATTTATATACCACACCCCAAAGTTGGCTTCCCCTAGGATGCTAGGCAGAGCTTCCCTGTGACTCTTGGGTCTGCACACCAACGTCAGAACTCAAAACTCAGAGCTGCAGTGTAATGTGATGGGAAAGAGCACAGGCTCTGCAGTCAGACAGATCTGGGTTCACACTTACTTACTAGTTGTGTGATCTTGAGCAAGTCACTTAACCTCTCTGCGTCTCAGTTTCCTCATCTGTAAAATGGGGATAATACTACTTACTTCACAGGGTTATTATGAGGATTAAATGAGATAATAAAGGCAAAGCACCTAAATGGTGCCTCTAAAACAGTGTGTATTGGCTACTTTCTCCCTTCTCTCCTGTTTTCATTCTCTGATTACCCTCCTTTGATGTTTTCATTAGAAATGGCAACTTGCCTCTGGGCATATCTACAATTCTGGGAAGAGGCAGCAGGAAGTGCAGGGCACACTAAAGTGGCAGAGGCAGAGGTACAAAATCTCAAAAAAAAAGTCGCAAAGACAACGACAGGTTGAGTGGGTGAGGAGCAACACTGATAGACAGGCGGCTTCAGGCCCAGCTTCCAGTGGGAACCTCGACAGAGTATCCATTCTTCTCAGAGTTCCAGTATGTACTCAGATTCATGCTGGATGTGTAGCAAGAAGTGAAGACATCGTACACATATCAGACATGAAGTGCCTCTGCTTTCTGAGCATAGACAGATACCCGGACCAAGAGGGCAAGGGCCAGTTAATTTGTAAAGACATAAGACCCTATCCCCTAAAATGAAAACCAACAAAACCAGAAAGAATTTAAAGCAAGGAGGCCCAGGAGTCTTCTCCCCTCAGCACTCACAGCCCTTAGCCCTCCTGCAGCAGTTAAAAGGGGGCTCTCCCTTCCTTCTTAAAACGCTTGGCTCCCATACACCACATTCTTCAGGCTCTTGACTTACCTCACTTTCACGAAATCCTCTTCTCTCCACTGTTCTCATTCCAAGCTGCCACCATAACTCCCCAAATCCCCTCCTGGCCCTTATCCTTTCTTTTTTTTAGATGGGAGCATGAGTTTATTTTTTATTTTATCTTTTGCTTTCAATTCTTTTTTTTTAATTAAGGTATTATTGATATACACTCTTATGAATGTTTCACATGAAAACCAATGTGGTTACTACATTCAGCCATTATCCTTTCTTTTTTAATCCTTCTTTCCAACTCAGCAACATCAGCACGGGCAGAGCTTTAACTGTGAGAACCTCCAAGATGAGCCCTTTCAATTGCGCTTCCAGACCTGCATTCCTATTGGCTCTGTGCTCTTCCAAGTCAATGTCCTGCTGGAATCTCAAATTCATTATGTACAACAGGAAACCCTCTAACTCTTTCCTTCCCAACCTTTTCCTTCTCTTGAACTTCTAGTGATGAAAGTAGCACATGAGTCTCCGAGTCACTTGGGTTGAAAGCCCGATGTTAACCTTGGCTGTTCTCCTCTCCCTTTGCTCAGCAGGTTCAGACAATCCTGTAGCAGGCACCTCTGCTGGGTTTCTTGCACCTGTCACATCCTTCCATTTTTATTGTCAACATCATCTCTTGACTGCACTACTGCAAGAGTCTTCTACGTAATCATATTAGTAATATTACACACTGTGCATATTTATCTGTTTAAAGCTTTTAAAGTTCAAATCTTCTGAAGTTCAAAATTCTTTAGTATTTCCCTACTGCCAACACCCCAAAGTTTGAACTCTTTTCACTGACTTTTCATTAAAAGTTTCTGATCAATCCTCCACCAGCTTTCCAGTCTTATCCTCCTTCTACTCCCAGTACTTCATAATGATCCCTAATTCTCCGAATCTGCCCTGTGTCTTCCTAACTCCATCTAGAAATAGACATCTCTTTATCTTCAATCTTTTAAGTCTGGCTATAATCCTGAATCTTTCATGTAATTTTTTCTGCCCATTCCTCACCATCTAACCCCCCTACCCCTGCCAAAAAGAATGTAATCGCTCTATCTGCTGGAATACCATAGTATTTTGTACTTCTGATCATGTGTGTATCATTTCCTGCCCAGTTTTACAATTAGCAGCTATCCACTGTCTTCCCCACTAGACTGTAAGCAATGAGAAGCCATGCATCTTGACGCAGCCACCTTTGAGTCACCCACAGGGCCTACCAGGTGTATTTGAGATGTATTTGTTTAATTGAATGGCTAGATGTAGAGAATGAAAGTAGAGGCCAAAGGGGAAAAGAAAGAATTTCAAAATGCAGACCATGCTATCCAGAGGGATTTTTTTGTGTGTAAAAAGAGACTCATGCAAATGAATGGATTTCCCTTTCAGGGGCTCAAGTTCAAGTGTGGGCTTAGCAGCTAGCTACCTATGTAATCTTGAGTAAGTGATTTTATTACCTCAAGCCTAAGTTTTCTCATCTTTAAAATGAAAAGGTCAAAGTAGGTGTCTCATGGTCCCCTATGGTTCTATTATTCTTGTTTCCCAAAACAGCTTTCTGTTAGTTCTAGCAGACTTGCTGCATCCAAAGTTTAATTAAATGGATGCTAAGAGAAAAGAATTGTGATTATTTAATTCTTAAAGCAGAGATGGCAAACTTTCTAGCTTGTAGGTGGGAGAAAACTGTTAGTTTACTATCACTCAGGTCTTGGAAAGTTTCTGTAGACCCTCTAACTCATACCAATACACCCCAGAATTCAGGTGTGTGCCTCAGTTGAAGCAAGACTGTTGGTCAGATACATGGCCCCCCAACCCCTCACAGTCCTCCCTTTATGAGAGTGTTATCCTTTCTCAGCAGGGCCTTTCAAGGAAGCTTCAATGGAGCACAGAGACCAAGAATTTGAGGAAGCCAGAGAGCATGAGAATGGCTGTGGGTGCTTCACTAGGTGTATGTTGAGCAAAGGTATATTTTGGTCAGCTTCGGACTTAGAAAGATGATGGCTTTGGTCTTGTCAGAAAGGAGGGTTTCAGCTACAGACAGCACATATTTGACAAAAAAGGAGAGAGCAAGGCTATTTCAGAGAAAAGGTACTTCAGAAGTAGCAATTTCAAGGAGCTTCTATTAATTATACTTCTATTTTTATGAGCTGCTGAAGAAAAGCTACTGCAGTTACAGGATACATTAATAGGGGTCTAGTGTCTGATGACAGTGTAAGAACACTCAGTGTTTTTCACTAATTAGACAATATCTGGAATGTTGTGTTCAGTTCTTAGCTCCCTATCAGCTAACTAGGGATTATCCACAAAGGATGTTGATTAGCCTAGCTGTGGCAGAAATAAAAAACGTTTTACCTGGAAAGGAGATTAACAAATATTAGACAGGCTGTCTTATACAGACACAGCGTCAACTATGTTGCTTCAAAAACAAGGCCAGAATCAGTGGTGAAAGTCAAAGGCAGGCAGCCTTTATAAGGGAGAAGTTGTTAATCTAGAGTTTTTAACTCTGTAAAGGATTAATTTGTGAAACAGTTAAGACCCCATCACTACAGGTATTCATTCTCCAAACTCATGGTCTGTACCACTCAAAACTGTCTCATGTGTTATATTTTCCTTGATTCCCACCGACCTAACTCTTACCCACCAACGCTCAGTTTAAACATTGCTCCCTTCAAGAGGACTTCCTGCTCTCTCAAATAAGCTAGGTTTGGGTATTAAGTGCTCCCAAGCATTCTGTCATTTGTTTAACATGTGTCTTTTCTGACATATTTACATTCCATAAGAAAAGAGGCTGTGTATTTCTGGTGTCAGCATAGAACTGGTATACTGGTAACTGGTGAATGTATGACTGACTGGGAATGCTACAGAAAGAAATCCTACAATGGGCAGGGTCTAGATCACATTAATTCTAAGGCATCCTTTAACTCTCCCTTTATATGACTTTGGCATAATTTAAGATTTATGCTATCATTTCTGATAGTTAGAATCTATGTCGAACTTGTCATCTAGAGCCCCCATGCCTTTTTCACTGACAATATTCTATACTTATGAAACTGATTTCATCCACTGTAAAGATCTCACATTTAAGAGGAATTCATTTTACCTAAATATTTGAGATCACAAGATGGAAGATTATAAAGCCATTAAAAATTATGTTTCCTCTGGGAAGATGGAGTAGATGTATTTTCCCTATTCTTCCTGCTAAGTACAAGTAAAAACCCTGGACATTATAGTTAAGACATATATAAGAAGACTCTGGAAGGTGGAGAGAAGGCAGACAAACTAGGCACATTGGGACCTGAGGAATAACATAGCGGCAGTTTTCCTGGGTTAAGCCTCACATATCCAAGACTTGGAGCTAAAGAAGTACAACTTGGAAACATCAATGGGTACAGACAATAAAACCCCAACAAAAGCTGCTGTCTTTAGCCAAAGGACCAGGAAAGGGGCAGCCTCACAGAACAAAAAAATTTAGATGATAACTACTCTCCAGCCAAACAGCTCAGAAAAAAATCTGTCTCCACTCCCACCCACTCAAACAAAGGTTGAGTAGAAATATTAGAAAAATTAATTACTGAAAAATACACTAACTGAAATTTAAAAAAGCTTAATAGTTGGGTTCAACAGCATAATGGAAGGGACAGTGGAAACAATTAGTGAACTAAAAGGCAAAACAATAAAAATTACCCAATCTTAACAACAGAAAATTTTAGTTAACTAAACAGACAAAAAACAATAAAAAACAGAGCCATAGGGACCTATAGCACTATAACAAAAGATGAGTCCAGGAAGGAGAGAAGATATAGGATGGGACCAGAAAAGTACTCAAAGAAATAATGGCTGAAAATTTCCCAAATTTGGCAAGAGACAGAAACCTACAGTTTCAAGAAGCTGTAGGTTCAAACACTGAAGACAAAGGAAAAATCATGAAAGCAGCCAGAGAAAAAGCACCAGCCTCTCCTATGGGGAAAAAAATTTCAAATGACAGCAGATTTCTCATCAGAATCCCTGAAAGCCACAGGAAAGAAGCACACTATTTTTCAAGTGCTGAAAGAAAAGACATACCAACCCAGAATCCTATAACTAGCAAAATTATTCTTCAGGAACAAAGGGGAAATCAAGACATTCTTAATCAAGTAAAACTAAAAGAATCTGTCACCAGCAGACCTATACTAAAAGAATGACTAAAGGAAGTTCTCTAAACAGAAAGGAAACAATAAAGGAAGGAACTGTGGAACATAATGAAGGATGAAAGAACAGAGTAAGGAAAAATATCGGTGAATATAATAGGCTTTCCGTCTCTCTTTAATTTTCTAAATTACATGTGACAGGTAAGCAAAAATTTAATACTTCTGATGTAGTTCTAAATATAGGTAAAGAAAATAAGGCAATTGTATTATAAATGGGGGAGATTGAGGGATACAAAGGGAGGAAAAGTTCCTAATCACTCATACTGTTGAAATGACAATACCAGTAGACTGTGATAACTTATACAGTGTAATAACTAAAGCATCCACTAATAAAGCTATTCAAAGATTTAGTCAAAAACACCAAAGACAAATCAAAATGGAATTCAAAAATGTTCAAATAACCAACAGGAAGGCAGGAAAAAGAAAACAGAGAAATGTAAAACAGAATGAAGAGAAAAAAATAAATAAATGACAGACTTGAAGCTTAACGTATTAGTAATTACATTAAATAAAAGCAGCCTAAATATTCCAATCAAAGGACAGAAATTGGCAAAACAGATTAAAAAATACGAACCAACTATGTGCTGTTTACAAGGAAGTCACTTCAAATATAATGATATAAGCTGGCTGAAAGTAAAAGGATAAAAAAAGATATATCATGCAATCAATCATTAATCAAAAGAAAGCAGAAATGGCTATATTAATATCAGATAAAGTAGACATCAGAGCAAAGAAAATTACCAGAGACAGGATACATTAAATAATAAAATTATATAATGAAGACTTAGCAATCTTAAATGTATATGCATCAAACAAGAGTTGCAAAATATATAAAGCAAAAACTGATAGAACTGAAAGAAGAAACAGACATATCAACAATTATAATTGGAGTCTTTAACACTCCTCTCTCAGCAAATGATAGAACAACTAAACAGAAAATCAGCTAGGATATAAAAGAATTCAACACCACCACTGACCAACAGGCTCTAATAAATATTTATAGAGCCTCCATCTAACAAAAGCAGAATTTACATTCTTTTCAAGTGCCCATGGAATGCACACCAAAACAACATATCCTGGGCCATGAAAATAAAAAACCTCAACAAATTTAAAATAATTGAAATCAGACCATGTATTTTCTGATCCCAATGGATTGAACTAGAAATATATAACAGGAAAATTTCTAAACACTTGGAAACTAAACACTGTACTTCTAAATAGGTCAAACAGAAAGTCTCAAGGGGAATTTTTAAAAAGATACATTGAATGAATGAAATGAAATATGAATGAAAATGAAAATACAACATATCAAAAATTGTGGGACACAGTTAAGCAGTGCTGAGAGGTGAATTTATAGCATTAAAGAAAAAGTTTCAAATCAATAATCTAAGTTCCTACCTAAGAACCTGGAATGAGAAGAGCAAAACAAACCCAAAGCAAGCAGGGGGAAGGAAACAATAAAGATAAGAGGAGAAGTGAAATGGCCAAACTAGAAGGGCCTCCTTAGGGAAAATGAAAAACCCAAGGAAGGAAAAACAAAAGAAAATGGCCACGGGATTCATTTTGAGACTACTTAGGACTGATAAGCACTTGAAAGCCAACCAAATGTTCTCCCAAGGGAACACACGTGACTGAGGAGTGAACTGGAAAGATCACTCTAGCACCTTGCTGTGAAAGAAGTCACATTACTGAACTCTTAAGTATGAATGTAATTATCCTTTCACATTCAGGGCTAAGACATAAAATAAAAAGCAACAGTTCTTTGAAAATTAAAATGTCTCTGTAAATGTTTGAATCATTAGCAATGAAATTTCTTACTGCTATGTAAGGGCATAGCACAAAAAACCAACAGATACCCATAAAGTTAAGCTCAGAAGAGAAGCCACAAACACCAGCTAAACTGACCTAATTTTATACACGATTTTAATATTGGTTGTTTCAGATAATTCAGGACCTTTACCTAAATCCATGGACAATATTAGATATAGGTTTTCTCAAAAAGACTTTCTTACCTCGTAGAAGAAGGGATGTCCAGCCATATCAAAGATGTTAACTTTGATTTCTCTGTCTCTGACTTGTACCCTGAAATGTTCAAATGGAAACAATCCCAAAGAAGGTCATGGTTCTGCATTCACATTAATATCATTTATGTCATTTATGAATTTCCAAAGGTATGTGTATGAAATTTAAAAGCGACTTTCTTAGTGCCTCTTCTTGATGCCAGATAATCTTTACAATATAAGCCAGCAACTTGGCAGGTGATCCTTATCTTAACAACACTGAACCCACTTGGAATAAGCACTGTCACTTATCTTCAACTTACCTCAAAACACTTCAGTCCACACCCCTTCCCTAACAAATGATGGCTATTACTATGGTACTAAGAAAAATTGATTTGGGACATGGAGTGAGATAAAAGAAAACAAAATATTTCACTTCACTTAGCCAACCTAATTCCTACTTCTTATACTTGGTTACCATGCAGAACAATAACAAAGATGTGTACTATAAAAGCCTGCTTAATTTTCTTTTTATCTTCATTTGAGCAAGAGCAATAATCAATTTGTCTTCAGAAATTTGAAAATAGAGAAAAGAACAAAAAGGAGAATAACCATTCATATCAGAAATAACTACTGTTAACATCATAGCATATTTGCTTCTAGTCCTTTTTTTAAAGAAAAATCACTATTGGAAAGTGAATGAATAAAACATTGCAAATAATTCAAACACGAAAAGGGAAATACAAAGATGAAAAGTTTAAAAGTATCTCAAATTCTATCATGCAGAAAAAACCTTCATTAATGTAGATGAACATCACTGCAGCATTCCATGCGGAGATAAGACTGATAAATATTTTTATAAAAATGGGATTATACTATTTTAAGATAAAAAGTATAAAATTTACTTTTTATTGAATTTAACAAAAGAAAAGGAAACTGAAGTTAACTGGAATTATTGGATTTTAAATATAAATGTCTCTGCACCACAAAAAATGTTATTTCCTAAAAGATTCCTCTAAGGTTAAGAATAGAGAGTATTAACAATAAATTAACAGATTAGGGTCATTATGTTTTTCAAGTAACATGTTTCAGTTTAGACAGCATTGCTATGACTCCTTCCTATGGAATACAAGGACAGCAGCACTTGCTCTCATTGTCCCTATACTACCTCTTGGTTTATTATTATTATTATTCCCTTGTCCAAATTTATAACATCTATTTTCTGTTCTAAAACCATAACTCCTAGAGTTGTTTTCTATTACGTGTATATTTAAATCAAACTAACCACTAATCATCTTAACATGATTTCTTCATTCCTGAATTCTCTACCATATTTCATCAGTTCTAAGACACACATTTGTTTCCATTTTAACGTCTGAAATTGGGTCCATCTTACAAAAGAGAGTGTGAGAACAGCAAAACAAAATCATGTATTAAGTTTGAGAGTATTCAGAGAAGATAGTGACAGAGTTTCAGAGCATCTGGAGAAGATCTGGTTTAACAATTTATATTAAAAAATTTTTACTCTGAAGAGATAGCAGGTGAGAAGGGATAGAACTGAAGTCTATAAAGTCAGGAAGTAACACAAATGTGTTTACACATCAAAACTCAAAGACGAAGCCAGACAGAAGAAATTACTTTAAGAAAAATAGTAGTTCCTTACCTCAAGGCAGTGTTTTCCTAAATTGTAGCCTGAAGACCTCCTGTATCATAATTATGAGAGCTTGTTACAAATGCAGATTCCTGTGCCCCACCTCAGACCCAGCAATTCAGATCTGAGTGGATAGGTCCTAGGAATCTGCATTTTTACAAACTCTCAGGTAAGTCTTAAACATACTGAAATTTGAGTTTCACCATATTGAAAACAGAAAGGATAGAATGCGCATCTATTATTTTGACTAACCAAAAGAGTACCCCACCTTTCTCCTCCCAGATGTGGTTCCAGGGGGTTCTGCCATCTTCTTAGTGATCCCACTCTAATGGTCACAGCTAACTGAGCTGGGGAAAGGCACCTGTCCCCACCCAGACAATCAAAACCTTCCCTGGGATTTTTAAACTTGGAATATTAGTTTTGGTCCCTCTCTGGAGGTAAAATTTACAATGTGAGCCTGAGATCTGCCGGCAGCTGTGTAGAGGAAGCCAAAAAGTAGAGAGATGTAGTGAAGTAATCTGGTTGTATTCTGCCCTGATTCCAGCCTTATCTGAGGCCCGGCTACATCCTTATACTTGGATTATGTGAATTAATATCCCTCCCCTCCTTTTTTGCTTGAG
>JAVSCE010004186.1:0-28551 GCA_032199065.1 Smutsia gigantea | reverse complement strand
AACAACACCCCTATGAGAGGAAGCAATTTGCCCAGGGAGATAAAGTCTGCTAATGGTGAAACTTAGATTTAAATTCAGGATTTCTTGATTCCAGAACTCCAAAGAACATAGAAGATGGAACATGAAAGAGTGCTGACACTTAAGAAATGGGCAGATGGAAAAAAGCTTGGAGGAGACTGAAAGAGAGCAGCTAGCGAGGTAGAGTTTTATAAAAAACTCTGATGGAAATTGCAGAGGAAAAGAGCTTTAATAAAGAAATTGTCAGCAATATTGAATGCAGAAAATAATTCAGAATGATAGAATAAGAAAATATCTGATGGGTTTAGCAATGACCTGATAGAACAGTTTTGATGGAGTGATGAAGGGTGTGTACCTAATTAAAGTGGGCCACCAATGAAAGGGCAGTAAGAAAGTGAAGACAGTAAAAATAAATTGTTCTTGTGAAAAGTTTGGATGTAAAAGGAGATAAAAAAGATCACTAGACGTTGGAGGACACTTGGAAGTACTGAAGAGTAGTTATTTGTATAGAATCTAGAGCCTGGCAGTCTACATTAGAAACTCAGCTTTGCTTTACTAGCTGTGTGATTTCGAGCAAGGTACTTGACCTCTCTGTGTGCCTCCGTTTTCTCATCTGCAAACAAACCATAATAGTTTACAGAGAATTACCTCATAAGGTGGTTGTGAGGGCTAAATAGGTTGTATAAGTCACTTTAAAAGGTGCTTGGCACAATGTATATATACTATGTGTTTTTTGGATTAACACTATACTGGGAGAGAATTTTAATGATTAAAGAAACTTTAGTATGTTTATAGGCCACATGGTAGGAGACAGGAAAGAATGAAAGACTGAGAAGAGAGGCTAGGTAAGAAATATTGATGAAGTTCAGTTTCTGGTGGAGGATTAAGGGGAAAGGAGTAAAAAGCACAACTGAGGTATTAACTGTGAACAGAAGCGCTGTTTATTTGAGACTGGAGAAAGGAGGTGAGGGGTGTATAGTCATAGATAAGCAAGCATGTATATGGTGAAGAGTTCTTTCACGATAGCTTTATTTTTATTTATGAAGTATGAAGTCAGATAGTCTGCAGAAATCAGGGGCTTTGAGGCTTTGGGAGGTATTTGTTGATTCCTATTGTGAAGAAGGAAAGTGGTTGCTGACACAAGACAATGAAGAGAATCCTCATTTATCAGTGAGCGTCCAGGTAAAATTAGGGAATGCACATTTTTTAAAAGCAAAAATGTATAATCTAGATGATTTTCTCCTGCAGTGTTTTAGGTAGTCTTAATGTAGCTGCTGAGAAGGGATAGAGGAACAGAAGGGTAAGGGAATGATACATTAGTGGGTATTGACAATAAAAGGGATTGTGCTGGCTGGGGAGGAAGTGAAAGCCTGATGATACACTGGGATAAAAAGAGGGGCTGCGATCTCCTCGATCAAGGGAAACAAAAGCAAAAATGAACTCATGGGACTACATCAAACTAAAAAGTTTCTGTACAGCAAAGGACACCATCAACAGAACAAAAAGACATCCTACAGTATGGGAGAATATATTTGTAAATGACATATCTGACAAGGGGTTAACATCCAAAATATATGAAGAACTTACATGCCTCTACACCCAAAAAGCAAATAACCTGATTAAAAAATGGGCAGAGGATATGAAGAGACAGTTCTCCAAAGAAGAAATTCAGATGGCCAACAGACACATGAAAAGATCCTCCACATCACTAATCATCAGGTAAATGTAAATTAAAACCACAATGAGATATTATCTCACACCAGTAATAATGGCCACCATCCAAAAGACTAAGAACAACAGATGCTGGTGAGGATGCGGAGAAAGGGGAACCCTCCTGCACTGCTGGTGGGAATGTAAGCTAGTTCAGCCATTGTGGAAAGCAATATGGAGGTTCCTCAAAAAACTAAAAATACAAATATCATTTGACCCAGGAATCCCACTCCTTGGAATTTACCCAAAGAATACAGCTTCTCAGATTCAAAAAGACATATGCACCCCTATGTTTATTGCAGCACTTTTTACAATAGCCAAGATATGGAAGCAACCTAAGTGTCCATCAGTAGATGAATGGATAAAGAAGAGGTGGTACATATACACAATGGAATATTATTCAGCCGTAAGAAGGAAACAAATCCTGCCATTTGCAACATCTGGATGAAGCTGGAGGATATTATGCTCAGTGAAATAAGCCAGGTGGAGAAAGACTAGTGCCAAATGATTTCCCTCATTTGTGGAGTATAACAACGAAGCAAAACTGAAGGAACAAAATAGTAGCAGACTGAGAGACTCCAAAAAGGAACTAGTGGTTACCAAAGGGGAGGGGTGAGAGAGGGTTGGTGGGGAGGGTTGGAGAAGGGGATTGTAGGGTATTATGTTTAGTACACATGGTGTGGGGAATCACGGGGAAAACAGTGTAGCTCAGAGAAAGCAAACAGTGAATCTGTATCATCTTACTACACTGATGGACAGTGACTGAATTGGGGTATGAGTGGGGACTTGATAATATGGGTAAATGTAGTAACCACATTGTTTTTTCATGTGAAACCTTCATAAGAGTGTATATCAATAATGCCTTAATAAAATAAATAAATAAATAAAATAAAAATAAAAGGCCCAGAGGGGGGAAAAAAAAAGAGGGGCTGTGAAACTGAAGAGAATGGGAAAGTTAAAGAACACGGATGAATGTCTGACGGCTCTGGCACTAAATTGCTTGTGATTTGGGACAGGTTATGTCCTTAATAGGGCCTCAGTTTCTTCATTTGTTAAAACGAAGGTGCTCAAGTATGTGATCTCTATTAAAGTCCTTTTCAGATTCTGGAGTGTTTTTTCTTCTCCTGGCATTGCACTGCCACCTAGTGTATGTAAAGAATATGGAAGAGAAGCTATAAGGAAGAAATATAGAGCAATCAGTTTAAGAAAATAAAAATTACAAGTGTGTTTATGGAAAGGTGAGGACAGAGCTGGGTGGATTACATCTCAGATTTTCTAATATTTGTTTGCCTTTCTTCCTTAGGGATATTTTCTTTCCTGGACATCAGTTCTACTCAAATAACTTCACTTAATTTTTGGTTATAAGAGGAAAATAATTTTAGATATTCCCTATTTCAGTCTCTGAGAAAATCAAAAGCTTTTAAAGATCCAGCTGAATGAATGTTTAATGTTGAAATTTCAGATAACATTAAAATTGGAGGGGAACATATTTTTTTAATCCATAAAGCCTTTTCAAATCATCTTCTCTACTGGGTGGCATTTCTTCTATTTATGCTGGAAAGGAGGACAGGTGTGAGTTAGTTAAAGAAAGTTAGACAAGCGAATAAAATAAGGACAGGATATTCAAAATGCATTTTTAACAAGTGAAAAAAATACGTTCATTGAGTGAGCACAATTCGGTGCAGTAAAGAAGCTCACAAGTCTTTGGATCTCCTCGTGTTTGGGTCCAGTGTTATGAGGGAGAAATGACTTAGCTGGTGTGTTGGAAGGTTGGAGAGGGGACGTCCAGTTCAAGGATGGTTTCTTTTAGAGTTAAGCCAGGATTTTAAAGTAAATCACACCTGTTCAAAACAGGAAGCCAAAACGTTTTGGTTTTGTTTTAGCTTTCTGCTCAAGTTTATTTGAAAGTAAGTGAGATTACATCTCATCATTCTAAAGGCCTTTGTTCCCCTATTTTATTTCTTCCAGTGCACCCAAATATATCTTCTTTACAAGAATAAATAGATAAGTGTTGCTTTTTCCTGTCAACATGCTTTTCCTCCACCGCTTTACAGATAGTGTAGTCTACAGCTACTATTTGCATTTCTTTACTATTCATCCTATTCTTAACCTAGTATTATTTTGCCCTAATCACATCCCTGAAGTCTCCTTTATATGTGTATTTTAAGCTAGATTCAATTATTTTAATTCTTCATACTCTCTGACCTTTGTGTTTCATTTTACAAAGCTGGTTACCCTTGTCTTTATGAAACCCTCTTCTTTCTTATATTTCATATAAATCATACATTCTTGTTCCTCCTCATTTTGTATGACCATAACTTATTTTTCTTTCCTAACTTCTCACCCTCCCATCACTATATTTAGACTCTATCCTGATGCTACTTTTCCAACTATCACCTACATGCTTTTATTCTCTTGGACTCTCAATAATCCAATAAATGAAATAGCTTCAAATAATCCATCTTTGCTGATAACTTCAAAATTCCCATATCTAATCTTAACCGTTGGTCCCTGTTGTAGTTGGGGACTGCGAAAATGAGAAACCAAATCAGAATGATGTTTAACTCAGAGGGCTTAGACTTCCTTTGGAGACTAAACAAGTCAGTGTGCCTCTGCATCTTTATTAGGTTACAGCAAGCAGTAAAACAATCATTGGTTAATAATTATTGGATGTACTTTCTCAACGAATCAACCAACCACGAACTAGATATGATTTTTATGTTCCTGTTGTGTTAATTCAAGTCATCCGGTTATGTGAGTTTCACAGCATGTTCCTTGTCTGGGTTTGCCTCAGTAGGATCACAAGAACTGTTTGCAGCTCCTGTTTCACACTGTTCATAACTCACACCAGATTCCAGGAATTAACACATATTGTTCTTTCTATTAGATTGGTTTTGGCTATTAATCAGACTTCAGCAGTAAACATATTGTTCTTTTCTCTTAAATTAGTTTTGGTTATAAATCAAGCTTAAGCAGAATGTAAACTACAGCAAAGTTAATGGCTGGGATGTCTATAGGTCCCTTAACAACAGCCTACATATGATTATTTTCTACTCGAATAGACCATAATCAGGTTTAAAAATGAAGTTCTTGGTGTTCCCTCTAAATTAGTTTCCCTCCCTGAATTTACCACAAATTTCAGTCCTTAGGTTAAGATTCCTGAAATTATTTTAGACTTTTTAAACTTTTTTATGTTCAGATAACTGGTAAAACTACATTCACTTCAAGCAGTTCCTGAGTTTGTTTTTAGGTTCCACATATGAATGAAATCATATGGCATTTGTCTTTCTGCACCTGGTTTATTTAAGTTTGCATAATAACTAGGTCCATTGATGTTGTCTTGGCTGGATTTCTTTCTTTTTTATGGCTGAATGATATTCTTTTTTGTATATGTACTACATCTTTTTCCATTCATCTATTGATGGACACTTTGTTTCCATATCTTGGCTGTTGTAAATAATGTGACAATAAATATATGGGTGCATATATCTTTTCAAATCAGAAATTTTGTTTTCTTCTGGTAAATTCCTAAAAGTGGAATTAATAGGTTGTATAGTATTTCTGTTTTTAGTTTTCTGAGGACCCTCCATACTGCTTTCCATAGTGGCTGCACCAATTTGACTTCCCACTAACAGTGTAGAAGGGTTCCCTTTTCTCCACAACCTTGCCAACACTTGTTATGCCTTCTCTTTTGGAGAGTGGCCATTCTGACTGGTGTGAGGTGGTACTTCACTGTGGTTTTGATTTGCATTTCCCTGATGATTAGTGATATGGCACATCTTCTCATGTTCCTGTTGGCCATCTGTATGATTATTTTTGGAAGAATGTCTATTCCAGTCCTATGCCAGTTTTTTAAAATTTGGTCATTTGTTTTTCTAGTGTTAAGGCATATGAGTTCTTTATATATTATGGATGCTAACCCCTTACCAGATAAATTATTTATGAATATATTATCCTATACTGTAGTTTCCCTTTTGGTTTTGTTGATGGTTTCCTTTTCTGTACAGATAATTTTTAATTTGATGTTGTCCTACTTGTTTATTTTTGCTTTTGCTTACCCTGCCTGGGGAGACATGTCTTGAAAAAAACTGCTTCTGCTTATGTTCAAGAGATTTTTGCCTACATTTTATTCTAAGAGTTTTATGGTTTCATGTCTTATATTCAGGTCTCTAATGTATTTCAGGTTTACTTTTGTGCATGGTGTTATACAGTTTTAATTCTCTTTCATGTAGCTGTCCAGTTTTCCCAACACCATTTATAGAAGAAACTGTCTTTTTTTCATCGTATATTTATGGTTCCTTTATTATATATTAATTGACCATATATGTATGGGTTTACTTCTGGGCTCTCATTCTTTTCCATTGATCTATGGGTCTGTTCTTGTGCCAGTACCACACTCATGCTGTTTTGATTACTGTATCTTTGTAATATAGCTGAGGTGAGGGAGCATTATATCACCAGCTTTGTTATTTTTTCTCAAGATTGCTTTGGCTGTTTTGGGCCTTTTGTGGTTTCATGTAAATTTTGGGATTCTTTCCTCTAGTTAAATATGCAATACCATTGATATTTTGATAGGGATTGCAATAAATTTGTAAATTGTTGTGGGAAGGATGGCCATTTTGACAACATTAATTCTTCCTATCCATGAGCATGGAATAGATTTCCAATTATTTGTGTTATCTTCAGTTTCTTTCATAAGTCTCTTACTGTTTTCACAATACGTGTCTTTCACATCTTTGGTTAGCTTTATACCTAGGTATTTTCTTCTTTTTGATGCAATTGTAAGTGGAATTGTTTCCCTTACTTCTCTTTCTGCCAGTTCATTGATAGTTTATAGGAATGCAACAGATTTTTGTATATTGATTTTGTATCCTACAACTTTGTTGAATCCACTTATTAGTTCTAATAGTTTTTGGTGGAGTCCTTAGGGATTTTATATTTAGTATAATGTCATCTGCAAAAAGAGACAGTTTTACTTCTTTATCAGTTTGGATGCCTTTTATTTCTGTCTCTTGTCTTATTGCCATGGCTAGGACCTCCAGTACTATGTTGAATGAAAGTGGTGGGAGTAAACATCCTTATAATTTTCCCGATCTTAGAGAAAAAGTTTTCAGCTTTTTGCCATTGAGTACTACATTACCTGTGGCTTTGTCATATATGGCCTTTATTATGTTGAGGTATGTTCCTTTGTACTCATTTTGTTGACAGTTTTTATCATGAGTGGATATTGAATTTTGTCAAATGCTTTTTCAGTATCTATTGAGATGATCATGTGTTTTTTATTCATCCTTTTGTTAATGTGGTGTATCACATTCATTGATTTATGGTTGTTGTACCTTCCTTGCATCCTTTGAATAAGTCTCACTTAATCATGATGGATGATCCTTTTGAAATATTTCTGAATTCAGTTTGGTAATATTTTGTTGAGGATTTTGCATCTTTATTCATCAGGAATATTGGTCTGTAATTTTTTGTGTGTATTTTCTTGGTCTGGTTTCAGTGCTAGAGTGATGCTGGTTTCATAGAATGAGTCTGGAAATGTTCCTTTTCTTCATCTATGTCTTGAAATACCTTATGCAGGATGGGTATTAGCTCTTTGTTAAATGTTTTGTATAATTCACCTGTGAATCCGTCTGGTCCTGAACTTTTGTTTGTTGGAAGTGTGTTGATTACCAATTCATTTTTGTTATGGGTAATTGGTCTGTTCAGTTTCTGTTTCTTCCTGTGTTGGTCTTGGAAGGTTATACATTTCTAGTAATTTGTCCATTTCTTCCAGGTCATCCAATTTTTGGTAATTTTTTTCTGTAGAATTTTCTTATAATTCTTTGAATTTCTGTGTTGTCAGTTGTACCTTCTTTGTTTTAATTTCTGATTTTGTTTATTTATGTCCTCTCTTTCTCTTGATAAGTCTGGCTAAGGATTTGTCTATATTGTCTATCTTCTTGAAGATCCAGATATATTGGTTATATTGATTTTTTTCTATTGTTTTCTTATTATTCACTTTATTTATTTCCCCTTAGAAATGTATTATACCCTCCCTCTATTAACTTTGGGTTTCATTTTTTCTTCTTTTTCTAGTTTCCTTTGTTGTGAGTTTAGGTTTTTTATTTGAAATTGTTCTTGTTTCTTGAGGTAGTTCTGTATTGCTGTGTACTTCCCTCTTAGAACCGCTTTGTGGAATTCTCACATATTTTGAACTGCTGTGTTTCTGTTTTCCATTGTCACCATGTATTGTTTGACTTCCTCTTTGATTTTTCTTATTGATACATTGATTATTTAGAAGCATGTTGTTTAGCCTCCATGTTTGTGTTTTATTCTTTTGTTTTTTTTCACAGAATTGATTTTTAGTTTCATACCATTGTAACCTGAAAAGATGCTTGATAGAATTTCAATCTTTTTAAATTGATTCAAACTCTTTTTGTGTCCTAACATATGATCTATTCTGGGGAAAATTCCATGTACACTTGAGAAAAATGTGTATCATGCTGATTTTGGGTGGAATATTCTGTATTTTTCTCTTAAGTACATTTGATCTAATATGTAGTTATACACCTCTGGTTCCTTATTTATTTTCTGCCTTGATGATCTGTCCATTGATGTAGGTGGGGTGTTAAAATTCCCTATATAATTTTATTGCTGCTTGTTTCTCCCTTTAAGTCTGTTAGTATTTGTTTTATAAATTTAGGTGCTTTTATATAGGGTGCATATACATTTATGATTATTATATCCTCTTGGACTGATCCCTTTATCATAATGCAATGTCCTTCTTTGTCCTTTGTTACTCTCTTTGTTTTGTAGTCTAGTTTGTTTAACATAAGTATTCTTACTCCTGCATTTTTTTCTCCTTTTTACTTGCATCAAATATCTTTCTCCATACCTTCACTTTCAGTCTTTGTCTTTAGGTCTGAAATGACTCTCTTATAGGCAGCATATACATGGGTCTTGCTTCTTTACCAAGTCTGCCATCCTATATCTTTTGATTAGTTAATTTAATCCATTTACATTTAAAGAAATTATTGATAGGCATGCACTTATTGCCAATTTAGTAATTGTTTCCTGGTTGTTGTTTTGTTTTAACTTCCTCTCTGTTCTCTTTTCTTCTTCTCTTATACTCTTCTCTTGTTATTTGATGGTTTTCTTTAGTGTTGTGCTTGAATTCTATTTTTTAAAAGTTTTGTGTATCTATACATAGGCTTTATGTTTGTCATTACCTTAAGGTTTCTAGATAGTTTCCTAAATATATAACAATCTTTATTAAGTTGATAGTCACTCTATTTCAAACACAATCTAAAAGTACTTCTTTTTGTCTTCCTCCATACTTCATAATCTGCATCTTTTGTGTGACCCTTGTCTGATTTTGTATATATTTGATTTTACTACTTTTGTTTCATACTTGCTTAGTAAATAATTAGTCTACCACATTTTCTGTAGGTTTATTCTTACTAATGAAAAAAATTAAACTTAACATTTCCATCTACATAAGTCCACTTAACATGTTCTGTAAAGTTGGTTTAGTGGTAGTGAATTCTTTTAACTTTCATTTATCTGGGAACATTTTAATCTCTCCTTCAATCCTGAATGATGCTTTGCTGGGTAAAGGATTCTTGGTTAAAGGTTCTTCTGTTTCAGTACATTAAATATTTCATGCTACTCCCTTCTGGCCTGCCAAGTTCTGTTGAGACATGTTCATAGCCTTATGGAGTTTCCCTTATAAGTAACTGTCTTCCTCTATCTTGCTTCTTTTAAGAATCTCTTTTTACCTTTAATCTTTGCCATTTTAATTACTTCATGTTTTAGTGTTGTCTTCTGGGGTTCCTTTTGTTAGATGCTCTCTGTGCTTCTAGGTCCTGTGTGTTTATTTCCCTTCTCATATTAGGGAATTTTTCAGCTATTATCTTTTTAAGAGACTTTCCTTTGTCTCTCTCTTCTCCTTCTGGGTCCCCTAGTATTTGACTATTGTTTATTTTGGGGTTGTCACACAGCTCTCAGCATTTTTTCAGTTTTAGAAATTCTTTTTTCTCTCTCTTCCTCAACTTGACTACTTTGCTGTTCTCTGCCTTCCACTGCACTGACTCTTTCCTCTACTTCTAGTAGTCTACTATTCATTCCCTCTATTAGATTTTTCATTTCAGTTATTGTATTCTTCAGCTCTGAGTGGCTTTTTCATATTTTCTGTTTGTTGAAGTTCCAATGAAATTATCAAATCTGTCCCCCTATTCAGTGGGTAACATTATAACTGACACCTTGAATTCTTATCCAGAATATTGCTATTCTCCATTTCATTTAACCCTTTTTCTGGTGTCATCTTTTTCTTTCATTTGTAACATATGCCTCTGCCTCCTCATTTTGTCTGGTTTCTGTGTTTTTTCCTTTGTATTAGATAGCTTAGCTATGCCCTCTGATACAGAAAGTAATGGCTTTATGAAGTGGGCATATTGTTGTGCCCAGAAGTTAAGGACTCTTTCCTCACCAGTGCCTGGTTATCTTTTGTGGCTGAGCTGCAGTGGCTGTCAGTGGGCTGTAGGTGAGCCCACCTTTCTTCTTGTCTGTTAGCAGTAGCTTATCCCCACAGTTTGCCTCTGTGTGCCCTTTGTGTGACATTATGCACTTCTGCTGGGATTCACTGTAGGCAGGGCTGCCCTCCACCTGTTGGTCAACAATAGCAGCCCATTGCTGGTGCAAGCAGGGCAGGTGGGGTGGATGCATGGCAGAGGCATGCCATGGAGCTGAGCCATCAAGAAAGGAGCTGGAGAATTTAGAGCTGTATCCCACAAGTCCCAGACCAGTTTGACTTAAGGAGGCCTGGGAAATCTTGTGAAGTGTTCTCCTTCTGCCTGGCAGTCAGTAAAGTCAGGTCACTGCAGGATAGTGCAGACCAGGTGGGGCAGGTATGCAGGGGAGTGTTACCATGGTGCTCAGATGCCAGTGAAGGAGATGGAGTGCTTTGAGTTGGCTCCCATGATCACCTGACCACTTGGGTTGAGGGAGAGCTTGGGATACATTGTCCACATGCTCTTTCTCCTCTGCAGAGAGTTACCTCTGCCCCTCTGCTGGTAAAGCTTTCAAACTACTAATTCCATGTTGGGTCTCAGTGGGACCTATGGACTGTGCCTGTATTCCGCAAGTGACAGGAGTATCCATCCCCAAGATTGCTCCAACTCTTCCTGGTTTCCAGCCTGTTAATCACCCAAGGCCAATGTAATGTGGACTCTTTGTATCAGAGCATATCTCCAGGGCCAGGTATTCTGGATTACTTGGTGTTTATCCCCTTGCTGCTCTGTTCTTCTCCCTCCGATTTGTGGGCTTGGATAGTGGAAGGTTTTGGGTCTTGATTGATCATGTCTCTGCCCCTTTACCCTTCTTTCTGTGATCCTCTCTTCTTCACCAGGTGTACATAGTCTGCTCTGCAATTTTCAGGGTTGGTTGTATTTCCGGTATTTACTTTGGTTTGTATGTGAGAGGAGGTTTTCACCTTGCTGTCCTATTCCACCATCTTTTCATTGAGCTGGGCTACCAGTATACCATACACTTTGATTACTGTAGCTCTGTAATATTATATCTTGACATCAATAAGTATGTTGCCTTTAGCTTTTTCTCTTACTCAAGATTGCTTTGAATCTTCAGGATCTTTTATGTTTACATATGAATTTTAAGACTGTTTTTCTATTTTTGTAGAGAATTCCAGTGGGAATTTGATAAGGGTTGCATTTAATATGTAGATCACTTTGGATAGTATGACCATTTTGATAATATTAGTTCTTCCAATCCATGAATATGAAATGTATTTTCATTTTTCTGTATTTTCTTTAATTTCCTTCATCAGTGGTCTTGTTTTAAATGTACAAGTATTTTCTTTTGTTAATCCCTACATATTTTAGTCTTCTTTTACTGTAAATGGAGTTGTTTTCTTAATTTCCTTTTCAGATTTTTCATTGTGTATAGAACTGCCTCCGATTTTTGTATTTTGATTTTGTATCCTGAAACTTTACTGAACTCACTTATTAGTTCTATCAGATTTTGTTGTTGTTTTTAGAATTTTTTACACCTCTTTATTATATGACCATGTCATATAAAACAAATAATTTTACTTCTTTTCCAATTTGATTACCTTTATTTCTTTTTCTTTTCTATTCACTCTGGCTATGACTTCCAGTGCCATATTTAGTAGAAGTGGTCATACTGGACATCCTTGCTAATGGAAGATCTTAGAGAAAAAGCTTTCAGGTTTCATTCAGGAAAACCTCACTGAGAGAGCATTAGGAGGTCAGCAGGGGAAGCTTTCTTACCCTACCACTCCTCATCAATTGTAGACTCCAACAGAATGGACAGATATTGCCAGTAGATATTGTTTTAGCTATTACTTTACTATCCACCAGGAGTAAGAAAGTTTTTCATCTCCTCCAACAACAGCCTAGCCAATGAGAGTCTGTAACAACTCAGCAAATGCAATGCCACAATACTTGGAACTCCCAGTTTACTCCAATGAATATTTTATTTACAGCAGCCCTCTCAAGAGTACCCTTTGCTTGATAAAAGAGTGTTCCTCTTTGTTCTCCATACCACTTAACTATAGTTAAAGAATAAAAGGGCAAGTGTGTAAAAAAATAACTGTAGCTACTATAATTTAACAAACACAATTTAATACATTTAATAAAATCAATATATAGAAATCAGTTGAATTTCTATACACTAACAATGAATTATCTGAAAAAGAAAAGACAATCCCATTCACATCAAAAATAATAAAACACTTATATTAAATTTAACTTAGAAGGTGAAAGGTATGTACACTGAAAATTATAAGACACTGATGAAGGAATTTGAAAACAAATAAATGGAATGATATCTTGTGTTCATGGATGAATATTGTTAAAATGTCCATACTACTCACAGCCACCTATAGATTCAATGCAATACCTATAAAAATTCCAATGGAATTTTTCACAGAAATTGCAAAAAACAATCTTCTCATTTGCATGGAACCACAATGGACTCTGAAGAGCTTAAGCAATCCTGAGAAAGAACAGATTTGGAGAAACTACATTTTGTGATCTCAAAGCATACTACAAAGCCATAGTAATCAAAACAGTATTGTACCAGGATAAAAGTAGACATATATATCAATGTAATTGAATTAAAATCCCAGAAATATGCCCATGAATATATGGTCAGCTACTATTTAACAAGGGATTCTAGAATACTCAATGGGAAAAAAATAGTTTCTTCAGTAAATGCTGTTGGGAAATGTGGATAACCACATGTATAAAAATGGAGTTTGACTCTTTATATCACTTATATCACTTATGAAAATTACCTTGAAAGGAATTATAGACTTAAATGTAAGACTTTATAAAACTCTTAGAGGAAAAAATCAATAAAATTTGCTTCTTGACATAGCTCTTTCAAATAATTTTTTGTATATACCAAAAGTGCAAGCAACAAAGGCAAAAAAAAGTGGAGCTACATCAACTAAAAATCTTCTGCCCAGGAAAGAAAACAATGGCCAAAATGAAAAGGCAACTACAGAATGGGAAAATAATTTGATAACCATGTATCTTATGAGGGTTATTATCCAAAATACACAAAGAAATCATACAACTCAATAACAACAAAAACAGTATGATTAAGAGGTGGGAAGAGATAGAGGAACTTAATAGATATTTTTCCAAATAAGATATACAAATTGCCTACAGGTACATGAAAATATGCACATCATTTATAATCAGGAAAATGCAAATCAAAATCACAACGAGACATCACCTCACACCCACTGTTAGAATGTCTGTTATCTAAAAGACAAGATGTAACAAGTGGTGAGAATGTGGAGAAAAGGGAACCCATGTGCATGGTAGGTGTGAATAAAAATTGATATGGTCACTATGGAGAAAAATATGAAGGGTCCTCAAAAGTTAAAAATAGAACTATCATATGATCCAACAATTCCACTTATGGTTATATCCAAATGAAAGGAAATGAGTTTGAGTAGATATATACATTCTCATGCTCATTTCAGTTTTATTCACAATAATCAAGATGAGGAAACAACCTAGGTGTCCATCAGTGGATGAGTAAAGAAGATGTGGTATATACGTACACTATGGAATATTGTTCAGTAATTAGAAAGAATGAATTCCTGCCATTTGCATAAATATGGATGGTGCTTGAAGACATTATGGTAAGTGAAATAAGTCAAAGAAAGGCAAATTCTGTGATAGCCCTTACATGTGCAATCTAAAAGGACCTAAATTGTAAAACCAGAAACTAGAGTGGTGGTTAATAAGGGCTGGAGATCAGGGAAAATTGGAAAATGTTAGCTAAAAAGTAAAAAGTTCTAATTATAAGATAAATAATTTATGGGGAGCTAATGCAAAACATCATGATTATAGATACTAACATTGTACTATGTACTTGCAAGTTGCTAGGAGAACAGTCCTTGTATGTTTTCACCACAACAAAGAAATTGTAATTATGTGCCACGATGGAGGTGTTAGCTAACACTACAGAGGCAACCATATTGAAATATATAAATGTATTAAATCTTGTACACTTAAAGTTATTCAATGATATATCTTAATAGAGTTGGAAAAGAATTAAAAATGCAAAGAAATGAAGAATAGAAGAAAGGAAGGAAGGGGGAGAGAGAAAAAAAGAAGAAAAAAAAGAAGAAAGAAAAAGAAATAAAAAAACTTTTAGAAGGGAAGAGAATGTCTGATATATATTTAGCGCTGAATATATATTTATTAAACCAATAAACATTGCCAAAAGTGTTCTGCTGCTTTTGGGTGTAGAGTTCTGCAGATGTCTGTTACGTCCATCTGTTCTAGTGTGTTGTTCAGTGCCTCTGTGTCTTTACTTATTTTCTGTCTGGTTGATCTTTCCTTTGGAGTGAGTGGAGTGTTGAAGTTCCCTAGAATGAATGCATTGCATTCTATTTCCCCTTTTAATTTTGTTAGTATTTGTTTCACATATGTAGGTGCTCCTGTGTTGGGTGCATAGATATTTATAATGGTTATATCCTCTTGTTGGATTGACCCCTTTATCATTATGTAATGTCTGTCTTTGTCTCTTGTGACTTTCTTTGTTTTAAAGTCTATTTTGTCAGATACAAGTACTGCAGCACCTGCATTTTTCTCCCTACTATTTGCATGAAATATCTTTTCCATCCCTTCACTTTTAGTCTGTGTATGTCTTTGGGTTTAAAGTGAGTCTCTTGTAGGCAGCATATAGTTGGGCCTTGTTTTTTATCCATTCAGTGACTCTATGTCTTTTGATTGGTGCACTCAGACCATTTACATTTAGGGTGATTATCAATAGGTATGTACTTATTGCCATTGCAGTCTTTAGATTCATTGTTACCAAAGGTTCAAGGGTAACTTCCTTACTTCCTAAGATTCTAACTTGAGTTACTTAGTATGTATGTTATTAAAAACACAATCTAAAGGTTTTTTTCCCCCCCTCCTTTTTTTCCTACTCCATTCTTTATATATTAGGTTATCATATTCTGTACTCTTTGTGTATCCCATTTTATTACCTCTGGTGACAGCTATTTTACCTTAGGAACCCTTCCATCTATAGCAGTCCCTCCAAAATATACTGTGAGATGGTTTGTGGGAGCTAAATTCTCTCAGTTTGCTTATCTGGAAATTGTTTAACCCCTCCTTCAAATTTAAATGATAATCTTTCTGGATAAAGTATTCTTGGTTCGAGGCCCTTCTGCTTCATTGCATTAAGTATATTATGCCCCTCCTTTCTGGCCTGTAAGGTTTCTGTTGAGAAGTCTGATGATAGCCTGATGGGTTTTCCTTTGTATGTGATCTTATTTCTCTCTCTGGCTGCTTTTAATAGTCTGTCCTTATCCTTGATCTTTGCCATTTTATATACTATATGTCTTGGTGTTGTCCTCCTTTGGTCCATTGTGTTGGAATATCTATGCACCTCCGTGTCCTGAAAGACTATCTCTTTCCCCAGATTGGAGACTTTTTCAACAATTACCTCCTCAAAGACACTTTCTATCCCTTTTTTGCTCTCTGTTCTTCTTGTACCCCTATAATACAAATACTGTTCTGTTTGGATTGTCACACCGTTCTCAGTATTCTTTCATTCTTAGAGATCCTTTTTTCTCTCTGTGCCTCAGCTTCTTTGTATTCCTCTTCTCTAGTTTTTATTTCATTGATTATCTCCTCCACCGTATCTAATCTGCTTTTAATACCCTCCATTGTGCTCCTCAATGATTGGTTCTCCATCCTAAACTTGTTCCTGAGCTCTTGAATATTTTTCTGTATCTCCATGAACATGTTTATGATTTTTATTTTGAAATCTCTTTCAGGAAGATTTATTAATTCAGTTTCACTCGGTCCTTTCTCTGGTGTTGAGATTTCACTTTGAACCAGGTTCCTTTGATGTTTCATATTTGTATTTGGCACCCTGTAGTGCCCAGAAGCTCTACTCTCTGGAACTGTTTACCCCCTGGAGTGATGTTGGCGGTATCAGGGGATTGGTGCTGGTGCCTGGGGGGAGGAAAGAGCTGTTTCCTGCTTCCTGGCTACTATGCCCATCTCCACTGCCAGAATCAGTGGGCCAAATACACAGGTGTAAGCCTCTATGCTTTGTGTTTGTAGCTGCTGTAGGCAGGGCTTTCCTCTGGCTTGCCTGATACCAGGGTAGGGGCTGCTTGTTTGCAAACCAGGTGCAGGATAGCCAGGAAGAAGACACAGCAGGCTGTGTATCATGGTGCAGGGGCTTGGAGCTGTGTAGCTAGCCAGGAGGATGGAGTGCCTGGACAATTATTTCTACCTGTCCTTTCTCCTGAGCAGTAAGCTCTGTACAATCCTTGCCCCTTTAGCAGCCCTCTCGCTGTTAGGAAGTCTCAGACTGCCTACCCGGATCAGCCAGATATGAGTTCCTGTTTTCCACAGCAGCTGGAAACTCTGTCTCTCCAGGTATTCCACCTGTCTTAGCTTTCCAACCCCACTAATCACCAGAGTGCCATGTGATGTAGGTTTGTGTTTCCAGAGCAGACCTCCAGGGCTAGGTGTTCAGCAGTCCCAGGCCTCCACTCCCTCCCCACTCTGTTTCTCTTCCTTCTGCCTATGAGCTTGGGTGGTGGAAGGGCTAGGGTCCCATTGGGTCACAGCTTTGGTTTATTACCCTGTTCCATGAGGTCTGCACTTTTCTCCAAGTATATGCAGTCTGCTGCAGCCTTCTTTCCTGTCACTTTTTTGGCATTAGTTGTATTAATTATATTTTCATATTTGATGTGGTTTTAGAAGGAGGTCTCTGTCTCACTTCTCATGCCGCCATCTTTAATCCAGGGGGAATATTATTCTATTGTAATTGTATACCACACTTTGTGTATTCATCCTTTGATGGATACTTGTGTTGCTTCCACTTTCAGATATTGTAAATAATGGTGTTATTAGTATAAGCATACAAATATCTCTTTTTCCTGTTTTCAATTAATTTTGGTGTATACCCAGATGTGGAATTGTTAGATCACATGGTTAATCTATTTTTGATTTTTTTGAGGAACTACTATACTGTTTTGCAAAAAGGCTTCACTATTTTATATTCCTACTAACGCTATCCAAGGGTTCAAATTTCTTGACATCCTTATTGAAACTTATTTTTCTGGTTTTTGTTGTTATTAGTGGCTATTCCAAGGGATGTGAACTGATATGTCATTGCTACTTTTGTTTATATTTTCATAATGATTAATGTTGAGCATCTATTCATGACCTTATCAGCTATTTTTGTATCTTCTTTTGAGATATCTTATTCAGGTCCTTAACCCATTTTTGAATTATGTTGTTAGCATTTTTGTGGTTGAGTTTTAGAAGTATGTTATATATTCTAGATATGAACCCCTTATCAGTTTATGATTTGCAAATATTTTCTCCAATTCTGTGAGTTTCCTTTTCACTTGGTTGACTGTGTCCTTTGATAGAAGTTTTAAATTTTGAAGGGGACCAATTTATCTATTTTTTTGTTGACTGTGCTTTTAGTCTTATATTCAATAAATCATTGCCTGTCCATGAAGATTTTTCCACTATCTTTTCTTCTAAAAGCTTTACAATTTTAGGTTGGATATTTAGATCTTTCATGCATTTTGAGTTAGTTTTTGTACATATTATAACATCGGAGTCCAATTTTATGCATTTTCATGTGGATGTCTGGTTTTCCAAAATCATTTTCTGAAAAGAATATATTTTCCCCATTGTTTGACCTTGACATCTCCTTAAAAATAATTTGAGTACACATGTAAAGATTTATTTCTATGTCTGCATTCTATTCCATTGTTTTTCTGGGTGCCTTTATGCCAGTGCAAACTGCTTGGGGGCAAATAATATCTGACTAATTTCTGTATTCCTAACTAGTAAAGTAAAAGGAAATTTCACAAATGTTTGTTGAATGAATAAGTGAGGGAATGAATTCAAATGAATAAATAACAGTGTTGATTACGGAGTTGATTTGACTTTACTGAGGTTCTTTTTGTGGCCTAGTATGTGGTCTATTTTGGAAAATGTTCCATGTGCACTTGAGAAGAATGTGTATCCTGTTGCTTTTGGGTGTAGAGTTCTGTAGATGTCTGTTAGGTCCATCTGTTCTAGTGTGTTGTTCAGTGCCTCTGTCTTTACTTATTTTCTGTCTGGTTGATCTGTCCTCTGGAGTGAGTGGTGTGTTGAAGTCTCCTAAGATGAATGCATTGCTGTCTATTTCCTCCTTTAATTCTGTTAGTATTTGTCTCACATATGCTGGCGCTCCTGTGTTGGGTGCATATATATTTATAATGGTTATATCTTCTTGTTGGACTGACCCCTTTATCATTATGTAATGTCCTTCTTTATCTTGCTACTTTCTTCGTTTTGAAGTCTATTTTGTCTGATACAAGTACTGCAACACCTGCTTTTTTCTCTTTGTTGTTTGCATGAAATATCTTTTTCCATCCCTTCACTTTTAGTCTGTGTATATCTTTGGATTTGAGGTGAGTTTCTTGTAGGCAGCATATAGATGGGTCTTGCTTTTTTATCCATTCTGTTACTCTGTGTCTTTTGATTGATGCATTCAGTCCATTTACATTTAGGGTGATTATCGTTAGATATGTACTTATTGCCATTGCTGGCTTTAGATTCGTAGTTACCAAAGGTTCAGTGGTTGCTTCTTAACTATCTAACAATCTAACAACTTTCTTGTTAAGTTATTGTAAACACAGTCTGATGTTTCTTTATTTCTCTCCCTTCTTATTCTTCCTCCTCCATTCTTTATATACTAGGTGTTTTATTCTTTGTCTTTAGTTAGTGTTTGGATGGTCTGCTTTCTTTGCTATGATTTTATTTTCTCTGGTGACAGCTTTTTAGCCTTAGTAGTGCTTCCCTCTAGAGCAGTTCCTTTAAGATGTCCTGTAGAGGTGGTTTATGGGAGGCAAATTCAACTTTCGCTTGTCTGGAAATTGTTTAATCCCTCCATCATATTTAAATGATAATCGTGCTGGATACAATATTCTTGGTTCGAGGCCCTTCTGTTTCATTGCATTAAATATATCATGCCATTCTCTTCTAGCCTATAAGGTTTCTGTTGAGAAGTCTGATGTTAGTCTGATGGGTTTTCCTTTGAAGGTGATCTTTTTTCTTTCTCTAGCTGCCTTTAATACTCTGTCCTTATCTTTGATCTTTGCCATTTTAATTAATATGTGTCTTGGTGTTGTCTTCCTGGGGTCCCTTGTATTAGGAGATCTGTGGGCTTCCATCAACTGCGAGACTATTTCCTTCCCCAGCATGGGGAAGTTTTCAGCAATTATTTCTTCAAAGACACTTTCTATCCCTTTTTCTCTCTCTTCTTCCTCTGGTACTCCTATAATGCGAATATTGTTCCGTTTGGATTGGTCACACAGTTCTCTTAATATTCTTTCAGTCCTAGAGATCCTTTTATCTCTCTCTGCCTCAGCTGCTCTGTGTTCCTGTTCTCTGATTTATATTGCATTAACAGTCTCTTGCATGTCATCCAGTCTGCTGCTGAGCCCGTCGATGGCTTGTCTCATTTCTGCATTGGCTTTCCTGACTTCCCTCACTTCCTCACTTAGCTCTTGCATATTTCTCTGTAGATCCATCAGCATGGTTATGACTTTTATTCTGAATTCTTTTTCAGGAAGATTCTGCATTTCCATCCCTTCAGGTTCCTTCTCTGGGGTTGTCTGGGTCTTGGTGATTTTTGTCTGTATCATATTCCTCTGTCTTGTCATGTTGATAGGAGTGGTCGCTGGTAGGTGCCACGTATGTCAGCTGGGCTCTTTAAGACTTAAAAAAAAACCCACAGAAAAAACAAGAAAAAAAAACAAACAAGCAAAAAAAGAAGGAAGAGAAAGAAAAGAGTGAAAGAAGAAAGAAAAGAAAGAAAAAGGAAAGGGAAAAAGAAAAAAAACAAGAAAAAAACAAACAAGCAAAAAAAGAAGGAAGGAAAAGAAAAGAGAGAAAGAAGAAAGAAAGAATAGAAAGAAAAAGGAAAGGGAAAAAGAAAAAGAAAAGAAAAAAGAAGAAAAAAAAAAGCCCACCTGGAGTTGATTCTCTAAGCGTGCTATAGGTGTCACTGTTGCTCCACTAATCCACAGCCGTAGCTGCGCCGCTCTTTGAAGCTCTGGTTGGGGCGGGAACGAATGGGAGGCTATTGTTTTCTGTATAATGTTCCCGTGTGGCTGCTCCCTTCTCTCCGTCACCAGCAAAGGGGTCTGAAGTTCCCCAGGACTTCCAGCCTGCAGGGCTGAGCCCGCCGGGGCGATGGTGTTCCCTCACTGGGCTCCCCGCCTCTCGGAGACCGCTACAAACCGCTATGCTTTTCTCTTGTCCCGGGGCACTGGCTGCACAGTCCTGGCGTGTTCCCGGCTCAAAACCTGCACCTTCTGCCTCTCCAATGTCTGATGCACCGCGCGATGTGTGTCAGCGCTCCCGGCGCAAACCACCGGGACTGGTTATTTCGCACTCCCTCCTGGCTCTGAATCCTCTCCTCCCACTGGCGTGCTGGGCTGGGTGAGTGCTTGGGTGCTGCCGGGTCATGACTCCGTATCTTACCCACCTCACGGGGTGCCGAGTCCTCTCATGTGTGGCTGCACGCTGTGTGCTTTCCTGTGTGTTCTGGTCTCTCTTTTAGGAATAGTTGTATTTGCTGTATTTTCTTAGATTTATATAGTTTTGGGAGGAGATTTCTGCCTCCCTGCCCATGCCGCCATCTTCCCGGAACTGTAAGTATGTGTTTTTTTGTGACTTGTAACTTTTTGTTCAACGTTGGACACCATATATAGAGTAACAGGAACTTAGGTAAATAGGCCCTTCGTGTGAGGTTCTAGGTTTATCTGGCTGGGAGTTAGGCTATATTTATGTTTGCTGTAGCTGTAGTTGTCAAAGGCTAGACTTTTCTCTGGTATCCTTGTTTTATCTCCCTTAGTATCTTTGGGTTTCCCTACAGTATTTTTCTTAAATTAGGTCTAATATTTGTAGTTCTTTCATTTACATTCCCATATTACAAAGGAGATCTATTGATTTAACATACTACTGTTGAAATACTGTTGAATTACTGGGGGAGGAGAAACACTCTTTCATACTATGATTATGTTTTAGTCTTTTAGTGAGCCTATGTATGTCTGGTATGAACTTCATAGGGGCTTCTCAGATTTTTCTCCCCCTTATTGTTGATAAGAAGGCTGAAGGAGGCTAGAATTGGATAATCTCTTAAGTATAAATTGATTAAGCCCTGGAATAAACACAGTTGGCCAGACTAGTAAAAGGTTTCCCTTGATGGCAGATTAATTCCTGTTAAAAAGAACAGAATTCTATGGGCATACTTCAAAATGGCTACTTTTCCACTTCCTCTGCTTGAAGCATGAGGGGATTTTTTGGGGGAACTCCACTGTGAGAATCTGGTAGTGCTCCAGATGGTAAAACACATGAAGGTGTGAACACTCCTGTAAGACTGGTCCCCACCCACAGGGTTTTTACATCTCAAACTTATCCATACTTAGTCTCTAGCCATTTTTCAGTTATGGTTTAAAATTTCCTACCCTGGTATTGGCTCCAGTGGTGGTTTCTTCTCCTCACCTTCTGCTCTTCTAAGCTGATTCGCTATATCTACTTGTCTGTCTCTCCAATTTTGAAGGTAGCTATCCTCCCTGTGACTTAAATTCACTCATTAATCTAAGAAGAATTAGTAGTTGTCAGTGTGATCAGATTTGTTGTTATAAGAAAGGAAGTGATGGCTTCTAAGCTCCTCATGTGCTGGACCAGAAAGCAGAGTTCCTCCTATTATATTTTCACCATTTCTAGTTAAATATCTGCTTGAATATGAGTTAATTTGTAGTCTAGTATGTATTAGGAAAAGACAGTAACTGAGGAAGAAGGATAGTGAATGGCTAATTTAGAAGAAAAAGAGAGCCAGATGCAGGGAATAGCTAGCTAATTTCATAAGGTGATGCTTCCAAAGTGATGACAACTCTCTTCTTATCCAAATAGTTTGAGCTACTTAAGAAGAGAATTTATTAGGTCTGAATATTGCAATAGATACACCTTTATATAGTATTCACAGGATGTAGGAGGAATTCCATTAGATATATCCTGTTTTTTCAAATAATAGACAAACATTAGATATTGATCAGCTTTTCCAGCTTCTATCTGGAAATTGCACTGCAGCCAGAGTAATCTTTCAGAAACACAACTATGGTGATTTCTGGTCCAGATAAGGTGGCATATATACATATCTTCCTATTTTTCTTTGCTAAGAGCAATTATAAAACTAAAAATAATGCAGGAAATAACCAAAGTGGTACTATAGGATGGTGAGCTGATTTAGAAACCATCCTAGGGCTGGAAGATGTATGAAACTGAAAGACATCTTAAAAGTCCCTTCTTCCAGCATAAGGCAACCCATGTCTCTGTTTCCTTACCACCAACCTAGCAACAGAAGTTTACCCAAGGTCTTTCTTCCCCGGTCAACTGTCCCATGGACAAAACCTGTGATCCCAGTACCACATGTAAGGGGGAATTAATTAGAACATCCACTGAATATAAGTGGTTAAAAAAAACTCCCTTATCTGCTGATCCTGAGATTTCTCTCCTCCTCTGAGTCACTGCCTGGCAAGGTGGCATTGGTGATGGAGATCCCCCCATAACAAATTCAAGATCTGGGAAGTCAATTTATCCCCCTGAGCCTAATACTTCTCTCCTCCACCATGAGACAACAGGAAAGCTGAGGAACACCAAAAAGCACTTGGGGGGTGGAGTGGTTCCTACCATGAAAAAAAGCCTATTAGAATTAAATTGTCATTGGAACCACAGCCGAAAAAGGTAGGCTAAGACTTGTATAATAAACCTAAACAGGGCGAAAGCCTGATAAAAGAGTTCAATGGAAACCCAAATCTCCTAACGTAATAGCTAAATTTCTAGATTACAATTGAAAATCATGTGTTATATTAAGAACTAGGAAAATTTCAACTTAAATGAGAAAAGACAATAAACATTTGTCAATACCAAAATGAGTTAGGTGTTAGAACTAGCTGACAAGGATGTTAAGGAAGTTATCAAAAAAATACTTCAACAATCACAATATGAAGAAAAAAAAATATATGATATATAAAATCACAGCCAAGAAACTGATGTTATAAAAAAGACAAAATGGGAATTATAGAACTTAAAAAAAGAGAGATAAAAAATCTATCACATGGGCTCAGTAGTAGTGAAGTGATGACAGATGCTAGAATTAGTGGAGTTGAGGACAAATAAATAGAATTTACCCAGTCAAAAGAAGGGAGGGAAAAATAGACTGAAAGAAATAGCAAAGACTCTGAGATTTATGGGACAATATCAAAATATCAAACAGTGATATCATTTTAGTTACAGAAATAGAAAATAAATATAAAGAGTAGGGATAAAGAATATTCTAAGAAATAATGGCTTAATAGTTCCAAAGCTTGGGGAAAGGCATAAACCTACTGATTAAAGAATCTGAACAAATCCTTAAACAGGATTAACTCAAGGAAATATGTGCCAAGATCAATCATTCTTAAACTTCTGAAAATAAGACAGATAAGAAATCTTTAAAGCAAAGGGTAAAATGATGTTTACAGGAAGGAGTACACCAATTCAAATGACAGGAGGTTTCTCATCTGAAATCATGGAGGCAAGTAGGAAGTGGTACATTTTTCAAATAAATAAAGCAAATTGCAAAAGGTAAATTCCATAACTGGAGAAACTATCAGAAATTTTCAGAAATGAAGTGCAAATTGATGGATTCACAAAAAAAAGAGAAGGTGTTAGGAAACCTACTCTTAATAATAGCTCGGGGCTGGTGAGCAAGATGATAGAATAGGAAGCTTTGGATCTTATTTCCCTCATGAACACATTCATTCAACAACAATTCAAAGACAGATTCCTTTCATGAGAAGTACAAGAACTAGTAAAGAGCTGTTTCACCCAGGATGAGCATGAAACCAGCCACATAAAACCCAGTAGGGACATTTGAAATACCTTTTTGTTATAATCTCTACTTCTATAACAGCACCATATGATTGAGACAATACTCCTCACTTCACATTTTCCTGGAGAGGAGAAAAGGTGCACAATGTGTGAATGCCCCCAAATTTCTAAGGGCTACCCATAGGACTGCCATCTATCTAGCCTATCTTGGATGGCTGATGAGACATGGTATACTCTAGCTGTCCAAGGCTTGTGAGAACAGAAAATGGCGAATCAGACTGACAGTAGCCGTATCTCTTCCTCCCATCCCAACAAAGAGCTAGCAATTGAAAAACTCCAGCTACCTGCTTCTCCCTGGGGAGGAAAATAAGTGTACTGCATATCCAATGCCCCAATATTTCCAGGGGCTACCCAGAGGACTAGTCTCTCAGCTTTCTTGGAACACTGAACATGGGACATGGCATACTCGAGCAGCCTGGGGCCAGTGCAAGCCAAGACTGCAATTCAGGTTGACAGTAAACATAACCACTTTCCCTAGCTAAATACAGATAAATAAGTTGAAAAACCCCAATTCTAAGTTTGTCCCTGGAGAAGGAGAGCAGTGTATCACATGTTCAATGTCTCAACTTTTCTGGAGGCTACCCAGAGTGTTAACCTCTGTCTAGCATGTCTCACAGTGGTAACAGAACATGAGATGCAGCACATTCTAGCTGAATATGGACAGTGGGAATAGAAAAAGTATTTCAGAAGGGAAGTTCCCATAGCTACTGGAAGGATCAACACAGAAAAAGTAGACCAAAAAACTGCAGATCCCATTATTCCTCTGGGGAGGAAAGAGGTATGCATGACCAACATTCCAAAATTTCTGGGAATTTCCCAGAAGACAGGCTTCTGTGCAGCTTGCCTCCAATTGCTGATGTTTCTCAGCATTCTCTAGCCACCCTGGGGCCATTGAGAACAGAGAAAATTTGGATTGCTGATTGCCACAGCCACTAGATTCTATCAAGTGAGGAAAAGAGGTGTACAGTGTGTCCCAAAATCAAACTTATATAGGGCCTGCTTGAGAAATTACCTTCACTCTTTCTTGTGCTAATAGAACCCAGCATACTCTAGAAGCCTAGAGCTGCTAAGAACAAAAAAAAAGGGGGTTAGACTAGCATGAAGGTTTGAAAGTCATTCAGAAAATCTGGCCGTGCTGATTGATGAGGGTCTTCTCCAGTATGAGGCCAGTCCACAAAGACTAGGAAAGATAGCTTTTTTGTCATATACACAGATAACACAGAGAGTCAAGGAAAATGAAGAAATAAGGGAAATATTTTCCAAAGAAATAGGAACATATCCACAAACTCACTCTAAATAAATAGAAATACATGGTTTAGTGACAGGAAATTAAAAATAACCATCATAAAAATGCTCACCAAGTTTAGGAGACCACTGCATGAGCATAGTGAGAATTTCAATAAAGAAAACTTTTAAAAGTACAAAATAGAAATCATAGGGCTGAATACAATAAGTGAACTGAAAAATCCACTAGAAGTAGTCTATATCAATCTGAATAAAGGATGAGAGGACTAGAAGACAGGTTATTCATATTAATTCAGTCAGAGGAGCAAAATTTGTAATAAGAATGAAAAACAGTGAAGAAAGCTTAAGGGACTTGTGGGTCAACAAGTACATAAATATACACATTATGGAAGTCTTAGAGGACAAAAGAGAGAGAAAGCACCAGAAACTTACTCAAATAAATAATGGCTGAAAACGCCACCAAATTTCAGGAAGGGAATGGACATCCAAATCCAGGAAGCCCAAAATATCCCAAATATCTGGAAATCGGATAAATCCACACTGAGACACATAATCAAATTTTCAGGACTGAGACGCTAAGAGAATTTTGAAAGGAACAAAAATCATAACATATAATGTCATCCCCATAATATGATTACCAGATTTTCCAGCAGAAAATTTGCAAGCCAGAGGAAAAGGGATGATAGATTTAAACAAATGAAAGAAAAAACAACTTGCCTACAAAGACTATGCCTGGTAAAATTCTCCTTGAAAAATCAAGGACTCTTCTGGAGAAACAAAAGCTGAGGGAGGTTACCATGAGACCTGTCTTATAAGAAATGATAAAACAAGTTGTTCAAGATGAAAATAAATGATACTAAACAACAACACAATTGCTTAACAAAGTCTAATACTTAATGTTAAAGGTAAATCCATAACAAATGCAAGATACTGTGTTATTGTAGCGGTAGTGGGTAAATAATTTTGAATTCTGATATAAAGATTAAAGGACAAAATTATTAAAAACTATATACTAAAAACGTACTAATGAATACACACTACACATAGATGTAAATTGTGGAATCAATATAAAGTGTGTGGAGGAAGTAAAAGTATAGTTTTTGTATGATTGAGGTTGTTATCAGCTTAAAATAGACTATCATAAGATATTTTATGTAACCCCCATAGTAAGCACAAGTATATTGAAGTTACACAAAAGAAAAAGAGGAATGAAAGCAAAGTATATAAATACAAAAAATCAATGAAGCTCAAAGGCAGCAAGAAAGGAAAAAAAGTGGCAAAAGAACTACAAGACAAATAGAAAGCAATAAACAAAATGTCAATAGTGAATCCTTCTTTATCAATGATTATTTTGTTAAAATTTTATATGTTCATTTCACAGTCAGTGGATAGTTCTCATCCATATTTACTGTCTGTGGATTTTTTAGTGCCATGATGGATATATAGGTAACCAGTATATAAAGTTTGCTTGGTGAATCTTCATCTCATTAAATTTCCTGGACAACTGCACATAAATACAGCATGGAACACTCGTTATTACTGTGGATTAGATAGCTTTGTTGAACCTACTGTCAATGCATTCATCTATAGTTCCCATCTTATTCATGGCATGTTTCCATGAGTGACCAAGGGACACACTTATAAAAGTCTATTTAATGGATGCACTTGTGAATGTTGATGGTGTATTCTCTGATTACTGCTTTGTTGATGGCAGAACATCAACTATTTTTGATGTTATTACCAACTATCTTTGCGGAAACCTTACTGCCAGGGGCAGGTTGTACAGAAAGGGAATAATTACTTAAATGTAAATGGATTAAATCATCAATCAAAAAATATAGAGTGGCTGAATGGATTAAAAACAAGATCCAACTATATACTGTCTATAAGAAACTTCCTTTAGATTTAAGGATTCACATAGGCTTAAAATGATAGGATATATTATGTAAATGGCATACAAAAGTGAGTATGAGTAACTATATTTACCTAATACAAAATAGTTTTCTAGTAAAAAACTATCACAAGAGACAAAGGACATTATATAGTGATAAAATGATCAGTTTAATAAGAAATTACAAAATTTATAAATCTATATGCACCTGATAGAACACCTAACTATATAAAGCAAACATTTACATAATTGAAGGGAAAGATAGCAATGAAATAAGAGTAGGAGACTTAAATACCCCTTCTTAAATAATGGGTAGATCAATGAGGCAGAAAGTCAACAAAGAAAGAGCAGACTAGAACAATATTATGGAAAATGAAGTCACAATTGCCAGGATTATTGCCTGACCCACAGCACATGCACCATGCTGTCTCATGCCTGTACCCACTGCACAGGTGAAATACTGTCTCATGTTTATACAATACTTGACCCATTGTGCAGGTGCATGCTTCCACACATACTGGCAATGAGCCACTATTGTCTATGTTGGTATAAAAGGGCACGGATTCATGGATGTGGATGTGTTTCCAGGGTTTGACTGGCTGCTGCAAGAATAAAGTTTGGTATTGAACCCTTTATCTAATGGTCCATTGTCATTGTTTAGTCTTGCCAAATCCAGTGTGAACCTTCCAGGAGCTGAGCTTCTGTGCTACATAGCAGGATTCGCTACAGACCAAAATCTTGTATCAGGTTGCCCCCATGGGTGGAGGAACACAGCAGGCTGCTCCCATGGGTGGGGTGATACCCAGGTGTCCTCCAGTGGGCATGTGGTCTGAGGTGGCAATCTTCCTAGAGGCATGGGCCCCTTCCCAGGACTAGGAAGAGGTAGAGGTAATGCCTAAGGCAGTGCAGGGGGCCCTCCATAAAATTGGGGAATCCTTGGAGAAATGGAGTGCCTGCATGGTGGTGGGAATTTGGGGTCGGCTATTCCTCATAGTATTACAAAGGGCTATAGATGAGAAGGACGGACTTCTGTGAGGAGCACAAGAAAATGAGATGTGAGGTATTGTGAAGAAGGTAAGATGGGTATTGGAGACTGAACCAGCTGTTCTCTGTGCAGCAGTGAAAGCTGCTGTCGGCTCCAGAAGATGCAGAGGGTTCAACAGTGGAGGAGGACAA
>JAVSCE010004185.1:0-10288 GCA_032199065.1 Smutsia gigantea | reverse complement strand
CCTCCCTCCCTCCACCCATCCATCCCTCCCTCCCTCCACCCACCCATCCCTCCCTCCCTCCCTCCACCCATCCATCCCTCCCTCCCTCCACCCATCTTTCCCGTCCATCCATCCCTCCACCTGTCCATGTAGATGGCAGGTATGTTATCACCAGTCATGAGTACTTTACACAGATTAACTCAATTGACACAACAAACTTGTGAGGCATATGAACCTCATGTTACAGAGGAAGACACTGAGACTGAAGGAAGTTAAGAACTTGACCAGCCTGTAAATGTCAGAGCCCAAGTTGTCTCCAAGCCTGCGCCCTCCAATGCAGCCTTCTTGAATTGGTCGGCGTGCTGACCCACCCTGACATCTTTCCCCTGAACGTTCATGCCCCAAAGTTCAGCCTGCCAAGGGCTGCAGCAGCCTCATGGAAACCTGCTCTTTGCTTCGATGTCCTGGACCCTGCGGAGACACGGGGCCATATGGTGGCTCAGCCACTGGGGTCAGGAGTGCGTTGGCTTCAGGACCTTGCAGACTGTCACCCGTGGGGCCTCCTGTGTGTTACTCAGCCTTCCTGAGCCTCAGCTCCTCACCATATTGGGGCAGTTGGCAGTGAGAGCCCTGCCACGTGGGCTTGTTGGGCTTGTGGGTCCCATCTGAGAAGGCTCAGCAGACAGGTGATGGTGGGTCTTGCATCTCTGTGCCTGAGGCCCGCAGTGCACCAGGCATGGTGTTTGGGGTGAGGCTCAGAGCCCTCCTCCTGGGGGTCTGACGGGAGAGCAGATGAACAAATGGGGCCGGGGTAAACCAAACTGCGCTGGCAAGGGGATGTCACCATGCAGGGTCTGTAAACAGGGGAACACTTGGTCTTGAAAAGGCAGGACACGCTCACAGATTGGGGTGGGGGTGGGGCTGGGGTGTCACCCGCTCACTGCCAGGTATTTGAAACCTCTGGTCTCGTTTAGCCCTCCCAAGAGTCCCCCTGGAAGATGGTTTGCAAATCAACCAAGGATACCCAGCCAGAAATCACTGGGAGCTGGAATCCCAGCCGCCCCGTCTCCCCACTCCTCCAGGCAGCCTTCCCACCACACTGCACACGTGGCAGGGCGAGGCAGGCCACGGCAGTGAACGCGGGGAAGCCCATCGGTCGGCACCGAAGTGCCTAGTGTTTAAAGAGACTCAGTTCTGAGGATGGAGTGGGAGAGGCCGTTGCTGCTCATCTACAGCACATACATGTTTGGCTGAAGAATTTGAACTTGAACTTGATGGCAGTGGGGAACAGTGGGACGCTTTAGGAAGGGGAGCAGCAGGCCACGTGTGCTGGAGGAAGGTAGCTCCATGGCTGCAAGGGGTGTGGACTGTAGTGGGGGAGGCCAAGGAGAAAGACACACAATTGTGTGGCAGGGGTGCACTTGTTCCGTCTGCCCCATTCAATTCCCAGGACAGTTTAGTCACAGGTAGGAGAAAACTAAGGGCCATGGGGGAATTAAAGCAGTGGAGTCTAGGGTACAATTATATATATTTTAATATCTAGCAACTGGATGACTGCACCAGGAAGAAGGGCACACGAGTCATTGTATGAATTTTGAACATCCCTGGCCCCCAAAGGAGAAACAGGTTTGGGTGTGTGAGTGTCTGTCACCTGCTCCATCCAGCAGAAGTAGTTCTAGAAAAAGAAGGAGTGTCCGCAATACCCCAAGATGTCCCCACATACGGAAAGGTGTGGCCAGGAAGCGAATAGGGGACATAGAACTCCTTCCCCACAGCGGAGGAGCTCAGGGGCGGCAGAAGGAACTCGCACGGCGGGGGTCACCGTTTTCCAAGTCTCCATGCTGAGTGGAAGGCGCGGTTCTCTCAGAGAAGCAGGGCAGCTGCCAGCGAGGCAGAGGAGTGAGACCTAGAAGGCTGTTAGGAACCTCTGAGAAGGACAGTAGAGTCCAGCCCCCAGCGTGGGCCATATGCCGCACAGGCTGGACAAACTGACACCAACATCAGGGAACTCACACGGACCCAACTGCCCAGAGATGTCCTGGAAGGGGAAACGGAGGCCTCAGATCAGCTGAGGGCCCGAAAAGCCACGCACACTCCAACAGTCAATAGGACACGCACGAGACCTGCACTCTCAGGAGGATAGAGTTCAAGCAGCTGAACAAACTTCCTGGCACCGAGGAAGAAGAAGACAGAGAAACGGACAGCGCAAGGAAAGGAAGAAAATAAGAAAGAAACATTAAGAACTGGAAGGAAATGCAACCTGTGAAAGAAACTTGTGATTCAGCCAAAGGCTTACTTACAACAGTGCCCACAAGATAACACCTCAGCATGAGAAGATTAAACCGTGGGGAGAAGATAAGGGTGATTTCAGAGCTCTGGAGATAAATGGAGGCAAGAGTGGCCACAACTTCCAAATCAGAATATAAATTAAAAATAGCAATAAAAAGAAGAGATTTGATTGAATATTGACACAGGAAATGGTTGAGATTTACTCAGGGTGAATGAAACATCCCAATAAGGTGGGGAGTTGAAAGAATATGAGAGAAAGGCTGGTCTGGGAACACGGGAAGGCATTCCGAAATAACCATCAACCCAGCAGAAAACATCTTCAAAGACAGAAGAAAACTCTTCCTTCAGAGTGAAGAGCTGACCGACACACCAGCCGCGAACACTGGACTCCAGAAGTGGTTGATGCCGAGTGGCCAACGGCAGGACACAGCCAGTGGTGTTACTGCCCATCAGGGCTGAAGGAGACACCCTCACCCCCCCAGGGAAAAAAGCAAATGCACTCGCAAGAGAAATACAAGCCATTCTATGCTTCCCAAGGCGTCATTCCCCTCAGGAAGACAGTGGAGACCTGTCTACATGCCTTGGGGGAGGGCTAGGAGTTTCCTGAGCCTAGGGTCACTTACTGTAAAAGACCTGGAATACACAGGAGCACTGACAGCTGCATCCCACTGAAAGACTTCTGTAGCACGAACTCTCACTGCGAGAGCAGCCGCTGATGACAAGGTGAGGGGCGGCTGAGCTTGGCGATGCCACGAGCAACCCTGGTGTCCCCCAGCTGTGGGGCTGACACGTCCTGGAGACCCTCCTGCCTAGGGGACAGCAGACCGCCCACCTCAGGTCCTTAGGGTCACGGGAGGTGTGAGGGACACAGTGCAGTGTGGAGGGTGGCACATGGAAAGGGCGCTTGTCACACGGCGGTGACGCCAGCAGGGAAACGGGCCTCCATAACGTCAAAGCCAGACAGTTTCTCTCCTGTGTGAAGGCAAATAGAGAAAAAACAATTCCACATATTCAAGATGAATAGAACCCTTTATAAGCACAAGTACAGGGAATTATATATAAGCTGCTGTGGAGAAAACACGTGATGGCTCAGTCCAGCCGACGGGATGCCAGGCAAGCACACCAACAGCGCACAGGGAAGGCGGGAGCCTCGGCAGACACTCTGGCTGTGCCCGCAGTGTGCACGGATTAGCACACACCTAGGTATGAAGTGGAGATTAAACAGCCTCAGTCGTTACAGACCTTAAAAATCAACGTGTAGAAGTAACAGGGCTGGACCCGATCGGGAGGAGAGAGGAAGGCCGGCCTGCTGATTCCCAGGTCCCCTGTGGCGGGGTCAGCAGGGGACCACGGTGGTGAATGCCACTCAAATATGAGGTCTCAAGTCTGTCATTGTTTCTTGTACTTTTTTCTCGAGAAAGTCTTTAAGAACTAACATTTCCTGTTAAAGACCTGCAGATCAGCAATTCACTCTGTTTTGCTTCAAACTATTTTTTATGTTAAATCTAACTAAAACTTAATGACCTAATTTATGAAGTATGCATGGAACAACAGCCCCTCTCTCCACCCACCTGTAGCTGATGGGGGGATGCACCCCTGTGTGAGGCAAGCTCTTTCCCAGCGGTGAGGTTTGGGGAGGCATTGTGACTTCCATGTCAAAAAAAAATTCAATACATTATGTCATTTTCACAAAAATAAAATGACAAAAGCTCTACCAAGGAGAACAAGCAGGTGGTTTCCATAGCACGTAGGCACTGCGCCGTTGATGTCCCTCGCCCTGCCCAGGACACGCGGAGCCCGGGGTGGCACAGGGACGGCTGCAGGGCTTCCTGGACAGATGGCCGGCTCAGTGGGCCAGACCAGCAGCCTCTGGAAGGAGGGGTGTGGCCGGCTCCCCTCCCGTCAGCCACCCCCGGTCCTTGGCAGGAATGTGGGCATGGAGCCTCACGGCGGAGGCCCCAGGGCAGGTGCCTCCTGCTGTCCCTGGGGAGTCATGGCCTGCAGGTCCAGGACAGTCCTCTGCACAGACAGCAGAGAGGCTGGGCTCTCTGCAGGCAGCTGGATATGCACATGGGTTCGGCCAAGTGAGATGGGCAGGTTCTGGCCACCGTAGAGCCCAGAGGAGATGCCCTTAGGGGTTTAAGCAGAGACACCAAGTCAGGCTGGCCACTGTGGTGTCTGTAACGTCCGGGCCTGAGCTGTGATGGGCCAACAACTGCCCTCGCTCCCCAGCCTTCTGACACTCTGGCAGGCCTCCCGTGGGATGGAGGGGCCATTGGGGTCCTGCCACCTCCTCTGCGTCTCAAAGGGAAGGGGTGCCTAGTGGTTCCTCCGACTTTGGGATCTCTGTACCTTCCCTGAAAATAAGTCTGGCCCGTGTGTGTGTGTGTGTGTGTGTGTGTGTGTGTGTGTGTGAGTGAGAGAGAGAGAGAGAGAGAGAAAGAGAGAGAGACCTGGAGTGTCTGTGTCTGCAGTTCACCGAAACCATGGACTTTATTGAATCATTATCACTGACCATTCTCCCTCTCTTTTCCCACAAACACCCGCTCCTGCCTCAGTTGAACCACAGGCCAACTACTATCAATCTATCAGTCTATGAATCGATGATAGAACGGAGTCAATGACCAAAGCTGGCAATGAGATGACTGACTGATTGCTTTTTTCTTGAAAGAAGCAATCGGTTGGGTGACACTTACTGGATTTTCACAGTTTCCTCATGCATCGGTCTCATTCCCTCCCAGGATGGGTGCTTGGGGCCCACGCCACTCCCTCTCCCAGGGACTTCTCTCCCACCTCCCCACGGGGCAGGCCCGCGCCAGCCGGGGGGAGATGGGGCTTCAGATGGGAGGAGGGAACAGCTTTACCAGGGGAGATGCTGCGTGTGCTTACAAATAGGTCAGCAATAGCAAGATTAGAATCTCAAGAAAAACAAAGTTATAAATCGCAAAATAAGATAATAGAATAAAATCAATTTGAAATAATGGCAGTCAACGAATGCCATCTATGTTTTAAGATACGGGGTTGGAAGGCCTTCATAAAACTCTAATAAATCACTTCGGATTAATCACTGGAAAATAAAAAGAATTTATAGAGTGATCTGAGAGGCATTCTTCAAAATAAGATGTCTGCTCCCCATCGATGACAGTTCAGGCAAAGGTGGCATTTCTCTGAGCTTGTTGACTTAATTTGTTTCAAAATTTATACTTTATTAGTTTTCTATGTTTAAATATTTCCTTAAAGCTTTAGTCTACTTTCTCTCCTTTTCCCCTGATTTCAGAGGTGATTTTGTATCTTTATCTTCTTTCCATGGACTCAGTTAGCATTAGTGGGGGTTCTTCTGAAAGGGTCTCCCATCCCCTCCTGACCCCCGTCACTCACAGACTCAGGCCGGCAGCTTGGCCACTCGGCCTCTGCTAGATCACCAAGGACCAACCCCTGTCTGACTCTGTCTCTCTGTCTCTCCCTTTCTCTCTCTTCCCCAAAATGTTCTCTTAGCAGCAGCCACTTTCTGTTTCAAAGCTCACCGAGTTCTCCGTGCTGTGCTTAAAGCGAAGTCTCCTCACGATGTCCCCATGAGGACAGCGATAGAGAATGGTGACCAGTGGCCCTCAGTGACTGGAAAGGGCGCCTATAATGGTAACACAGCTCCGTGGGCCCTGCACAGGAGGTCTGCAGGCCCTGGCGCTCACATGGCTCAGACCCCAGCCTCAGGGCAATGCTGTCAGGTCCCCATTTTATAGACCAGGAAGCGGGGTCCCAGGAGGACAGCTGCCCATGGTAGGCCGGTGGTCACTGGGTGCCAGCCCCTTACTCAGCAGGTCTGACTTCAAAGCCAGAGCTACCAGGATTTCCTGTGGGGCCACCACAGGGAGCCCTGCAGGGCAAAGCCCACAGAGTGGGGCCTGGCACCCCTGCTGCAATGCCACTGAGCCCAGACTCTGGACCTGTCCTGTCCACCCTCTGCCTCCCAGCATGGAGGACTTTGGAGACTCGAGGGGCATTTCCTGCTCTTGGAAGCTCTGAGTATCCTCCCCTGTCCCAGCCACGTGGCAGTGAGGGGCACAGACATGGGTGATTTCTGGGCTGGAGCCTTTAAGAGCTGGTGCACAGACCCCCAGCCCTCACCCTCCCTGCTGCACAACCCGGGGGCCACCTCTGGGTCTTTGGAAAACCAAAATCAAAGCGGCTCAGAGTGCAAATGCCTGCATGGTGGCCAGCTTCCCATAGGCCACCCAGCCCACATCAGCACAAATGGGGAATCAGCCCTGGTCAGGTCACACACAGAGGATGCGGGGTGAGTATCCTGCCTCGGCCTGACCTGCCCTGACCTCACCAACACAGATATGGGTTCCCAGACAGCCTCAAAGTGCAGCCACAAGACTTCTAAACGTGACCCCAGGAGCGATAACAGGGAGTGCCTTCCCAGGCCAGGATCCCAGGGGACAGGGCCCAACAAGCAGGTCGGTGGGCTGGGAGGCACCACCTGTAGTGGGCTGGGGGAGCGGTAAGATGTGGGGGCATCACACACAGAGGCTCGAGGGACTAGCCCAGTCCTGATGAGAAAAGACCTCTGTGAAGGGGGTCTTGAGGGTTGCATAGGAGTTTACAAAACAGCCTCTGGGGGAGGCAGAAACACACAGAGGCAAGACCACCGGAAGGATAGAGCACGTTGGAGACTCAGATGTGGGCGCGCCTGGGAGGTCAAGAGGCTGGGGAGGCCAGGGTTCAGCGGGACCTCAGGGGGCTTCAGCCTGCATGCCAGGGCCCCGAGGGTGTTCCCTGGGCTCAGCCGCCTGCAGTGGGTGGCACAGAGCCGCGCCCTCTGTTTCCGGCTGTGGGACGGCAGGCAGCAGCTGCCCTCAGCAGGCAGGTTTGCCTCGTGGTGTGCCTCACGTTGGGCCCCCCGCTGTCTGAGAATGTCTCCACTGTCCACTCCCGGCTGACTGCCTCCGTCTGGCTGTGCGTCCTGCACACGAGGGAGGGGGTAAGGCCCTGTCACCGTTTTTAAGCAGGTTCAACATGCTGGCCCTGTGGACGCCCCACGTTGTCAGTGGCGGCTCTGTGCTCAGGGCGTCAGGGAAGCGGGTGGGACTCTGCGTGCTGGGGCCGCCGTGGAGGAAAAGCAGGCTCACCCAGGTGCCCTGGGAGTCCTGGAGCTCAGGGGCCCATGGCGGCTCTGCCCGTGTCTGGAATGGTCTCAGGGCACCTCTGCTCGGCCAGGGCCTGGGGCTGGGGGTCATCAGTATGGGGCTGAAGAGAAGTGAGTAAGATATTTCCAGCCCAGTGGCGCGGTGCCACTGCAAGGAGAGGTGGGTCAGAGCCACCGGGGAGGGTCCTCTGGAAGATCTCAGACGATTGACCTCTAGGCAGGTCTCGAGCCCGGTGACCCCAGGTTCCAGCTGCGGCTGGTGCACTCCTTGGCCCATGAACTTGGGCAGCGGTGGGTGGAGAAGGCCACCGGTGGGTTCCTCTTGGAGACTGGACCCTCCCTCTTTGTTCCAAATTGCCTATGGCTGTGGAGAGCACAAATGTAGTTTTGGAAATTCTGTGTGACGGCTGATTTTATGTATCAGTTGACTGGGCTCAAAGATGCCACACTGCTGCTGAAATGATTCTGAGCGTGTGAGGGCATTGGGGGGATGCTAGCATCCCGATCTACAGACTGAGTGAAGCAGACGGCCCCCGATGGGGGTGAGCCTCACCAGTCAGCTGAGGGCCTGAGTAGAGCAAATCCAGAGGAGGGGGGATGCACCCCTTTCTCCCACTCGCTGCCGAGCAGGACATTTCCTCTCCTGAGCTGGACTGGGAGTTACCCCACTGGCTTGCCAGGCCCTCCAGTTTGTGGATGGTAGACGGTGGGACCCCCCACTCTCCACAGTCACAGGGGGCAGCTCCTATAACACGTTTCTTTCTGTTTCTCTGCAGAACCCTGATGACTGCACCCTCCAGGCACAATGTGCTAGATTTGGCAAACAAAAATACAAGAGGGCCAGTTACATTTGAATTTCAGATGCACAATGAATTGTCTTTTAGTACCAGTCTGCTCCTTGACCTATTTGGGGTATGCTTACACTAAAATGTTCTTATTGTTTACTTGAAATTGCAGTTTGGGTGCCCTATATTTACCTGGGAACCCATCCCAGATGCAGGGAAGGCTGCCAAGGGGTGCGTGAGGGAGGCTTCTGGGGGAGGGCCTGGTCCGTGCCCTGACGGCAGGGAGGCTGTCACACAGGCACTCACATGCAGCCCAGGCCCCGCCAGGGGAGCCCGCTGTTCCCAGGCAGTCAGGACTGGAGGGGGCTGTGGGCACCAGGAGGGTGAGCGGCAGAACGCAGAGGGGGTTCGGGTGTGGTTGGGGACCGGAGCTCGTCTAGAAAAACCATGGATGGCGGTGCCATTTACCAGGCTAGGAGAGGGCGGGGGCGGGATGAGCCTCCGGGAGGGCTTTCCTAATTATAGGGACTAGCAGCACGCGGGGCCAGGCGCTCCCCCAGTCTACACTGGAATAGTTGAGTTTAACTCTGCATGTCTACCTCCCTCTCTTGCCAGCAGGCTCTGCCTAAAAGCCAGATCTGAGCCTGTTACCACTGTTTCATACCGTTGCCCTGTGGCTTCCTGGGGAGACAGACACTGAACCTGTCATGGGAAGAAGGCCTGTGCAGAGGGCTCACACCCGGGGCCACGGGATGACCCCACAGAGCCTGCTGCTGAGGGTGGAAAGTATGCCACACACGCTGGGCTCGAGGCTGGGCTGAGGGAGCGACATCAGAACCAAGCGCACAGGGCTGGGCCGCCAGCTGCAGGCACAGGGCGAGCCCTGAAGGCCGGTTCTAGCCGAGCAGCCCAGCCGCCGGCCTCACGTGTCCCTCTCCACCTGCTGCCAGTGCGTTTGAATTAATTCCAAAATGCACGTCCCAAAACCAATCAGCTAACACAATGACTCTCTTCTGTCGGAAGTAATTTTCCCATGCAGGTATGCACGTAAAATTGGATGTGTGTTTGAGACGGAAAAACAGATTGCTTAACTGTTTCTAATACCTGAGAGGGGTCACCTGTCCCATAATTTCACACCTGATCTGTAATTTCCAGCAAAATTCCCATCATGAAGCCATGCCCCCTGCATAATGAGGTCATTGTACATTTACATCCACGTGTGTCTGGACACCCCTCCCTCCGGCAGCCCAGGGCTGGCGGCTCCGCGCTGGTGGGGGTAGAAGGGCTCCGCCAGGCCGTGAGCTGGGGCTTGTGCCCTGACATGGCCTCTCATGTTTAGACAAGCGTTCTCACGCTGGGTCCTCAGCGTGGAAGAGGCAGGCCGTGTCCCAGGGCTGGCCTCAGGCCGCAGGTGCCTGTGGTACTCGGCACATGGCTGCCTCTCCACGGGGCTCCAGGTCCATTTGGGTGTGAGCGTATCCTAGTGTCTGAACAGAGCACCAGCTGCTCTGTGCAGAGTAGGTGTCAAAGGCAGGGCCCAAAGGGGGTGTTGAATGAATATTCAGAACTTTGACCTCTGCCCGGAGGCCCAGGGAGCAGGTCCCTGTGCACAGTTCATTCATTTGTCTGACAAGAACTGTCAGACCCCATAGTGGGCCTGTCCCCTTCCCTCCCCCCACCCAGCCAGGCCATGCTCCCTACCACCAAGGAACTGGCTGTGGTCTAGTCCTCTGTGACCTGCACATACCTGCCCTGTGTCTGCAGAAGCCATCACAGGGAGACACAAGGGGGCCCTTGCTCAGCCATGAGCTGCGGCCTACCCCAGAGCAGGCCGTGCCAGTCTCCCCAGCTGCGCTTAGCAGGGGCCAGAGCAGGTGGGTCTGCAAATAACCCCGTCACTTCTGTTTCCAGGGATGAGGCTCTGTCACAGCTGGGAGGCCACCAGCATCCTCCAGCTGCCCCTGCTCTGGCCCCGCCTCCCTGGAGTGGGGGCCTGGCTCTGGGGGTAACACGCGGGGGTGGGGGGGTATTCTGGCCTTCCTGCCCACATGGCTGGTGACACGTAGGCAGGAAGTTTGGGCAAAGA
>JAVSCE010004184.1:17500-48256 GCA_032199065.1 Smutsia gigantea | reverse complement strand
CTAGAACAGATGGGCCTAACAGATATCTACAGAACTCTACACCCAAAAGCAACAGGATACACATTCTTCTCAAGTGCACATGGAACATTTTCCAGAATAGACCACATACTAGGCCACAAAAGAACCTCAGAAAAATCGAAAATATTGAAATTCTACCAACCAACTTCTCGGATCATAAAGGTATTAAACTAGAATTAAACTTTAGAAAGAAAACAAAAAGGCTCACAAATACATGGAGACTTAACAACATTCTCCTAATTAATCAATGGGTCAATGACCAAACCAAAACAGAAATCAAAGAGTATATGGAGACAAATGACAACAACAACACAAAGCCACAGCTTCTATGGGACGCAGCAAAGGCAGTTCTAAGAGGAAAGTATATTGCAATCCAGGCCTATTTAAAGAAGGAAGAACATTCCCAAATGAATAGTCTAAAGACACAATTACTGAAATTGGAAAAAGAAGAACAAATGAGACCTAAAGTCACCAGAAGGAGGGACATAATAAAGATCAGAAAAGAAATAAATAAAATTGAGAAGAACAAAACAATAGAAAAAATCAATGAAGCTGGTTCTTTGAAAAAATAAACAAAATAGATAAACCTCTAACCAGACTCATTAAGAGAAAAAGAGAATCTACACACATAAACAGAATCAGAAATGAGAAAGGAAAAATCACGACGGATCCCACAGAAATACAAAGAATTATAAGAGAATATTATGAGAATCTATATGCTAACAAGCTGGAAAACCTAGAAGAAATGGACAACTTCTTAGAAAAATACAACCTTCCAAGACTGACCAAGCAAGAAACAGAAAAACTAAACAGACCAATCACCAGTGACGAAATCGAATTGGTAATCAAAAAACTACCCAAGAACAAAAGCCCTGGGCCTGATGGATTCACCTCTGAATTCTACCAGACATATAGAGAAGAAATAACACCGATTCTCCTTAAAGTTTTCCAAAAAATAGAAGAGGAGGGAATACTTCCAAACTCATTGTATGAAGCCAGCATCACTCTAATACCAAAACCGGGCAAAGACCTCACCAAAAAAGAAAATTACAGACCAATATCCCTGATGAACGTAGATGCAAAAATACTCAACAAAATATTAGCAAACCGAATTCAAAAATACATCAAGAGGATCATACACCATGATCAAGTGGGATTCATCCCAGGGATGCAAGGATGGTACAACATTCGAAAATCCATCAACATCATCCACCACATCAACAAAAAGAAGAACAAAAACCACATGATCATCTCCATAGATGCTGAAAAAGCATTTGACAAAATTCAGCATCCATTCATGATTAAAACTCTCAACAAAATGGGTATAGACGGCAAGTACCTCAACATCATAAAGGCTATATATGACGAACCCACAGCTAACATCATATTTAACGGCGAGACGCTGAAAGCTTTTCATCTAAGATCGGGAACAAGACAAGGATGCCCACTCTCTCCACTGTTATTCAACATAGTACTGGAGGTCCTAGCCACAGCAATCAGACAAAACAAAGACATACAAGGCATCCAGATTGGTAAAGAAGAAGTCAAATTGTCACTATTTGCAGATGACATGATACTGTACATAAAAAACCCTAAAGATTCCATTCCAAAACTACTAGAACTAATATCTGAATTCAGCAAAGTTGCAGGATACAAAATTAACACACAGAAATCTGTTGCTTTCCTATACACTAATGATGAACTAACAGAAAGAGAAATCAGAAAAACAATTCCATTCACAATTGCATCAAAAAGAATAAAATACCTAGGAATAAACCTAACGAAGGAAGTGAAAGACCTGTACTCTGAAAACTACAAGACACTCCTAAGAGAAATTAAAGAGGACACTCACAAATGGAAATGCATCCCATGCTCTTGGCTAGGAAGAATAAATATTGTCAAAATGGCTATACTACCTAAAGCAATCTACAGATTCAATGCAATCCCTATCAAACTACCAACAGCTTTCTTCAATGAACTGGAACAAATAATTCTAAAATTCATATGGAACCACAAAAGACCCCGAATAGCCAAAGCAATCCTGAGAAGGAGGAATAAAACAGGGGGAATTACACTCCCTGACTTCAAGCTCTACTACAAAGCCACAGTAATCAAGACAATTTGGTATTGGCACAAAAACAGACCCACAGACCAGTGGAACAGAATAGAAAATCCAAACATTAACCCAAACATATACAGTCAATTAATATTTGATAAAAGTGCCTTGGATATACAATGGGGAGATGACAGCCTCTTCAGCAGCTGGTGTTGGAAAAACTGGACAGCTACATGTAAGAGAATGAAACTGGACTACTGTCTAGCCCCATACACAAAGGTAAACTCAAGGTGGATCAAAGACTTGAATGTAAGTCATGAAACCATAAAACTCTTAGAAAAAAACATAGGCAAAAATCTCTTGGACATAAACATGAGCAACTTCTTCACGAACATATCTCCCCGGGCAAGGGAAACAAAAGCAAAAATGAACAAGTGGGACTATATCAAGCTGAAAAGCTTCTGTGCAGCAAAGGACACCATCAGTAGAACAAAAAGACATCCTACAGTATGGGAGAATATATCCATAAAAAACGTATCTGATGAAGGGTTGACATCCAAAATATATAAAGAACTCATGCATCTTAACAAACAGAAAGAAAATAATCTAATTAAGAAATGGGCAGAGGACATGAATAGACACTTCTCCAAAGAAGAAATTCAGATGGCCAACAGGCACATGAAAAGATGCTCCACATCGCTAATCATCAGAGAAATGCAGATTAAAACCACAATGAGATATCACCTCACACCAGTGAGGATGGCCAACATCCAAAACACAAACAACAACAAATGTTGGCGAGGATGTGGAGAAAAGGGAACCCTCCTACACTGCTGGTGGGACTGCAAATTAGTTCAACCATTGTGGAAAGCAGTATGGAGGTTCCTCAAAAAACTCAAAATAGAAATACCATTTGACCCAGGAATTCCACTCCTAGGAATTTACCCTAAGAATGCAGCAGCCCAGTTTGAAAAAGACATATGCACCCCTATGTTTATTGCAGCACTATTTACAATAGCCAAGAAATGGAAGCAACCTAAGTGTCCATCAGTAGATGAATGGATAAAGAAGATGTGGTACATATACACAATGGAATATTATTCAGCCATAAGAAGAAAACAAATCCTACCATTTGCAACAACATGGATGGAGCTAGAGGGTATTATGCTCAGTGAAATAAGCCAAGCCGAAAAAGACAAGTATCAAATGATTTCACTCATATGTGGAGTATAAGAACAAAGAAAAAAACTGAAGGAACAAAACAGCAGCAGACTCACAGAACCCAAGAACGGACTAATAGTTACCAAAGGGAAAGGGACTGGGGAAAATGGGCGGGAAGGGAGGGATAAGAGGGAAAAAGGGGCATTACGATTTGCAGATGTAATGTTGGGGGGGCACGGGGAGGGCAGTACAACTCAGAGAAGACAAGTAGTGATTCTATAGCATCTCACTACGCTGATGGACAGTGACTGTAATGGGGTTGGTGGGGGGGACCTGATGAAGAGGTAGTTTAATAATCGTAATATTGCACATGTAATTGTAAATTAATGATAATAAAATAAATTATATTAAAAAAATGTGTTACTCTGGAAGGGAGTGTCATCAGCTGAGCCAAATGTTGCTAAAAGGTCAAGTCGTTGAAGACAAAAACACTGGCTCTTGGTTTTTGCAAGTTGTAGGTCACAGTAACATTGTTGAGAGTGTTTCAGTTGAATGGTGGAAATAAAAGCCTGATATAAAAGCATTGACGAGGTGATAGAAGGTAGGGAATTGATGTGAGTACAGAGCATTTTAAGGCATTTTGCTGTGAAGGTGAAACAAGAAATGAGTTTTCTGGAGCGTGTCAGATGTCAAGGAATGTTTTGGTTTTAAGATTAAAGACACCAAAGCATATTTATATGCTGATGGGAATGATATGGTAAAGATTTAACAAAGAAGAAAAAATATATAGGTCCTTTAGAAGGTGACAGGGAATAAGATACAGAACTCAAGTGGAGTGTGAACCTTAAATAAGACCACAGTAATTAAAACAGTATGGTATTTCATAAAAACAGATGCATATATCAATAGAACAGAATAGAGAGCCCACAAATAAACCCACACATATATAGTCAATTAATTTACAAGAAAGGAGCCTGGAATATGCAATAGGAAAGGACAGTCTCTTCAATAAATGGTGCTGGAAAAACTGCACAACCACATGCAAAACAATGAAACTGAACCATTATCATATAGCATACACAAAAACTAACTCAAAATGGATTAAAGACTTCAATGTAAATCCCAAAACAATAAGACTCCTAGAAATAAACATAGATGGTAGACTCCTTCACATAGGTCTTGCCAATAATTTTTTTAATCTGACACTGAAAGCAAAAGCAACAAAAGCAAAAGTAAATAAATGGGCTACATCAAACTAAAAAGCTTCAGCATAGCAAAGGAAATCAAGAAAATGAGAAATGAAAATGCCTATACGATTAAAGATGGTGGCCTGAGAGGTGAGACAGAGGTTTCCTCCTAAAACCTCACATAATATGAAAATAAAGCTACATCAACTACTCTTGAAAGAGCAACGGGAAAGAGGATGGCAACAAACTGCATACACCTGGAGACAAGAGCACCCCTCACAGAAAAGGGTAACTTACTAAAGCTGTGGTCCTGAGGGATCCAAGCCCTTCCCCCACCCCAGCTCACCAGTGGGAGGAACAGGAACAGAGCAGGGAGGGAGTGGAGATGTGGGACTGCTGAATACCTAACTCTGGAGATCTGCTCTGGGAGCACAAACCTACATTACATGGTGCTTGCATGATACTCTTGTAATTAGGGGGCTGGAAAGGTAAGACAGTCAGAATTCCTGGAGAGACTAAGAATCCAGCTGCTTGTGAAAGCAGGGATCCATACCCAGCTGCTTGGGGACATAAGAAGGGTGGGCAGTCTGAGAGACTTCATAACAAAGAAGCCTTTAGCAAGAGAGCTACTAAAGGGGCAAGGATTGCACAGAGCTTACTGCTCAGGAGAAAGGACAGGCAGACAAAATTGTCCAGGTGGACTCTGCCCAGTAGGTTGGGAGCTTTGATGATCTTCAGGTGCTCCAGCTCCCTGGCTGCCTACACAGCTCCAAGAACCCCTTCTGCGACAGGCAGACTTGTGTGCCTTTCTTCTGCCAGCCCCACTGGGCTTGCAAACCGGGAAATCCTTCCCTGGTGTTAGGCCAGCCAGAGGGAAGATCTGTCTATAGCAACTAAAAACGCAAAGCACAGAGGCGTATACCTGCGTGCTCAGCCCACTGGTTCAGGCAGTGGAGACAGGCATAGCAGCCGGGAACCAGCAAACACCCCTTTCCTCCCTGGAGGCACCAATACCACTCCCCTACAATCCCCGCATTGCTTCAGCGGCTGAGCAGCTCCAGAGAGTTGAGCTTCTGGGCACAAGAGGGTGCCATACACAAATATGAAATGCCAAAGGAACCTGGTCCAAAGTACAATTATGAACACAACCCCTGAGAAATATTTAAATGATATGGACCTTATGACTCTCCCTGAAAGGGAGGTCAAAATAAAAATCATTAACATGCTCATGGAGGTACGGAAAGATATTCAAGAACTCAGGAATGAATTCCGGTCAGAGATCCAATTATTGAAGAACACAATGGACGGTATTAAAAGCAGATAGGATATAGTGGAGGAGACAATAAATGAAATAGGAACTAGAGAAGAGAAATATAAAGAAGCTGAGGCACAGAGAGAATAAAGGATCTCTAAGAATGAAAGAATATTGAGAGAACTGTATGACCAATCCAAACGGAACAATATTCGCATTATAGGGGTACCAGAAAAAGAAGAGAGAGAAAAAGGGATAGAAAGCGTCTTTGAGGAGGTGATTGCTGAAAACTTCCCCAATCTGGGGAAGGAGATAGTCTCTCAGACCATGGAGGTGCACAGATCTCCCAACACAAGGGACCCAAGAAAGACAACAGCAAGACATATAGTAATTAAAATGGCAAATATCAAGGATAAGGACAGACTATTAAAAGCAGCCAGAGAGAGAAATAGGATCACATACAAAGGAAAACCCATCAGGCTATCATCAGACTTCTCAGCAGAAACCTTACAGGCCAGAAGGGAGTGGCATGATGTATTTAATGCAATGAAACAGAAGGACATTGAACCAAGATTACTTTATCCAGCAAGATTATCATTTAAATTTGAAGGAGGGATTAAAAAATTCCCAGATAAGCAAAAGCTGAGAGAATTTGCCTCCCACAAACCATCTCTACAGTGTATTCTGGAGGAACTGCTATAGATGGAAGTGACCCTGCAGATTAATAGCTGTCACCAGAGGTAATAAAACCACAGTAAAGAAAATAGAACAGCTAATTATTAATAAAATGCAAAATTAAATGAACTATCCCCAAAGTCAATCAAGGGATAGACAAACAGTACAGAATATGATATCTAATATATAAAGAATGCAGTAGAAAGAAAAAGGAGGAAACAAACAAACAAAGAACCTTTAGATTGTGTTTGTAATAGCATATTAAGTGAGTTGTTAGACTTTTAGATAGTAGCGAAGTTAACCTTGAACCTTTGGTAACCACGAATCTGAAGCCTGCAATGCCAATAAGTACATACCTATCCATAATGACCCTAAATGTAAATGGACTGAATGCACCAGTCAAAAGACACAGAGTCACTGAATGGATAAAAAAACAAGACCCATCTATATGCTGCCTTCAAGAGACTCACTTTAAACCCAAAGACATACACAGACTAAAAGTGAAGGGATGGAAAAAGATATTTCATGCAAACAACAAGGAGAAAAAAGCAGGTGTTGCAGTACTTGTATCAGACAAAATAGACTTCAAAACGAAGAAAGTAGCAAGAGATAAAGAAGGACATTACATAATGATAAAGGGGTCAGTCCAACAAGAAGATATAACCATTATAAATATATATGCACCCAACACAGGAGCGCCGGCATATGTGAAACAAATACTAACAGAATTAAAGGAGGAAATAGACAGCAATGCATTCATTTTAGGAGACTTCAACACACCACTCACTCCAAAGGACAGATCAACCAGACAGAAAATAAGTAAAGACACAGAGGCACTGAACAACACACTAGAACAGATGGACCTAATGGACGTCTACAGAACTCTGCATGCAAAAGCAGCAGGATACACATTCTTCTCAAGTGCACATGGAACATTTTCCACAATAGACCACATACTACGCCACAAAAAGAACCTCAGTAAATTCAAAAATATTGAAATTCTACCAACCAACTTGTCAGATAACAAAGGTATAAAACTAGAAATAAATTTTAGAAAGAAATCAAAAAGCTCACAAATACATGGAGACTTAACAACATTCTCCTAACTAATCAATGGGTTAACGACGAAATCAAAACAGAAATGAAAGAATATATGGAGACTAATGATAACAACAACACAAAGCCACAACTCCTGTGGGACGCAGCAAAGGCAGTTCTAAGAGGACAGTATATTGCAATCCAGGCCTATTTAAAGAAGGAAGAACATTTCCAAATGAATAGTCTAAAGACACAATTACTGAAATTGGAAAAAGAAGAAAAAATGAGGCCCAAAGTCACCAGAAGGAGGGACATAATAAAGATCAGAGAAGAAATAAATAAAATTGAGGAGAATAAAACAATAGAAAAAATCAATGAAACCAACAGCTGGTTCTTTGAAAAAATAAACAAAGTAGATAAACCCCTAGCCAGACTTATTAAGAGAAAAAAAGAATCTACACACATAAACAGAATCAGAAATGAGAAAGGAAAAATCACGACGGCCCCCACAGAAATACAAAGAATTATAAGAGAATATTATGGGAATCTATATGCTAACAAGCTGGAAAACATAGAAGAAATGGACGACTTCTTCGAAAAATACAACCTTCCAAGACTGACCAAGCAAGAAACAGAAAAACTAAACAGACCTATCACCAACAATGAAATTGAGTCAGTAATCAAAAAACTACCCAAGAACAAAACCCCCCGACCAGATGGATTCACCTCTGCATTCTACCAGACATATAGAGAAGAAATAACAACCATTCTCCTTAAAGTTTTCCAAAAAATAGAAGAGGAGGGAATACTTCCAAACTCATTCTACGAAGCCAGCATCCCTTTAATACCAAAACCTGGCAAAGACCTCACCAAAAAAGAAAATTACAGACCAATATCCCTGATGAACGTAGATGCAAAAATGCTCAACAAAATATTAGCAAACCAAATTCAGAAATACATCAAGAGGATCATACACCATGATCAAGTGGGATTCATCCCAGGGATGCAAGGATGGTACGACATTTGAAAATCCATCAACATCATCCACCACATCAACAAAAAGAAGAACAAAAACCACATGATCATCTCCATAGATGCTGAAAAAGCATTTGACAAAATTCAGCATCCATTCCTGATTAAAACTCTCAACAAAATGGGTATAGAGGGCAAGTACCTCAACATCATAAAGGCCCTATATGAAAAACCCACAGCTAACATCATACTTAACAGCGAGAAGCTGAAAACTTTTCATCTAAGATCGGGAACAAGGCAGGGATGTCCACTCTCTACACTGTTATTCAACATAGTACTGGAGGTCCTAGCCATGGCAATCAGACAAAACAAAGACATCCAAGGCATCCAGATTGGTAAAGAAGAAGTCAAATTGTCACTATTTGCAGATGACATGATATTGTACATAAAAAACCCTAAAGACTCCACTCCAAAACTACTAGAATTTATATATGAATTCAGCAAAGTTGCAGGATACAAAATTAACACACAGAAATCTGTTGCTTTCCTATACACTAATGATGAACTAACAGAAAGAGAAATTAGAAAAACAATTCCATTCACAATTGCATCAAAAAGAATAAAATACCTAGGAATAAACCTAACGAAGGAAGTGAAAGACCTGTACTCTGAAAACTACAAGACAGTCCTAAGAGAAATTAAAGAGGACACTAACAAATGGAAATTCATCCCATGCTCTTGGCTAGGAAGAATAATATTGTCAAAATGGCTATACTACCTAAAGCAATCTACAGATTCAACGCAATCCCTATCAAACTACCAACAGCTTTCTTCAATGAACTGGAACAAATAATTCTAAAATTCATATGGAACCACAAAAGACCCAGAATAGCCAAAGCAATCCTGAGAAGGAAGAATAAAACAGGGGGAATTACGCTCCCTGACTTCAAGCTCTACTACACAGCTTCAGTAGTCAAGACAATTTGGTATTGGCACAAAAACAGACCCACAGACCAGTGGACCAGAATAGAAAATCCAAACATTAACCCAAACATATACAGTCAATTAATACTTGATAATGGAGCCTTGGATATACAATGGGGAGATGACAACCTCTTCAGCATCTGGTTTTGGAAAAACTGGACAGCTACATGTAAGAGAATGAAACTGGACTACAGTCTAACCCCATGCACAAAAGTAAACTCAAGGTGGATCAAAGACCTGAATGTAAGTCATGAAACCATAAAACTCTTAGAAAAAAACATAGGCAAAAACCTCTTGGATATAAACATGAGCAACTTCTTCATGAACATATCTCCCCAGGCAAGAAAAACAAAAGCAAAAATGAACACGTGGGACTATATCAAGCTGAAAAGCTTCTGTACAGCAAAGGACACCATCAGTAGAACAAAAAGACATCCTACAGTATGGGAGAATATATTCATAAATGACGTATCCGATAAGGGGTTGACATCCAAAATATATAAAGAGCTCATGCACCTTAACAAACAAAAAGCAAATAATCTAATTAAGAAATGGGCACAGGACATGAATAGACACTTCTCTAAAGAAGAAATTCAGATGGCCAACAGGCACATGAAACGGTGCTCCACATCGCTAATCATCAGAGAAATGCAGATTAAAACTGCAATGAGATATCACCTCACACCAGTGAGGATGGCCAACATCCAAAACACAAACAACAACAAATGTTGGCGAGGATGTGGAAAAAAGAGCACCCTCCTACACTGCTGGTGGGAATGCAAATTAGTTCAACCATTGTGGAAAGCAGTATGGAGGTTCCGCAAAAAACTCAAAATAGAAATACCATTTGACCCAGGAATCCCACTCCTAGGAATTTACCCTAAGAATGCAGGAGCCCAGTTTGAAAAAGACATATGCACCCCTATGTTTTTGCAGCACTATTTACAATAGCCAAGAAATGGAAGCAACCTAAGTGTCCATCAGTAGATGAATGGATAAAGAAGAAGTGGTACATATACACAATGGAATATTATTCAGCCATAAGAAGAAAACAAATCCTACCATTTGCAACAACATGGATGGAGCTAGAGGGTATTATGCTCAGTGAAATAAGCCAAGCCGAAAAAGACAAGTATCAAATGATTTCACTCATATGTGGAGTAGAAGAACAAAGAAAAAAACTGAAGTAACAAAACAGCCGCAGACTCACAGAACCCAAGAACGGACTAGTAGTTATTACCAAAGGGAAAGGGACTGGGGAAGATGGGTGGGAAGGGAAGGATAAGAGGGAAAAAGGGGCATTACGATTTGCAGATGTAATGTTGGGGGGCCATGGGGAGGGCTGTACAAGTCAGAGTAGACAAGTAGTGACTCTATAGCATCTCACTACGCTGATGGACAGTGAGTGTAATGGGGTTGGTGGGGGGGACTTGTTGAAGGGTGCAGTTTAATAATCATAATATTGCACATGCAATTGTAGATTAATGATCCAAAATAAATTATAAAAAAAAGAGAATACTTAGGAGAAGCTAATAAAAGAAGAAGGGATTAAAGAAAAATGAAAAGGCAACCTACTGAATGGGGGACAATATTTGCAAATCATATATCTCATAAAAGGTTAATATCCAATATATATATAGAACTCATACAACTCAATAGCAAAAAAAAAATCTGATTAAAAAATGGGCCGAATGTCTGAATAAGCATTTTTCCAAAGAAGATCTACAGATGGCCAATAGACACATGAGTACATGTCCACCATCACAGTCATGAGGGAAATGCAAATAAAAACTACAATGAGGTATTACCTCATACCTGTTAAAATGACTGTTACCAAAAAATCAGGAAATAATGAGTGTTGACAAGGATGTGGAGAAAAGGCAACTCTCCTCCATTATTGGTGGGGTTGTAAATTGGTACAGCCACTATAGAAAGCAGTATGGAGATTCTACAAAACATTAAAAATAAAACTGCCATATGATCCAACAATTCTACTTCTAGGTGTTTATCCAAAGAAAATGAAAATACTAATTTGAAAAGATATATACACCTCAATGTTTATTGCAGCATTATTTACAATAGTCAAAATATGAAACAACCTAAGTCTCCATGAATGGATCAATAAATAAGTTGTGGCATATATATATGTATATAATGGAATATTATTCAGCAACAAATAAAAGAAATCTTGTCATTTGCAACATGGAAGGACCTTAAGGTCATGATGCCAAGTGAAATAATTCAAAGAAAGAAAGACAAATATCGTATGTTCTATCTTATATGTAGAATCTTAAAAAAAAATTCATATACACAGAGAACAGATTGGTGGTTGCTATCTCTCAACATACAAAGACTAATTTTTATTATAATTTGGGTTTTGTGCCTCTTTATCCCCTTCACCAGTTTCGCCCACTCCCCTCCCCCATGACAACCATCAGTCTTTTCTGTGTCTATGAGTCTATTTCTGTTTTGTTTTTCTAGATTCCACATATAAGTGAAATCACTTGGTATTCATCTTTCTCTGCCTTGATTATTTCAATTAGCATACCTTCTAGGTCCATCCAAGTTATTGTAAATGTCAAGATTTCATTTTCTTTTATGGATGAGTAGTATTCTATCATACATATACGTACCACATATTCTTTATCCATTCATCTATTGATGGACATTTAGTTTGCTTCCATATCTTGGCTATTGTAAATAATGCAGCAATAAACATAGGAGTGTGTATATTGTTTGGAATCAGTGATCTTGTTTCTTCAGGTAAATTCGCAGAAGTAGAATTCTGGATTAAATGGTATTTCTATTTTTAGTTTTTTGAGGAACTTCCATACTGCTTTCTGCAGTGGGTGACCCAGTCTACATTCCCACTAAGCATATAACAGGGTTCCCTTTTTCCACAACCTCTTTCTGTATCCTTCTTTGGAAAACGTCTACTCAGGTCCTCTTCCCAATTTTAATTGAATTATTATTTTTTTGGTGTGGAGTTGTATGAGTTCTTTGTGTATTTTTTGGATATTAGCCCCTTATCAGGTACATCATTTGCAAATATATTCTGTACAGTGGATTGCCATTTCATTTTTTTTGGTGGTTTCCTTTGCTATGCAGAGGCTTTTTTGTTTGATATAGTCCCACTTGTTTATTTTTGCTTTTGTTTTCCTTGCCTGGAGAGCCATATCCAGAAAAAAATTACTCATGCTGATGTTTATGAGATTTTTATTTATGTTTTCTTCTAAGAGTTTTATTAAAGGTTTGTCTTACATTTAGGGCCTTAATCCATTTTGTATTTATTTTTGCTTATGGTGCAAGAGTGTGATCCAGTTTCATTCTTTTGCATGTAGCTGTCTAGGTTTCCTAATGCCATTTATGGAAGAGACTGTCTTTTCCCCATTGTATAGTCTTGCCTTCTTTGTCATGAATTAATTGACCATATATGTGTGGGTTTATTTCTGGGCTCTCTATTATGTTCCATTGATCCATGTATCTATTCTTGTGCCAATACCATACTGCTTTAATCACTATAACTTTGTAGTATAGTTTGAAATCAAGGAGCTGATACCTCCTACTTTGCTATTCTTTCTCAAGATTGCTTTGTCTCTTCAGTGCCTTTTGTGGTCCAATATACATTTTAGGATTATTCTAGTTCAGTGAAACATGCCATTGGTATTTTGATAGGGATGCATTGAATCTGTATATTGCTTTGAGAAGTATGGCCATTTTGACAATATAAATTCTTCCTATCCATGAGCATGGAATTTCTTTCCATTTATTTGTGTCTTCTTCAATTTCTTTCACCAATGTCCTATAGTTTTCAGAGTACAGTTTTTCATCTGATTGGTTAGATTTATTACTAGGTATTTTATTCTTTTTGATACAATTTTAAATGGAATTGCTTTCTTGATTTCTCCTTCTGCTAGTTTGTTATTAGATTATAGAAGAAATGCAACAGATTTCTGTATATTAATTTTATATCCCAAGACTTTACTGAATTCATCTGTTAGTTCTAATAGTTTTTGAGTAGAGTCTTCAGAGTTTTCTATATGTAGTATCCTATCATCTGCAAATAGTGTCAGTTTTACTTCTTTCCCAATTTGGATGCCTTTTATTTCTTTTTCTTGTCTGATTTCTATGGCTAGGACGTCTAGAAATATGTTGAATAAAAGTAGTGAGAGTGGGGATCCTTGCTGTGTTCCTAACCTTAGAGGAAAACCTTCCAGCTTTTCACCACTGAGTGTGATATTATCTGTGGGTTTGCCACATATGTCCTTTATTATGTTGAGGTATGGTCCCTCTACACTTTTGCTGAGAGTTTTATCATGAATGGATGGTGAATTTTGTCAAATATTTTTTCAGCATCTATTAAGATGGTCATATGGTTTTAACCTTCCTTTTGTTAATGTGGTTTGTCACATTGATTTGCAGATATTGAACCATCCTTACATCCCTGAAATAAATCCCACTTCATCATGATGGATGATATTTTTTATGTATTTTTGAATTAAGTTTGCTAATATTTTGTTGAAGACTTTTGCATCTATGTCAATCAGGAATATTGGGCTGTAATTTTTTTGTAGTGTCTTCTGGTTTTGGTACTGGAGTACTACTGGCCTCATAGAATGCATTTGGAATTATTCCTCCCTCTTCTATATTTTGGAATACTTTAAGAAATATAGGTATTAGCTCTTCTTTAAATGTTTAGTAGAATTCACCTGTGAAGTCATCTGGTCCTGGAATTTTGTTTGTTGGGAGTTTTTTGATTGCCACTTCAGTTTCATTACTAGTAATAGGCCTGTTCAGTTTTTCTGTTTCTTCCTGGGTCAGTCTTGGAAGATTGTAGTTTTTAGAATTTATCCATTTCTTCTAGTTTGGCATATTTATTGGCATATAATTTTTCATAGAAATTTCTTATAATTCTTTGTGCTTCTGTGGTGTCAGTTATAACTTCTCCTTTTTCAACTCTGAATTTGTTTATTGTGTGATGATGTGTATATATTTGTGAGTGCATGAGGATGTTTATTCAATCACTTTATTCATTGAATAAAAGTTACTGAATATTTTCTATATATATATATCAAGTGTGTAAGTGTGTGCATGTGTGTGTGAGAATCCCTGGCTCTGAATTCTACCCAGACCTTTATGTAGTCCTCTCATACTTCAAACTCCCTGAGTCAAAGTTGATTTGCCATTTTTCCCCAAAAATATTATCCTCCTCTGTTCCCCATTTCAGAAAAGGCACCACCAGCCATCCCATTACCTGAGCTGCAGACATTGGAATCACACTCAAATAATTTCTCTTCCTTAGGCTCATATTACTGAAGTTCAAATCATCTCCCTCTTTTCTGTTTCTACTAAAACGTTCTGAGTTGAGGCCCTCATCTTCTATCATCCTTAAAAGCCTCCTGGCTAGACTCTCTGTTTCTAGTCTTGAAACACTGCCTAAGTCATTCCAGAACAACTCATGGAAGTGCTAGGAATCAGTTAGGGGCTCAGTAAAAAATCTCACTGATGCTGTGGAGATAATTCCTGTGTTGGTTGGAACATAATATGAAATATGCTCTGAGGTCCTTCCCAACACTTGAAAATCTGATTCTTTTTTCCAATCTTACCAAAAACTATTGCTACAAAAGGACCCATCATCAGGATGATCTTTGATAACAGCTTTATCTACTTTACTCATTAGCATTGGATCAGATGAATAAATGGAGCTATTTAGTGAGCACTAGGAACTTATGCTAAATCCCTTATCAGGTGGGTACACAATGCAACTAAGCAAGAAAAACAGGAGGAGTTCATTGGCTTTAGTTTTTCTCCCATATCTACCCTAGTATAGAATATTAGTATTTCTCATTTTGTGCTTTACATCTTAGGGATCTTAGCTTTTTAACCAAAGATCGTCACTCATTAATGCCTTATATCCTGTAATTTGTGGCCACAAGAAAATATCCTCCTTAACAGATATTCAATCACTTTATTCATTCAATAAAAAATTACTGAATATTTGCTATATGCCAAGGAATGGTGCTATATATCAGAGTTGGAAGAAAATATGTAATGGTGTTTAAAATGACCATTTATTTAGTTCTAGCAAGATACTGTAGAAAAAAAAATTGCATTTATATCACGTAGTCTTCAAAATAGCCTTGTTGCTACAGGTGAGAAAGGTAAGGCCCAGAGATATGAAGTAATGTGTCTAGGTTCATATAGTAAACAATAGCATGGATTTGAACCGAAGTCTTTCTGACTCTAAAACATGGTTTTAATCACTGTCTATATCTCCTTTCACACTGCCTACAAGGTGTTTGTAACAATCTGATGGAAAATCCCTTACCTTTTCACATTGTCTAATAATCCAACATTTCACTAATTATATATTCTTTCTCATCTTACAAAATTGCTATATATCACCATTCTCCAGCACACAAACTCACACATTGTTACATACATCTTCACAAGTCTCACACAGTAAAACTCAGACATTCTCACACATACTGTTATATATACTCACACAACCATATGTGCTCACACATATTCTTACACTGATACAGCCACACATTCACACAGGCCACACTCATACACATGATATACATTATCATTGTTGCCATGCATTGTTCTAGATTGGAGTCTATATGGAAAAAATAATAGAGACCCTTGGTATTTATATTCTACTGGATAATGATAGATAACTGAACAAATGCTATAAATTCATGTAGTGACAGATGTTATGATGACAAGTTGAGTAGGGTAAAGAAATAAAGTACAGGGGTAATATTTTAAATATGGTGGATTGGGAGGTCTTGAGAACATTTGAGCAGACACAGGATTTTAAAATATATTTTAAAGTATCCTTATATTTTAAAAAGTAAATAAACAGTATGGAGAAAGAAAAGAATTAGGCAATAATCATGGAAGCAATTTTCTGGACAAAAGATGATAGTGACTTGAAATAGAAATTTTGCTCACTTATACTAGGTGGATAGCAGTGGAGCCTCTAAAAAATGGTTATAATCTAGATATATTTTAAAGTAGAGAGGACAGAACTTTCTGACAGATTAGAGAGGAAGCATTAGAAAAAGAGAAGACTTAAAGATGATTCCAGAGTAGTTGCTGAGAGCAACTGGAAGGATGGAGTTGCCATTTACTAAAATGAAAAACACAAAGAGAAACCAGTTTGTCATTGGGGGAGTCAGGGCACAGTGGGAATCAAGAGTCCTGTTTTGAACATAAGTTACAGGTGCCTATTGGTCTTTCAAATGGAAATGAAGATTAGGAAATAAGAAACATGAGTCTGGAGTTTAGGGAAAATGTTCTCTCTTGAATATTCATTAATTCATTCAACCAGTAATTATTGAGCACTTCTACTCTGCTAGTCTCTGGAGATGCAAGACCCTGCCGTCATAAAGCTTACATTTTGGTAAGGGAAAATAGATGATAAAACAAAGAAATATATAAACATATTGTATAATGGTAGTGATAAGTGTTATGAATTGGAAAAAACAAACATGGGCTTGATGTTACACTGAATATCTTACATTCATTACTTCATTTAAATCCATATAACAGTCCTGAGATGGAGATTTTAGTATTACTCCCAATTTACAATAGGTAAAAGCAAGCCTCCTACAGGCTAAGTAATAGGTTGAGGTTTAATGGATAAATTCATAGCTATTTTAATGTATCTGACTAAACAGGAACACCAAGGCTTCATTTGGTACTGTCATGGATCATTCTATTTTGTTCTCAAGCCACAATACTTACCTACCCTTCTGTCTTGATCCTGAAAAGTAGCCATACCACAGCAAATGGGCACCAAAATATCATGAACACCTGAGGTCCTGAAAGGGTATTAGGTTAGAGCTGAAGCAAATGAAATCATGAAAAGGAAAAAATTAATAGCCCTTCACATTTGAATACATTCAGAGTTTTAAAAAGCTGATTTACATAGACCAGGGTTTAAAATAGGGGTGCATTGATCATTTCCTTGGAGGTATAAGACTCTGAAAATTGCCAACTAAGCATGGCCTCTTCTCCTGATCTAAAAGCCCCAACACTGAATACTGCTTCATCCACTGAGCATGCCCACCTTTGAAGGAACCCTCATTTCAATGACGACTGACATCCCCCCAAAAAAACAACTGGTGAGATCAGTGCACTGGAGCCCTCAAAGTGCCAAGGTTGCAGAGTTCTGTGGCAAAATGGGGAAGATCACCTCTCTACCTTTCTGTACCATAATTACAGAAGTCCCAGAGCAATACTACTTGGGTCCCAATATATCACAAGCTCTTTAATGAAATACCCACGTCAGTTTTTGCCCCCGTTCTCTATTTCCTTTGGACCCAGATATAAATCTGTTGGTAGGATTGGTTGTGGAATAATGTCCTTTCCCATCGCATCATGTCCTAAATGGAGGGACCTATCCTAGAGTAACACCCCAGCCTTTCTCTACTGGAAGAGGAGTCTTCACTCAGCTCAATACTTTTTGGTTCTCCATTTGAGAAAGGCCTGCTATCAGGGAACAAATAGTATTAGTTGAGCACACCATGAGTTTTACACATCAGGTGCCCACTGGAGGGGGAGTGCTGCATGTGTTTAGTGCTGCCTGTGACTAGGTAAGTCTAGCTAATTCGTGGTTGCAGTATTAGGGGGTTCTTTTTTGCTGCACACCTAAACTATGTTCTCCAAACCTAGCTGTTGTTAGGAATAAAGATGACATTGTATATATCTCCATCTGTCTGACTGTTTTAGTTCCACAATCAGGTGGAAAAGAGGTATGTCATTTATTGGGCCTACAAGATACCACCAAGCCTATGGGGACTAAGCTGGAGAGAGTTTTCAGTGACAGACTCTCCTTAAAACTACCTTTTCCCTCTTGTCACTGTATTCCTCTCACTGGGCTGATTAGTTGCACAGGAATTAAAGTATAGTGTTATTTGCAATGTTGTATGAATGCTTCATTTCTTCCTTCATCCTTTCCTTCAGTAATATTCCGTGGAATCCATGTTCTCTTCCAGGCACTGTCCTGAGTAGTGGCAATACAACAATAAAGGAGAGAGAGAGCACCTAATGAAGCTTAGAGTGTAGTAGTCCAACACACGTTCATGAAATGATTGCCAAAGTGTTATAATGTATAATATAACAAAATAAGTACTGCAAGTACCATGAGCTCTGATATAGTCTGAGGGATCAAGGAAAGCTTCCCCATGAAAATGACATTTTAGCTGAGATCTGAAGGGTGAGTTGAAGTTAACAGAGGGATGGGATGAGAGAAAGAACAGAGGGATGGGATGAGAGAAAGAGTGTATCTTAGACAGGAGTCTATTACTGTGTGCAAGGTTTGTACACATCTGTTATTTTAATTCTCTTGACAGTTCTTTCTGCAAAGTAGCTAAGATCCCCATTTTAAAGATGAGAAAACCAAAGCACAGAAAGTTACTAGCGGTGTGACCTTGAGTAAGTGTTAGAGCTAAAATTTAAAACCAGGATAGGTGCCTCTACAAGAGTGGTTCTCAATCAGACCCCTCCTCCCAGGGCACATTTGGCAGTACCTGGAAACAGTTTTAGTTGTCACAACATGGGGAATGGGATGCACAACTGGGTTGAGGCCCGGGATTCTGCTAAAATTGTACAATGCACAGGACAGCCATCACAGTAAACAATTCTCTAGGCTAAAATATTGAAATTTGGGTTAAGCCCAAACTCTTAACCCTTCCAAAGATCTGCCTCCCTCCCTGGAGGCTTCTCAGTCCTTTGTGCAAATAGGCTTCAGGTCAGTTGACTCCAATTAGCCATATGTGCCCAGTAATGGACATGGATTAGACTTAAGCAAGGACCTCTACTACTTAGAAAATCTCCCAGTGATCCACACCAGCTTCGTATTATCTGTTCCACCTCACAGATGAAGAAACAACGGTTAAATAACATGCCTCAAGTCTCAGAAATCACAGTGATAGAACAATTGAGTCCAGCTCTTTTAAAATTGAATCTGATGTCATTTTCCCTACATAACACAGCCCTTCAAAGAACAAATGCGTAGTCCCAGCCTTTTCAGAGCCTTTTCAGGTAAAACTGGCAAGGCAGGAGGTACAGGTCTGATTGTGGGCTGCAGGGATGCTCTGAAGAGTTTGTCAAATTTTGTGCCTGCATTATTTTTTTAGGAGCTTGAAAATCAGCCCAGAATTATTCAGCTTGAATTCTTCTCTTGCTAGGCTCAAAGCACACCAGACACACAATCTGCTGTTTGTATAGAGAATGTGTCAGGAGAGAAAAGAACAGCACCCACATGCGAGCATCTGCTCGAAAAATCCATTTCACCATTAACCATACAATTGAGTGAGAAAAACATCTGTGTCTGCTATTGTCGATGTAATCATAAAACCCAAATGTGGCAATGCAACAAACTGGAAGAGGGGCAGAGGACAAGAAATAGGAGAAACACATAGCTTTACTGTCAGAAAGGGAAGAGTCTGCGGCTGGGCTCCTGTACTGAATACTCTGGCCTTCACCTTTTGAACATGGCACCATCTGTAGGAAACAGCAAGATCATAAGCAGGCAAATTATGTAAGGAAGCTCCAAGGAAGCAATAAATAAGACAGAGGAATCCCAGAGTCTGCAAATCGACAGCAAGAATATATGTAAATATATGTTTGTGGCACTTCAGTGTCAAGGTAGATGACTTAGTTGTGGAACTAGAGCATGTAGAAAATGCCAAAGCGGAAGAGGCCCTCAGAGATCAACTAATTCAATCCCCAGTCTTACTCGTGAGGAAACTAAGGCTCAGAGAGGGATGTGACTGCCCAAGGTTACATAACTAGTCAGTGGTAGATGATTCCGGGCAGTCTGGAAATACTTCTGTTTTTCCCCAGACTGGCAAATGAAGGGATATTTCACAGAACTTAACAAAAAGCTGAGAACATCAGCTTGAAAGCATAACTGTGTTACAGCAGTATAAATGTATACCTTGATACTGGGAGCCAAAAGCCAAAGACAATTACCCATCTTTGCACAAAGTGCTGAGGTGTAGTTCTGCCACTCAGGGTAGAATGCACCTACCAGAGCTCAGCAAGTGACAACGCACATCTGCTTTGAAAACATATCTCAAATGTAAGCGCAGCTCTGCTTCTGCTGGGCTGCCAGATTTGAAGTAGACACAACTTTAATCTGAAGGTGGGAAGAAAGGGAAACCAACCAGGCCCATGACACACCAGGCCGCACCGACTTCATTAGCCCCTGAAAAGTCTGCATCCAGGGAAATAGGAAGCCTGGTTTTGGCTTCTAATTCTGTCTAGAACTAGCTGCATGACCTTAGGACAAATACAGACCACTGGACTTGAGCCATCCCAAACCTTTCTCCTCAGGAGAAAGGGATAAGAAGAAGCAACAGGAAAAGAGAAAATGGAGAAATGTATGGGAAGAGATGGTGGGAAGAAGCAGGATTGCCTTCTCTCCCTGCCCCATGCTCTCAATTTCCATCCAGTTTAACTAGCAGTGTGTTAGGGAGCCCAGACAATGCCCTTGTTAAGTTCAGCCTTTTTGCATCATTCATTTGATAAACATATGTGGTGTGGCCCTCTTCTTTTGTGAAGTATCTGTTCAAATCTTTTGCCTATTTTTATTGGTTGGTTGTTTTCTTATTAATGAATTGTAAGAAGTATATATATTGTGGATACAAATACTTTGTATGATAGAAGTGCAATGAGTATTTTCTCCTCTTCCAAGGTTGCCTTTTCATTTTCTGAGCAATATCTTTCAAACAGAAGTTTTTAATTTTGGAAACATCAAATTTATCATTTTTTATACTTCTGTACTTTTTTTATTCTACCTATAAACTTTTGTCTACCCAACGTCACAAAGATTTTATCCTATATTTTCTTCTAGACATTTTAGAGTTTGGAGTTTTACATTTAGGTCCATTTAGAAGCCATTGAACTTTATTATCCATTTTGAGCTAATTTTTGCATATGGTATAAGGTTAAAGTTGATACTCATTTTTTTTCCATATTAGTATACAGTTGATTCAACACTACTTGTTGAAAAGACTATTTTCCCCTCCACTAAGTTTCTTTGGCACCACGTGAGTCTACACATACATTGCATGAATTCCAATTCAGTAGTACTCAACTCATGAGGTCTGTCTAGGACTTCACAGTTCTGCCCAGCAATGAAGGGAGGGTAAAAGGATGGGAGGCCACTCAGGATACCAGTTATAACAGACACACATGATTGAACAATCCTTTATTGCATTTCATAACCATCACATCATTCATTGATCCTTCAAAACAACCCTTTGAAAAAGCAATTAATTAATAAGATCCCCATGATTTGAAGTGAAGTTCTAAGCGGTAACTGACTTGTCTAAGGTTACAGAGAGCTGGAGGAGCTGGAATCTGAAGCTAGTCTCTCTGAGTCAGTATTCCTGAAACAACTTCCTACTGTTCCCTTCCATCCCAGTCATTGAGAACTAACTAGTAAAATTAGTTAATATTCAGTCAATAGCAAAAGGTTCAGTCTTTTTACATATATTAACTCATTCAATCCTTCCAATACCCTAAATGAGTTGTATACTATTGTTTTCTCCATTTTAATGATGCAGAAACTCAGGCTCAGTTAGTTTAGGTAACTTGCTATAGATCACACAGCTATTAAACGGCAGAGCCAGGATCTATAGCCAGATTTACCTTCCCTGCAAATCTCTTGCTCTTAACCATTACAATACGCAAGCCTTCTAGACTTCAGGTAGATTGTTTCTGCATGGTTGCACAGGGTGAGTTAAAGACACTAGTCAGTCACTAATTTATTGTCACAACTCACAACACATTGAAAAAAAAAGATCATCACCCTTCCCTGTCAGCACACAATAGCTACTGTGTTCAGCTCTGCCCTGTGTTGTATTGCCCAGAGCCATAGGGGGAAATAAGCTTTCTCAAGCTCCCACAGCAGACTTAGAATTTCCATGGAACCACCCACTTTCAGAAAATCAGAGCTTCCATATTATGAAGTGACACCATTTGCTCTATTCTGCTTTGAATTTCAAGAAGAACAATATATACAGAACAATTCATTTTGATAAGCTGGTATGACCTAACCTAGCAACAAAGAAATTATTCAGGATATTCCTAATAATCCTCTTATGTTTAATCTTTATGGTCTTTAAGAGTCTTTCACCAGTGCTCTCTTACTTGGTTTTTCACAACCTTGCATATAAGCAAAGGAGATCCTTTATCCCTGCTATACTGATAAAGAAACTGCAAATCACATGAAGATAACTGACTTGTCCAAATTCATACAGCCAATGTACAGTGGAGCTAAGATTGAGCCCTAGGTCCTCTGATAGCCTGCTACTAATTTTTAAATAAAAAGTCACTAATATTACAATTATTGTTTCTTAGTATTATGTCTCAGGATGTTCAAATGGAGTGTACAGCATCACCAGGTCAATGTTTTCTTTGAAAATTCTTTTACCAAATTATAAGTATCCCCAGTATCACTCTCTGGATCAGTAGGACAGAGACAGCTGCTCCCAGGACCGTTCAAGTGATGTCACTTTAGCAGGCTTTTAAAATAGACTGAGCCAAAGAAAAAGATTCCCGAGAAGAACATGTTACCTTAAAGAGTAATCAATTATATGAATGGTTTCATTGCCTGTTATACCACGGATAATGCCTTCATTTTTCATATTAATGTTCTTTATGTTTTTCAATTAGCCATGGCAAATTACCTGTCCTTCACATTGGCAAGGGCAGCTCAGTGGGCCTCGGTGGAGAATTTTCCACGTTCTGTCTGGTGAATTCTTGCTCAAATTCTTCTTGAGGCATTAGCATGTAATTTTTTGAATGAGTGGATATGTTCCATTTAACACCATCTTATTCATGTAGGAAATTACCTATTGAATAAAGAATTGGAAAAATTTGCCTTTCTTTTTTTTTGCAATGGTGCACTGCAAAAAAATAATTTTAACTTAAATGTAAAAAGTGAATTGAAACATTAAAGAAAATTAAAATTCATTCAATACTTCTTAGTCATTCTAACAGAGAGTGCTTGTGGCATGGAGCATACAAAATAGCAGATACTCCATATCCCATACCCCCCTCCATTTCCCCCTGCCCAGTCCTAGTGAAGTGTCTGCCATTCCTCTGCTCTCCATCCCACTGCCCGATATTTCCCATATTACAATATCTAACTAGCTGCATTTTAATAGCCTGTTTACTAGTCAGTCACTACCCACCTCCCCTAAGTGTGTGAACCTTCTAGGACAGGAATAATGGCTTAATCAGGACTGAATCCCTAGCCCTTAGCACACTGCACAGCCCAGAGAAAGTGCTTTAAGTAAGTGAGGGGTGAATAAAACCATTTGCCATTGGAAAACAGGAATACATCCTTGTTAGCTACAGACTTGTCTTACAAATTAGGCTTTGCTCCAGGCTATAATTTAACCATTATGTTGCACTCCCATAATCCTCTCTGGGTAGGGAACCCAAATAACTTCTCTGCCCTTCAGGACCTCACAATCTAACCAAGCTCTGCCAAATGTTACCTTTCTAAAGGCCACTTTGTGAGGAACTTCCATCTCCTTTTCCTTTGATGTATGGCATGTTCCTTAAGATTAGCAAACTCCTTCAAGCACTGCTAGGAAGGTGTCTCAGAGGTCAAATACTTTGTTTCCACAAGCTAGTCAGGTCTTTTGAAAGATATATGAATATGACAGGGGTTGGGGGGAGGGCTCTTGTTCCTCAGCAGACTGGTTTTATTGTATTTTCTAATCTGGGGGTTGGGGGACCACTGTAGAAATTCCAACCCAAGACCCTTCTACAATTAGATCTCTGCTTTTCACCACAGGATAATTTAAATTTCCTTACATTCCAATTCCTTTCCTCATGTCATTTTATGACTTTCGGGAGGGGAGGACAGAGCCTCTTTGGCCCGAGTCTCCAAAAAGAACTCTGAGTTATTATTAAACCAGTATCTTCACTACTGAAATCCCTCATTGCTATTAATAACTATAGTCACCAGAGCAGAGAGCTATAAAAGAAAATACTATTATTTGCTAAAACTTTAGTTTAATTAAGACCAACAAATGATATAAAACTAGATCTGAAAATATCTCTAATTTTTATGCATTTCAAAAATAAAGGAACACAGATAAATCCATTGACTTAATATTTACTTGACTTGACAAGTCTTTATTTATTTATTTATATTTACGTATACTCACTGCTAATGAAGAAGCAATTGGAAATTATGAGATGAACAGAGTTGAAAAGTTGTAGAAAAGCTTAAGAGGACATCTGTTTTCCTCGACTTTGGTACAATGTAGGACCAGTACAGTTTGGTACAATGTAGGATTATTTGCCCTTCAGGAGTCAAAGATGCCATGTACCCTGTTATCCATTCTTACAACTTAACATACCAGTAAGCAAAAAGTGCCTTCCTGTAAATTCAATTCCTTGTGATGTTTCACTGCAAAGAGAACAACTAATCCTTATTCCTTTTGTAGAAACAAATAATCATGGGGATAAAAGTACAGCATAAATAAAATATCTAGGAGTAAACCTAACCAAGGAAGTGAAAGACCTATACTCTGAAAACTACAAGACACTCATGAGAGAAATTAAAGAAGATACCAATAAATGGAAACACATCCCGTGCTCATGGATAGGAAGAATTAATATTGTCAAAATGGCTATCCTGCCTAAAGCAATCTACAGATTCAATGCAATTCCTATCAAAATACCAACACCATTTTTCAACAAATTAGAGAAGATCATTCTAAAATTCATGTGGAACCACAAAAGGCCCCGAATAGCCAAAGCAATCCTGAGAAGGAAGAATAAAGCTGGGGGGATTATGCTCCCCAACTTCAAGCTTTATTACAAAGCCACAGTACTCAAGACAATTTGGTACTGGCACAAGAACAGACCCATAGACCAATGGAACAGACTAGAGAGGCCTGATATAAACCCAACCATATAAGGTCAATTAATATATGATAAAGGAGCCATGGACATAAAATGGGGAAATGGCAGCTTCTTCAACAGCTGGTGTTGGCAAAACTGGACAGTTACATGCAAGAGAATGAAACTGGATTATTGTTTAACCCCATACACAAAAGTAAACTCGAAATGGATCAAGGACCAAATGTAAGTCATGAAATCATAAAACTCTTAGAAGACAACATAGGCAAAAATCTCCTGAATATAAGCATGAGCGACTTCTTCCTGAACGCATCTCCTTGAACAAGGGAAACAAAAGCAAAAATGAACTCATGGGACTACATCAAACTAAAAAGTTTCTCTATGGCAAAGGACACCATCAACAGAACAAAAAGTCATCCTACTGTATAGGAGAATATATTTGTAAATGACATCTGACAAGGGGTTAACATCCAAAATATATAAAGAACTCACATGCCTCAACATCCAAAAGCAAATAACCCAATTGAAAAATGGGCAGAGGATATGAAGAGACATTCTCCAAAGAAGAAATTCAGATGGCCAACAGACACATGAAAAGATGCTCCACATCACTAATCATCAGGGAAATGCAAATTAAAACCACAATGAGATATCACCTCACACCAGTAAGGATGGCCACCATCCAAAAAACTAAGAACAACAAATGCTGGCAAGGATGCGGAGAAAGGGGAACCCTCCTACACTGCTGGTGGGAATGTAAGCTAGTTCAACCATTGTGGAAAGCAATATGGAGGTTCCTCAGAAAACTAAAAATACAAATACCATTTGACCAGGGAATCCCACTCCTTGGAATTTACTCAAAGAATACAACTTCTCAGATTCAAAAGGACATATGCACCCCTATGTTTATTGCAGCACTTTTTACAATAGCCAAGACATGGAAGCAACCTAAGTGTCCATCAGTAGAGGAATGGATAAAGAAGAGGTGGTATATATACACAATGGAATACTTTTCAGCCATAAGAAGGAAACAAATCCTGCCATTTGCAACAACATGGATGGAGCTGGAGTATATTATGCTCATTGAAATAAGCCAGGTGGAGAAAGACAGGTGCCAAATGATTTCCCTCATTTGTGGAGTATAACAACGAAGCAAAACTGAAGGAACAAAATAGTAGCAGACTCAGAGACTCCAAGAAGGAACTAGTGGTTACCAAAGGGGCAGGGTGTGGGAGGGTCGGTGGGGAGGGAGGGAGAAGGGGATTGTGGGGTATTATGTTTAGTACACATGGTGTAGGGAATCACTGGGACTGAATTGGGGTATGAGTGGGGACTTGGTAATATGGGTAAATGTAGTAACCACATTGTTTTTTTTATGTGAAACCTTCATAAGCGTGTATATCAATAATGCCTTAATAAAAAAATTAATTAATTAAAAAAAGTACAACATAGAGAATATAGTCAATAGTTCTGTAACATCTTTCTATATTGACAGTAACTATACCATTTGGAGTGAGGATTTAAATAATGTATATAACTGTTGAATCACTATGTTGTGTTCTTGAAACCAATGTGATATTATATATCAACTATACTTCAATAAAAAAAGATGAATCTGATCCTCATAATGTCCAGACTAGACAAACTCTAGTTCATTCCATTCTCAGTCCCTTTTTCTTCCTTTAATCCTGTTTAAGGACCAAAATAGGAACAGCTCCAGAATCTGCTTTCTCTGTTCATGGTTCTCAGAACTACTGGAGACTGATACAAACTGAATCCTCTGCCCATAAAGCTGTTATATCATGTCCACAATGGCACATAGGCAATTGCCTGGTTTAAAAAAAAGTGATATACAAAGAATCCTGAAAAGAGGCAGGCTGTGTGTGTGTGTGTGTGTGTGTGTGTGTGTGTGTGTGTGTGTGTGTGTGATCAAGGGTTATACTTGAGCAGACATGCAAATTTTGTGGCACTAACTCTGAAGTGGACAACTTCAAAATGAATGACAAGAAATTAAAGGAAGCTAATTTAGAGATGTAAATTTAATGGCACAAAATAGGGTTTTCAAATTCCTAGAGGAAGGCAAATCACTATCAGTCAAAATTCTTACCAGAAAGGAAGTTTAACAGTTTAAGTTTAAAAGTAAAAGTTTAAACAGTATAATGCCGAAAAGAGGGACCTGAGATTCATACTTTGATGTTGCGTAAGTCTCAACCTCTATTACTCTACAGCAAACACCTTTTGGAGTTGTGTCCCTTTACAATTCTCCTTCCTCTGAGAATGGGCCCAATATGCAAGGAAGATAGGCCATCAGTGGTCTTGTTAATAATATGGGATCCTTATCTCTTGGCCATGGTTGTTGATCCAGGGGTGAGCACAGGATCCAAACCAAGTAAATAAGATTCTTTCATTCAGAAATTTAAAAATCTTGAACAGCAAGGCACAGTGCACTGTATGCAGTTCAGTGTCTAGTCCTTATTCTATTCTGCCCAGCCCATCTAAAGTGAGTTCTTTATATGTCTTTCACTTGACATTAATTTCCTTCAGGGCAAGATCTTTGCCATATATCCATCTACAGGAAAACAGAAAAAAAAAACCTTTCATGTTGATATAAATAGTATCTTGATTATGGTGGAGATTTCATGAGTGTATCTGTATGTCAAAAATCATCAACTTTTGTACATTAAACAGGTACAGAATATTGTATGCCAATTAAACCTCAATAAACTGTAAAAAATGTTATGGAGGCCCATAGGAAAGAGCAATTAATCTTGACTGGCCTGAACATAGAAGAAATCTGTTTCAGATAAGAAAGTTTTCTGGTTTTCCAGTTAGCTCTGAGTACTTTGTATCAGTACTGCCATTCTCACTGTTCTTTACTAAGGGAAACTGCTCTTTCCATACCCCCTGCTAATGAAAGCATCATTGGGTGGTTTCTGAAGCAATGGATAGCACCCATTGTATCACCAGTGGACCACCTGACTCAGGATGGCTAATCCCATTAAGTAATTAGCTAGAACAATCAAACTCTTTCTAGCCAGAAATTGATCAGATAATAAGATAATCTTCTTGTTGGTAGCAGAAGAAAATATTTGGAATTGACAAGAGAGAAATCAAGATGCCATGAAGGAGAAAGAGCCCTATATCAACAGTGAACACAGCACCAGAGCAGAGTTACTCTGGCAAATTGCAGTAACTCCATGATTTAGGGTATCTTGAGCGAGACTGTAGCTTTCTAACTAAAAGGCCAGAATTATCCCAACTTGGCATTATTGCTAAGATGCCCAAATTGGAGCAGGAGCAGCACAGGATGTGTTTAGACTTCTCTCTCTTACCATTTTAACTTCTTGCCAAATCTCTTTAGCAGCAGCAAACTTAGTGGTGATGCACAACATTAAATAAACCTACCCCAAATGGTGCTGTACATCATTAACTGCAAGCAAGTTGTTTTAGGTCACTTTCTGAGTAGATGTTCCAAGCTTACATGTTTGGATTTGAAACAGTTTTATTTCTTTTGGCAGGGCGGGCGTGAGGGATGGGGAGGTGCCACCTATTCTCTGTTTGCCTGTCAGTGTCAATTTTATGTCTTTCTCTGCCCTTCTTTAAGCCCTGGTAGACTGACATCATTGGATGGCTCATCCATGCTCCCTTATCCTCTGACTTCCATTTGGGTTCAACCCTTGGGAAGTTCTAGCAGAATATTGGAGAAAGGGAGAAGGGAGAGTTGGCAGAGGGTGCTGCTGGGCAGTGGTTGTATTTCTCCACCTAAGGCTACAGCTCCTGTATGATGGTCCCTCTTCTATAGCCCTCAGTCTATTCTAATAACGGTTGCCTTCCATTCTCCCTTTAAGCATAGGAGTGATAACACCTTCCAAGGCTTCCACCATTGCTAAATTCTGTGATGCTTCACTATTCCTTATTTGTTACCTTGCCCTTAAATAGTTCTTTAATTAAACTCTCTTCAAATACCCTTTTTGAATGTGTCATCTCTTTCTAGTGGGATCCTGACACGGGACTGATCAATTTCAACTTAGTGGTGTCAGTTTGGGACACCTAATAAACTTTTTTCCTTAAAACTTGTAAATGACACTAAGGGCTGACATGCACCTCCTATTCTAGACACAGGATTCTATTTGCCTTTGTGTCTTTTACCCCTAACATAGTACATGGCACAGAGCAGGTGCTCATGAAATGTGTGTTAAAAGAATTTTTTTAATGAATACATTAATTTGAATTAATTTGACTTCTGAAATTAATGCTTGGATAAAGGTTTTCTGATATTTTATATAAAGTGTTCTAATTTGTGACAAAACCAACAATGAACAACTCAGTTGTAATTTAAGGAATGCCAATTAAAACATCAATTCTGTAACATTCTGCAGCTATTAAGTTAACAAATTCAAACCATAACAACAAGTGCTGATACTGTAGCAAAGCTGAATATTCTAATACTGCTGGTAGCTGTATAAATTGGCAAAGCCCATTTGAAAAGCAATATGGCAACGTGTATCAAGAACCATAAAAATGACCTAGTAATCCCACTCTTGGGAATTCATCCTAAGGATATAATTCAGGAGAAGCAAAAAGCCAATATGCACAAAGATGCTTAATGAAGCAATACCTATAACCTAAATGTCCAACATTGAAGAACTGGTTAAGCACATTCCATTAACCTAATGGAACCCTCTGTTCCCTATCAAAACATGCTTCCTACAGATGTAGCAACAAACAAGAAAAAGGATTTCACACATTAAAGGAAGGAAGCTGGGTGGAGAAAATGGAGCAGTTATGGGCTGAATTGTGTTCCTCCCCCCAAAATTTATATGTTGAAGCCCTAACTCCCAGTACTTCAGAATAACTATTTGGAGATGGGATCTTTAAAGAGGTAATTAAGATAAAATGAGTGTTTGGGTTGGGCTCCAGCTCAGTATGACTGGTGTCCTTATAGGAAGCAGAAATTTTGATACAAGATATTACAGAAAGAAAACAATGTGAAGACACAGGGAGAAGGTGGCCATCTACAAGCCACTGAGTAAGGCCTGGAGTGGATCTTTCCCTCATGGCTTTCAAAAAGAACCAACCCTGCCAATACCTTGATCTTGGACTTTTGTTTCTCCAGAATTGCTAGAAAATAAATATGTGATTTCAGCCACCCAGTGTATGGCATTTTGGAATGGCCCTAGCAAACTAATAAAGAGGCAAAATTCAAACTGAGGAGTGCATATAACTATTAAAATATAGATATATCAGCAAAGATGAAAAATGAATATGCAAAAGCAAAATGCACTAATTAGTTATAGTAGTGAGCTGTGGGTGATTCCTTTATCTTGTCAAATGCTGTGATAGCTACATTTATCCAATTAAAAAATTTGCCACAGTGACAGCAAATTTTATTGAACACTGGTTCTAATAGGCCATGAGTAGTACTAGAGTAGTTCTCCAAATTGGAGGGAAAAAGTATGTATTGCAGCAGTTATCTATGAAAAATGGGCTTGGTGGCAGTGCACTAT
>JAVSCE010004184.1:0-12500 GCA_032199065.1 Smutsia gigantea | reverse complement strand
CTCTTGCTTTCTATAACCCTTTGTTATATGCTGGTGCTCATCATTCTGCATTCTATTAGCTATGCAAAGATTCACCTGTCTTCCTAAATAATTTGCTAAATTATAAGGTCCTGGAAGACAGGTACCAGGATCCCAACCTTACCTCTAATATCTAAAATAGTGTTTGGCAAATAGTTGTATTTAATAGAGACTTGTTGTATTAGATACTAGGATTAAAAACCTTTAAGTCAACCACCCTGAAATTTTTGTGGTAATTCTTTAAAAACTGCTTGCATCAACACGTGTAATGAAAAACTGTTTCTGAACCATTCAACTGACCCTCTTAGTTGGAAACCAATCAGCCATGATCCAAGTATGCAGCAGTACAAACCAAGGGGTCTATATCCCTGAGTTTCTGTCAATCGTGTTCTTCCAGAAGGTCCCTAGCTGGTATGTTTGACAAATTCATTGTTAGAAAGATTTGGAAATTGTTCTGTTGCCCATCTGGTAAATGGAGCTTCTGTGTTACAAGAAGACAACCCTTAATCTGGAGACTTTTTCTGGGGGGAGGGGGGGAGCAAATGCACAAACTGCAAAAGATTTCTGGTATTTGTCTCCTTTTAAATTCACAAATATCTATTTCTTTTGAAAAAAACAGGCTGAATAGCACTAACTTGCTCTTAAGAATAAATTATGAGTACAAATTTGTTTGATATGTATTTTTTGATCATCACAGTCATTGCACTGGTTCATTAAAACATGCAACCTTATTATTGATTAAATGCTTGGTTATGCATTCAGCTAAGCTAGTAAGTTATGTAGCTTCGTAATCAACTCTGCAGATGGGTCTCTGAAATACAGATTGGATCAGCATGGTATAACTTCATTAATAAAATGTGCAGAAAAGATAGCAAAGAGTATACCCTGAGTATTAAACTTATAGACTCAATCAGCATAAAGGTGTGATTATATGAGTACAGGGCAGAATCAATGAAGTGTGCCATACAAGTTACACATTGCATAGCATTATTCTCAAATTACATACATTTGTCACTAATTTTAGCTGACACACTACAGAACTGGATCAAAAACTGGGAACAGATACCTGACCATATGACATTTATGGGTCTTTCAGAAAAGGAAGTTCTTTCAATCTCATTTCTTTCCTCCTGAGATTTTACTTGACAAAATACTGACAGTGAAATTGGCAAAGTTGTATCTGAATATATGCACAATTTAGCTAGAATTGACAACACTAAAAAAAATCTAATTTTCTAACACCATTTTAAAACTTTCTTTTTGATCAAGGGAGGTTAAGACCTTTTCACCTCTCTACCTACATAAAAAAAAAATTGGAGTTACTCTGTCAAAGGCTTTAGTCTAATAAACTGTTCTAAAGTACATAGTTGATTGTTTTCCTTGAAGTTAAGTGATGCAGTGGGGCCATAGGACCTTAACACGGGTATTGGTCTTATTTATTCATGGAATAAACTTGGGGACAAAGGAAGCTGACTTCTACCCCTCTTCTATCAAAGATACTACCTTGCCATCACCACTTTCTCTCTGGTTTCTAATTTGCTGTACATTACATCCCCAGAACTTGTTATTCTTGTGTGTGTGTGTGTGTGTGTGTGTGTGTGTGTGTGTATTGTATATATCTTGCAATCCCTAAGTCAGGGGTTATGTAAGCCCTTCATTTTCTATTTTTATTTTTTTAATTAAGGTATCATTGATATACAAACTTATGAAGGTTTCACATGAGCAACACTGTAGTTTCAACAGTAGCCCATATTTTCAAGTCCCCTCCGACCCCATTGCAGTCATTGTCCATCAGCATAATAAGATGCTATAGAGTCATTACTTGCCTTCTCTGTGCTATACTGCCTTCCCGTGACCTATCTATACTGTGTGTACTTATTATAATGCCCCTTAATCCCCTTCCCCCTCCCTCTCCACCCACCCTCTCCAATCCCTTTGGTAAATGCTAATCCCTTCTTGAAGTCTGTGAGTCTGCTGATGTTTTGTTCCTTTAGTTTTGCTTTGTTGTTATACTCCACATATCAGTGAAATCATTTGGTACTTGTCTTTCTCCATCTGGCTTATTCACTGAGCATGGTACCTTCTAGATCCATCCATGTTGTTGCAAATGGTAGGATTTGTTTTCTTCTTACAGCTGAATAATATTCCATTGTGTATATCTACCACCTCTTCTTTATCCATTCATCTACTTAGGGACACTTAGGTTGCTTCCATATCTTGGCTATTGTAAATAGTGCTGCAAAAAACATAGGGGTGTGTATCATATGTCTTTCTGAATCAGGGATCTTGTTTTCTTTGGGTAAATTCCTAGGAATGGAATTACTGGTTTGAATGGTATTTCTGTTTCAAGTTTGTTGAAGAACCTCCATATTGCCTTCCACAATGGTTGTACTAATTTACTTTCCCAACAGCAGTGGAAGAGGGTTCCTCTTTCTTTGCATCTTGCCAGCATTTGTTGTTCCTTGTCTTCTGTGTGTTGGTCATCCTAACTAGTATGAGGTAATATCTCATACTAGTGGTTTAATTTTGCATTTCTCTAATGATTAGTGATGTGGAGCATCTTTTCATGTGCCTGTTGGCCATCTGAATTTGTTCTTTGGAGAAATGTCTGTTCAGATCCTCTGCCCATTTTCTAATAGGGTTATTTGCTTTTTGGGTGTTGAGGTATGTGAGCTCTTTATATATTTTGAATGTTAACCACTTATTGGATAAGTCATTTACAAATATAATCTCCTATACTTTAGGAGGCCTTTTTGTTCTTCTAATGGTGTCCTTTGTTGTGCAGAAGCTTTTTAGTTTGATTTTAGTAGTCCCATTTGTCCATTTTTTTTTTGTTTCCCTTGCCCAAGGAGATGTATTCAGCAAAAAATTGCTCATGCTTATATTCAAGAGATTTTTGCCTCTTGTCTTCTAAGAGTTTTATGGTTTCATGACTTGTATTCAGGTCTTTGATACATTTTGTGTTTACTTTTATGTATGGAGTTAGACAATAATCTGGTTTCATTCTCTTACATGTAGCTGTCCAGTTTTGCTGACACCAGTTGTTGAAGAGGCTGTCATTTCCCTATTGTATATCCATGGCTTCTTTATCATGTATTAATTGGCCATATATACATGTGTTTATATCTGGGTTCTCTATTCTGTTCCATTGATCTATGGGTCTGTTCTTGTGCCAGTACCAAATTGTTTTGATTACTGTGGCTTGGTAGTACAGCTTGAAGTTAGGGAGCATAATGCCCCCAGCTTTGTTCTTCAGTTGCAGGATTGCTTTGGCTATTCAGGGTGTTTTGTGGTTCCATATAAATTTTAGAACTATTTGTTCTCCTTCGTTGAAGAATGCTGTTGGTATTTTGATAGGGATTGCTGGTATTTGTATAGGGATTGCATTGAATCTATAGATTGCTTTAAGCAGGATGGCCATTTTGACAATATTAATTCTTCCTATCCATGAGCACGGGATGTATTTCCATTTATTGGTGTCTTCTTTAATTTCTCTCATGAGTGTCTTGTAGTTTTCAGGGTGTAGGTCTTTCACCTCCTTGGTTAGGTTCATACCTAGGTATTTTATTCTTTTTGATGCAATTGTAAAAGGAGGTGTTTTCCTGATTTCTCTTTCTGCTAGTTAATCGTTAGTGTATATGAATGCAACAGATTTCTGTGTATTAATTTTGTATGCTGCAACTTTGCTGAATTCAGTTTTTAATTCTAGTAGTTTTAGTTTAGGGTGGATTCTTTATAGTTTTTTATGCACTATACCATGTCACCTGCAAACAGTGACAGTTTAACTTCTTCCTTACCAATCTAGATGCCATTTATTTCTTTGTGTTGTCTGATTTCCATGGCTAGGACCTCCAGTACTATGTTGAATAAAAGTGGTGAGAGTGAGCATCCTTGTCTTGTTCCCGATCTTAGAGGAAAAGCTTTCAGCTTTTCACTGTTAAGTCTGATGTTGGCTGTGGGTTTGTCATATATGGCCTTTATTATGTTGAGGTACTTGCCCTCTATACCCTTCTCTTCAGAGTTTTTATCATGAATGGATTTTGAATTTTGTCATATGCTTTCTCAGCATCTATTGAGATGATCATGTGATTTTTGTCTTTTTGTTGATGTGTATGATGTTGATGGATTTTTGAATATTGTACCATTGTTTCATCCCTGGAATAAATATTACTTGATCATGATGGATGATCTTTTTGATGTATTTTTTGAATTCAGTTTGCTAATATTTTGTTGAGGATTTTTGCTTCTATTGTTCATCAGTGATATTGGTCTGTAATTTATTTTTTTGTGGTGTCTTTGCCTGGTTTTGGTATTAGAGTGATGCTAGCCTAAAAGAATGAGTTTGGAAGTACTCCCTCCACTTCTACTTTTTGGAAAACTTTAAGAAGGATGGGTATTAGGTCTTCTCTAAATGTTTGATAAAATTCAGCAGTGAACCTATCTGATCCAGGAGTTTTGTTCTTAGGTAGTTTTTTGATTACCAATTCAATTTCATTGCTGGTAATTGGTCTGTTGAGATTTTCTGCTTCTTTCTGGGGCAGTCTTGGAAGGTTTTATATTTCTAGAAAGTTGCCCATTTCTTCTATGTTATCCAATTTGTTAGCATGTAATTTTTCATAGTATTCTCTAATAATTCTTTGTATTTCATATTGGTGTCCATAGTTATTTTTCCTTTCTCATTTTTTATTTTGTTTGTATGTGTACACTCTCCTTTTTTATTAATAAGTCTGGCTAGGGTGTTATCTATTTTGTTTATTTTCTCAAAGAACCAGCTCCTGGTTTCATTGATTCTTTCTATTGTTTTATTCTTCTCAATTTTATTTATTTCTGCCCTAATCTTTATGTCCCTCCTTCTACTGACTTTGGGCCTCATTTGTTCTTCTTTTTCTAGTTTCATTAATTGTGAGTTTAGACTGTTCATTTGGGATTGTTCTTCTTTAGTAAGGTAAGCCTGTATTGCAATATACTGTCCTCGGGTGCTGAGTTGTTTTCATTTGTCTCCATATATTGCTTGATCTCTGTTTTATTTGGTCATTGATCCATTGATTATTTAGGAGCATATCGTTAATCCTACATGTGTTTGTGAGATTTTTTGTTTTCTTTGCATTGTTTATTTCTAGTTTCATACCTTTGTGGTCTGACAAGCTAGTTGGCACAATTTCAATCTTTTTGAATTTACTGAGGCTCTTTTTGTGGCCTAATATATGATCTATTCTGGAAAACATTCCTTGTACAATCGAGAACAGTGTGTATCCTGCTGCCTTTTGGTGGAGTCTTCTGTAGATTTCTGTTAGGTTTATATGTTCTAATGCATTGTTCAGTGCCTCTGTCTCCTTCCTGATTTTCTGTCTGGTTGATATGTCTTTTGGAGTGAGTGGTGTGTTGTAGTCTCCTAAAATAAATGCATTTCATTCTATTTCCCCCTTTGGTTCTGTTAGTATTTGTTTCACATATTTAGGTGCTCCTATATTGGGTGCACAGATATTTATAATGATTATGTCTTCTTGTTGGACTGTTCCCTTTATCATTATGTAATGTCCTTCTTTGTCTCTAGTTACTTTCTTTAGTCTATTTTGTCAGATATAAGTATCGCAACTCCTGCTTTTTTCTCCCTATTATTTGCATGAAATATCTTTTTCCATCCCTTCACTTTTAGTCTGTTATTTGAGCCCTCTTTTTTTTTTTTGCATAGTCTAGGTAAAGATTTGTCAGTTTTGTTTATCTCTACAAAAAAAACAGCTCTTAGTCTCATTGATCTTCCCTGTTGTTTTTGTGGTCTCTTTTATTTCTGCTCTGTTCTTTGTTATTTCCTTCCTTCTGATAACTTTGGACTTAGCCTGTACATATTTCTAGTTCCTTAATATGTAGTTAGGTTTTTCATATAAGATTTTTCTTAATATAGGTGTTTGTTGTTATAAACTCCCCTCTCAGAACTACTAATGCAGTATCCCATAGTTTTTGATGTGTTGTTCTGCCATTTTCACTTGTTTCAACACATTCCTGAATTTCCCTTTGGATTTCTTCTTTGGCCCTTTTGTTGTCCCACATTGTGTTGTTTAATTTTCGTGTATTTGTGAATATTCTAGCTTTCCTCCTGTTATTCGTTTCTAGTTTCATTCCATGTGGTTGGAAAAGATACTTGGTATGATTTCAATCTTCTTAAATTTGCTAAGACTTATTGTAACCTTTCATATGATCTATCCTGGAAACTGTTCCATGAGCCCAAACAAGAATGTGTATTCTGATTCCTATGTGCCAACCATGGCAATGTTGCTATAAAATCATGGGATAGGACCCCAGTGAAGTTTTTTTTGGATTCTTATATACTACCTTTTTATCAGTATTATGTTGCACTTAAATTTTTTTAGCTATTTCTTTTCTTTTTCTCCTGACTGGAATGGGTACATGCATTTATGCTAACACCTGAATATCACCAGCATTCTGAAAAAATCTTGTATAAAGATTAATTGAAAGATATAAGTGTAGATTTGCCTTTCTATTCCCTACTCTTCTGATCAGATGGCCTGTCCCCAGGGTGATGATTAACATGGAGCGAAATCCAAATTGCAGGCTGTCTAAACTCTTGTGAACCTCATGCAATGTTTCAGGAGAGTAAGCATCTCTTTTCCAGGTCCAAGTTCCCTAATTTCTTGAGTTTCTTCCCAAGTAGTGATGCTAGAGTAGACCAGTGATGCAATGTGGATATATAACTATACAACTTTTATCTAAAACAGTGAATTCCACCAAAATCAGAGAGACTAGCAACAATGCAGTATGTGGAAGTCCTCTCAGAAGTATAGGCCCAAATTAACTCTTATACTTAAGTCCCCCTTCATGGCACCAGTTTTTTTTTTAATCCCATGTACCTCTCCAAAACTCCTTTCCTGAACTTACCTCAAGGAGGAGCTAGCTTGGACATGTGACTCCAGCCCAAATTATTGTTTATTTACTTGTAGTTTTCTTATTTTAATGCTATTAAAATGAAGGAGACCTAGTGCTAAAGTAGCTAAGAATGGACTGGACAGTGCATCTTTGACCAAGACCTTAAAATTAATCTGTTCAGATTCTTATTCTGCTCTTGGTCATCAGCATTCTTATCACTAGAAGAAATCAAACCATTCCTCATCTCTGTCTTTGACTCTCTGTGTTTGTCTCTCTTCCCCAAAGGTCTCTCTCTTGCCTCAAGATCTGGCTAACCTAAATAGGTTGTCTTCAATTACTAATTTAAGTCCTTCTATTTCTACTGGCTAACCCAAATGCCTTTTCCCTCCTCCTAGTCAATACTTTTCTTCTTTGATCTATACTTTCCACTTAATATTAAGTCCATGTACTGAATGAAGAAAGTTCTGAATTACTAAACCCTGTACACTTAATTTTAGTTTTTAATAAATGCAATTGCAAAGTATCACGGCCAAATAAAATAAAAGGCAGGCAGAAGGAGCCAATAATGATAAAAGCAAGGAATAGTAATCTGGATAACAGAAAAGGGCCACAGTAATTAATAAATCCAAGAAATGGTTATTTCAAAGTTCCAGTAAAATAGATCTCTGGCAAGTTTAATCCATTCAGTATCAGCAATAAAATGGTTAGAGACAGTTTATAAGCACCATACCACATTTCAAAACAAAAATACTACTTGCATGTAATGTTAAAAGGTATAAAGTTCTCAAGAATGTGGATAATTATTATTTTTTTACTAATATTGTCTTGTTAGTGGAAGAATGACATACAATATTATATTAGTGTACAACATAGTGATTCAATATTTATACACAATTATGTGTATTATGTATAATGTATTATATATTATATAATATATACAATTATTTTTTAAAAAATTACTAACACTGGTTCCAAAAGTAAAAAATGCATAATAGACATGGAAGAAATGGAAAAAGTTGTCAAAGAACTACATTTTTGTGGATGAATGGATAAAGATGTGCTATATATATAATAGAATACTACTCAGGCATAAAAAACAATGAAATCTGGCTGTTTGGTACAACATGGATGGAGCTTGGCAAAATTATGCTAAGTGAAATAAGTCAGAGAAAGACAAATACTGTATGTTTCACTTATATGTGGAATCTAAAAAAACAAAAACAAAACCAAACATAGAACAGAATGGTGCTTGTTTGAGGGGAGGAATATGGTTGAATGGGCGAAATGGGTAAAGGGGATCAAGTGGTACAAACTTTCATTATAAAGTAAATAAGTCATGGGGATGTAATGTACAGCATTGTGATTGTAGCCAATTTAAAAAACTCTAACAAACATCAGGGATTTCACTTTTTGAAACTAACTTCTCCCACTTAAAATAAAATTTAAAATTTCTTTCCTACTGTAAAAGCTAAAAAAAACCTACTTCAATAAAAGCAACAGATCCCAATTGCTTTACAGATAATTTTTTTGAAATCTTCAATAAACATAATTTCTATGCTTTTACACTGTTTCAGAGCACATGAATACATGTATATTTTCTCTTCAAATTTGAATAGTTGATATAGCATAATGACTTAAAAGTCCTGGCTTTGAAGTCATAGCTGAATTTAATTCCTAGTTTTGCCAGGTACTAAAATTGTGAGTTTGAACAAGTCAATTAACTGCTCTGAGCCTTATTTTCCTCATCCTTAAATAGGGATTACACCTGTCTCTCTCTCTCTGCTCCCTCCCGGCTCCACACACACATGCTTTCTTACCTCCCAAAGTTATTGTGCAGATTAAATATATAATATATTTTACATTTTGCCTATATATTGTAACAATATAAGATAAGAGAAATTATTAATAATTTCATTGGTGAAGCTAATAAAAACCTGATACTGAAAACTGGCAGTGGCAGTGGCAGAAAAAGAAAACTACCTATAGATTGCACTTATGAATTCACATTCAGAACTGTGATTATAATAGCAAGCTATATCCAACAGAATTTAAAAAATAACATAAAACTTATGAGTAGATTTTATTCCAAGAATGGCTCAATATTAAGAAATCTCTTAGTACATTCTATACCATTAATAGGCCAAAGGATAAAAGCCATATTATCATCATAACAGATGCCACTATGATAAAAATCCAAATACCACTTGATAAAAATCTAGCATCCCTTCCTGATAAGGCTATTCATAAATAGTAAAGAAAGATACTTTCTTACCATGTTTTTCTTAAAAAATACCTTTATCAAACACACACCTAACTTCATATTGAATGATCAAACAATTGAAATTTAATATTAAAGTTATGGTAAGAAAAGACCATCACTCTCTGTATTATTGTTTAATACTGGCCTAGAAGTTGGAGGAAGAACCCAACCAACACCATTGTTTTGGTTCCTTGATTTCAATAACCTTCATCCTTACTTCACCCCCTAGACCTTCTCATCATCTGGAATTGGTCCACTACTGACATCTTAAGTTCAAATATGCAATTTTTTAGCCATTACTTTCTACCACTCCTACTCTCTTACTCCATTGCCCCTATTACACTTCTTTGACTTCATTTCAGTCCCCTATTCCTTACCCTCTTGCATTTCCTCTTCTATCTCTTCCCTTCATTCAGTATCTAACTTAGCTAGACCCCATAATGTTTCACTGAGACCACTAATTTGCTGGCATCCTCCAATCACTCGTTTCTTTGTCCTGTTATTATGCCTATCCAGCAAACCTCCAACCCAAATTAATTCAACCACCAGCCTTCTTTTCCCTCTATACACACAAGCCCTTCACAGTTAGATGCCACCACAAATCCATAATCTCCAGACTTACCTGGGCCATCAACACTATTTGGAAGCATGTCTGCAAGTTACTGATCAGATCTCCCAGTCTCATTGCCTCCCTTTCTTTCTTAGCAAATGACCTTATTGCCTACCTCACTGATTAATTAGAAGTAATCAGTAAGCAGACATGAAAATCCCTAAACTTACAACTCCTTCCTGTCCAAATAAATTCTTACATCTTGGATTTTCTGCCTCTTAAATGCTTGTTGTGTGCCAGGCACTGGGCTAAGTGCTTAACATATATTAATTCACGAATCCTACCAACAAGGATTAAGAATTATTATTATCCCAAGTTACATGTAAGGAAAATTAATCCCAGAATGGTCAAGTAAATTGTTCAAGGTTACACAGTTAAGAAGTAGTGGAACCAGGAATTAAACCTGATGTACTCCCATGCCTCTGCTTTTTGATAAACACTCTATTGTTTATCAATTATGAAATTTCTTTTTTGTCTTTAACATTTTCCCTAAGTTGGCATTTTATCTTGAATATATAAATATGATCAATTCTCTCCCATCTAAAAATACTTTCCTACATTGATTTCATATTTCACGCTACTCACTGTAACCACATCCTTGCTTCCTTTCACTTTCAGTCCAATTTTTATCTGCCTAGATCAGTGAGCACTGTCCCATAGAATTATAATGTGAGCCAGATGTGAGCCACACATGTACTTTCAAAATTTCTAGTAGCCACATTAAAAAAGTAAGAAAAAACAGATAAAATTATGGTTGTATTTTAATATCATATATCCAAAATATTACCATTTTAATATGTTTATCAATATAAAAATTATTAGAGATATATTTTTTCTCATTCTAAATCTTCAATATCCAATGTATGTTTACACTTCCAAATGACTCAATTCACACTCACCACATTTTAAGTGCTCAGTAGCCACATATGACTAGTCACTATCATACTGGACAGCACAGGCCAAGAGACTCCACAGTAACTGAGGTGGTCAACAGATTATTTATGTGCTAAATCCAATAAGTATTTTTAATATACTTACTTGAATGAATGCTGTAGGACAGTTGACAGTTAATTACTTCTTAAAATTCTCTGTCTTTAGCTTCTAAACTCCATTCTCTGAGGGTTTTCCCTCTTACATATCTACTGCTTTTTACAGTTTTTTTCCTCTTCTCAAACATTAAATTTTAGTCTTCCTGGGGGATCTGTCCTTATGAAGAGGTCTAATTACTGGCAGCTCTTGGGCTGAAATTTGCTGAGGACTTCTCAAATCTACTTCCATGCTTTAGTGCCATGCTCTTCCATCTGAGACCTTGTTAGAAATCTACAGTGCTGAGACCCACACCAGACCCAGTAATGCAGAATCTGCATTTTGATAAGCTCCACAGATGATTCATATACACATTAAAATTTAAGAAGCACAGATCTCTAGGGCTATTCCATCTATGATGCCTTTCGTATTATGTTTTCCTGACAATTTTTGTTCTCTAAAATTTAGTTCAGGTTTCATTTATTCTTCTGAAGTCTTTTTTAAGAGTTCTCTGCTTTCCCCTAGATGTGGAACTAAGTACCCCCACCTCCCTTACTCCCTGTATATATCTCTATTATAACATATATTGCAATTATTTTTCTACTTGTGTATCTTGCCCAGTAAATGGTCTCCTTGAGGACAAGCATTTTAAGAATTTTATTTATTCATTTTGGAGTCTTACATTTCATGTCTTCATGTCACAGTTTCTTGTATATATCAGGGCTCAAAAATGCTTGTTTAATAAAAGAACTGTGGGACTTGAACAAATAACTTGCCCCTCTCTGAGCTTCATTTTCCTTAACTGTAAAATGGATATATTAAATAGTTCCCTTAATCACTACAGGTTGTTGTGAATATTAAATCAGAATATTAGTTTCCTGTTTCTTAAATAAGAAGTACTTCAAAAGTCAGTAGGTAGCCAAGTCAGGTCAATCTAAATAAATATCGCAAAATGCTTGCATCTTAGTTAGGTTTTATACCTATGTTCACATTCCAGACCCCTTCTGTGACACCAGATTATTAGGTCAAATGCAAACTCTGATGAAATTCTGGAGTTCTTTACTTCCAACCCCCTCCCAAAATATCCTGAATTTCTTAATGTAAATAAGTATGTTTTGATTCATTAAATTTTTTTTGCCATAAAAGTATCTGGTGAGGAATGACAATCATGATCAGTAATCTTGGGTTGAGTTCCTTTCCTTAGCTGCTCTGCTAAATCCCTTCCCTGATAAAAAAAAAAAAAAAAAAAAAAACCTCATCTTCAACCCCAACATTTTCAGGAATTTCAGGAAGAACCATGTCATGTTTTTATCATCAGCCCTCTCTGGAGCCTTCAGAAAATGAGTAGTGAAAATTTTCCTCTGATTTTCTAGCATCCCTGTACTGCATAGGGCTCAATTATCTATTAGAAGTCTGTTTTGCACATTAATGGTTTGCCTTGTTTTTTAAGTCCTGAGTTTAGAAGTTGGCATCATTTTCCAGAAGTTGTAACTTTATTCAATCCATATTTTGCAGTAGACTAGTTTCCATCTCATTGGTCTGTTCATTTTCCCTTGATGTGTTTGTGTTATATGTTGCTGGGGCCTGTTATGATGGCTGCAGGATTAACACAAAAGACAAGACAAAAAAAAACACACAGACACACACACAAAAAGATCTCTTGCTAATAGCTGCCTGCTTAGCAGTCTATGCATTTATTTTTAT